>JARHVA010001835.1:1210000-1777500 GCA_037957365.1 Torreya grandis | reverse complement strand
TACTATTGGATTTCTCAATGTTAAATGAGTTGTGATCATTTTTGGATGTGTAATGAGAATTTAAATACATTAATATACTATTTTAAAGTCTCAAAAGTTGTTTAAAGCATCAATATGCAAAATTATGTCTTCTCGAGCCTGTATTTAGTAGATTGAGAACCCAATTTCTAAATGTATTCATTTATGAGTAAATACATACGATACCAATAATTTTCCATAAAAGATAAAAGGTGTAGGAATTAAAAATAGAACATTTTAAAGTATAATGAGGTTTTTAATGTTTATAAAACTCATGTTATGAATTTATTTAGCTTGCTGCCCTATGACTATTCTTAAGATAGGATTAAGAACAAAATTTCATGTTAAGAGAGATTTAATGTTGAAAACTGAGTTTTAACAATTTATGAGTTTTTAAATGGTTATTAAAGACCTATAAGACAATTTTGAGGCATTTAAATTGTTTATAACACTCAAAAATGAAAAAATCTCAGTCATAGCCCTGTCACAACTCGTCCTTAGGACTTGCCAACAATTGGAAACTCATATTTCTCTCTAACCACATGGTGTAAAATTTAAAAAAAATTGTAAAATAATTTATTTTGGAATTATATATATGATTTATGTGTTTTTATGTCCATTGGATATGGTTCACATGTGTGGAGGTGGTGTTGTAGGCTCAAACATGGTTAGTTAGTCCTAATTGATACATTGCTTGCTAGAGAATGTTGTATCATAGATTTAGTTTGATCCTAAAAAATTATGAGATTATTAAAAAGGATAATGTGTATTTAAAAATTTATTTTTCCAAGGAAGTGTGCATTTTGAAAATAAAGTTAGAATAAGCCTTAAAATAGGGCTACAAGGCTTAGAATAGGCTTAATGAAGGAAGTAGGACTTCAGAGTTAAACTAGTGAATGAAACCTATTAGGACATGTATAATAGGTGGAAATAAGAATTTTAAAGTATTTATAATTTTTAGGACTCAATTTGTTTAAAAATTCTCTATTGAAGGCTTTAGTGCATTCTTGGTAAACAAAGTGTAAAAGCAATGCTTTGTGTTTTCTGATGAATTGTTTTTCAGTGAAAGGAGTAAAATTATCAGATGAATCTTGGACACTTTAAATATTATTTTTGTGTTATAAAAATTAATTTTTATGTTTCTAAGTTGAGTTTTTTTTGAAGAGACAAAGATTACAAACAAGCATAAGCCTAAAAGGAGGTATTGTGGTTAACATCTTTGGTGTTATGATTTTTAGTGGTATGTGAGTTTACAACTAACCAATTTATGTATTTAATCTATGGATAATAATAAACTTTAATATTTTAAGTTTAATATCATTTAATATAAAATTTTAAATAAACTCTTAAAAGGTTAATAATTTTATCAACAATGATCAGTTTACAGGTTGCAAGTTGTAGAAAAAAATAGTCAAAATGGTTAGGGAGCCTGATAATAAAGGAATTTGGAAATATTGGAAGAAGTTATTTTAAAAAGGTATGTGTTTATATTATTTATTAAAAATTTATAGGTTTTTATAAATAAAGAGAAGCAAGAAGGTTGTTTTAAACCTCAAGTTAAAAGAGATAAATAGATTGGAGTGGTAAGGAGATCCCTAAAGCCATAGAGGCTTGATATAGAGAGAGTTATTGAAATATCAAGGAAATATGGAGGAGATATTAGATAATTTAAAAATTTAAAGGTAAATGACTAGAATATTTTGATGAATAAATGAATATTCAAGGCCTACTAAATAAGCCTCTAGAAGGTAATTTGTATATACTAGGTTGTTATTTTGTATGTATATGGATATTTTGATGAATAAATTAATATTAAATTCATATTAATATCATTTTCTCATATTTATAAGCCTTTATGGTATGTATTGATCTTCTAACGCATGTTTCTTAGTGCAATTTTAAGTGTTTGAGCTAGAATAGCCTCATTGGATGATATTAATTATGTTTGATCAAGTTTTTATATGTTAAAGAGGTATTTAAACACCATAAAAAGGTGATAATGATAATTTACAATCTATAAAAGTTATATAAGATTACATGTTGTTGTATTTCTATCAGCAAGCTTGCTAAGAAAAGGATATAGGATTTACAAGATAGTAATCATGTAAAATATTATTTAATACTATATTTATCAATATTAAATGAGTTATTATTTTTTTTTTTGTGTAATTATTATTTAAATACCTTAATATACCATTTTTAATTATATAAATTTGTTTAAAACATCAATATACAAAATTATGTCTTCTCGGGCTTGTATTCAATACATTGAGAACTCAATTTTTCAAAGTATTCATTTCTGAGCAAATTCATACAATACCAGTCATTTTCCATCCAATATAAAAGGTATAGGACTTTAAAACAAAAAAATTTAAATTATAATTATATTATGAACATTTATAAAACTTAGGTTGTGAATTTATCTAGCTTGTTGCACTATGACTATTTTTAGGACAAGATTGAGAACAAAATTGCATGTTAAGAGAGATTTAAGGTTTAAAACTAAATTTTAAGAATATATGAGTGTTTAAATAGTTATTAAATACATATAAAAAAATTTATAGTCATTAAAATTATTTATAACACTCAAAAATGAAAAAATCTCAGTCCTAGGCCTGTCACAACTTGTCCTTAGGACTTGACAACAAATGGAAACTCATATTTATCTCTAACCACATGGTGTAAAATTATAAAATATTTTAAAATAATGTATTTTGTCATGATATATATTATTTAAGTGTTTTAATGTTCATTTTATATGGTTCACATGTGTGGAGGTGGTGTTGTGGGCTTAAACATGGTTAATTAATCATAATTGATACATTATATTGCAAGAGAAAGTTATATCAAAGACTTAGTTTGATCATAATTTTTTTTGATATTATTAAAATGGATAATGGGTATCCAATTTTTTTTTTTATTTCTAGGTAATTTTGTATTTTTCAAATAAAGCTAGAATAAACCTTAAAACAAGGTTACAAGGCCTAGAGTAGGCTTAATGAAGGAAATAGGACTTCAAAGTTAAACCATTGAATGAAACCTATTGGAACATGTATAATATGTGGAAATAATAATTTTAAATTATTTATAATATTTTTTTACTCCATTTGAAAATAAATACCATTGAAGGTTTCAGTGCATTCTTTGTAAACAAAGTGTAAAAGCAATGTTTTATGTTTTTTGATGAATCCGTTGTTTCAGTGAAAGGGGTAAAATTATCAGATGAATCTTAGATAATTTAAATATTATTTTTGTGTCCTAAAAATTAATTTTTATGTTTTTAAGTTTAGTGTTTTGTGAAGAGACAAAGATTTTAAGCAAGCATAAGCCTAAAATGAGGTATTGTGCTTATCATCTTTGGTGTTTTGATAAAAAAAAATAATATGATTTTTAGTTATATGAAATTTTAAAACTACCTGATTTATGTAATATATCATATTTATGTGATCCATTGACAATAATACACTTTATTAGTGTTAGTGTGCTATCATTTTTATATCAAAGCTTGGATAAGCTCTTAAAAGGTTAATAATTTTGTCAACAATGATCAGTTTACAGATTGTAAGTTATAGAGAAAAATAGTAAAAATGGTTAGGGATCTTGAAAATAAAGGAATTTTGGAATCTTGGTGGAAATTATTTGAAAAATGTATGTGTTTGTTTCAGTGATTAACAATTTGAAAGCATTGATAAAGAAATAGAGGCATTAAAGTTGTTTGAAACCTTAAGTTAAAAGAGATAAAGAGATTGAAGTGGAAAAGAGATCCCTAAAGCCATAGAGGATTTATTTAGAGAGAGATATTTAAATCTCAATGAAATATCAAAGAGATCTTATAGAATTTAAAAATTCTAAGGTAAAAGACTACAAGATAGTGCCAAAAGACTAGGCTGAAAAATACTTAGGAAAGGTACTAGAAATATCAAGTAGGATAGACTTGGTAAGAGAAGAAAGGTCTAGTGAGGCCTAAAGGAAAGGTAAAATATTAAATATAAGAGAGAAAGATGAAGGTCTTAGTTCAAGAAAGTTTCCTTGAAAAGGTGAGAGAAGAAGTAGTAAACAAAGAGATAGACATAGAGAGATAAATAGTTGAGATAAATGTAATATTGATATCCATGACACAAATCTTGGAGGAATCAAGTAAAATATTCTCCATGAGAATTAGGAAAATATTTAAGTTGCCTTTCAAATATATTTGTGAGAAAAGGAGAAGGTAGGAAAAAACTAGATAATTGAAGAAACAACCGAAGACACTAATCAAGCAATCTAAGGTGAATAATATAGAGTCAATCAAGCCTCAAATGTTTAATTATAATTATTTATTATCATGTGTACATGAAATTATTAATATGAATGAAGGATTAGCCCATATTTAGGGATTAAAATCTAATAATTTTGAAGAAGACAAGGCATTGGTAGCATTAGATAAGCATGAACACCATGTTTATATAGAAGAACAAATGAAAATGCCATTTGAGAATGAATAAGTTGAATCTATTATGAGGAAGGTGAGATGATTGATGAAAACGAAGAAGCATTCAAAGAGGTTCAATATCCTCAAAATTTTCATTCTAATATTATATTTGACTATGAAAATTTAAAATTGGAAGGATAATGTTTTGTATAATCAAAGAATTGAATTATTAGATAAATTCATGAAAGGTAAATGTAAAGATGAAGTACCTATTAAAGTGAATATTGAATCTAAAATTTATAAACTAGAATTGGTACAAGACATAGTGTCTTTTAAATAATAAGACATAGTGTTTTGTAAAGGAGAAGATAAAGTTGAGATAGTGGAATACAATGAGGAAGAATAAATTATTTGGAAGTAAATCATGCAAGGACCAGAATACTTGAACTTCATAAGATATGAGGAGGATATCAAATAATATAAAATGGAGATAATGAATCTCTTAAATTAATAATATGATGGTGGAGAGGCAACAATGCCTCAAGTTTTTGAATCTAACTATGTCTTTAGTTTTACATGTGCAGGTTTTAAAGAAGAAGAGATGGAGTCCTATAAATTAGAATTCATTGAAAAAGTAAAGTGAATAATGAGCCAATTGTATTAATACATAAAGAATAAATAATTAATAATAATAAATTATTGAGTAACTAAAAGAAAAGAAAGAAGAAAACAACATTGCATTTGAGCAAGAGCTCAAATTTTTCCCACCAAGGGAGTTTAATGTAGGAGCATAAAGACATGCTCCATTATCATGATATAAATACAATAAATTATGATTTTATGTACTTTTTAAGTCCCTAGGGAGTTATAAAGAAGTCATGAGATGCTTCATTTGTATTAGAATAAGTTTCATAAGATTATTATAAGTTTCACTCTAAAATCATAAAGTTTGAAAATTTGAAAGACTAGTGAAGGGTATGGTCATATGTAAAAGGTATGAATATTAGAAAATGGTCATAGAATTTTTTAGAGATATTGTGGATATTAATTTAAGCATTTAAAATTTCCAAATATATCTCAACTTCTTCAAATGTTGATAATTATATGTTGGTAGAACTAGATAAGCAAGACAAGATAAAGTAAAAGCTGTTGAGATCAGAGTGGAGGTTGTTTCAACCTCTTACCAAACTAATTAAAAAATTTTCCTCATGATGTGGTTATAAATTATTTACTAAGGAGGTATAAAATATATATAAGGAGATCTAGGATACTCATTTGTATAGATTGCTAGTTTTGTAGATCATGAAGATCAATTAAATAGAAGATTTATTATGTAAATAAGCCTTTAGAAGGAAATTTGTATATAATAGGTTGTTATTTTATATGGAAAAGAGATATTTTGATGAATAAATTAATATTAAAATCCTTTTAAGAGCCTTTTTCTTATATTGAGATGCTTTGATGGTATGTATTGATATTAAAATGCATGTTTCTTGGTGTAATTTTAAGTGTTTGAGCTAGAATAACATCATTAGATGATGCTAATGATGTTTGATCAAGTTTGTGTACATTAAGGAGGTATTTTAAAATATCAAAAATGTGATAATTATCATTTATAATCTATAAAAATGATCTAAGATTCCATGTTGTAGTATTTCCATTGGTAATCTTGCTCATACAAGGTTATAGGGGTTGCAAAATAATAATCATGCAAAATACTATTTACCATTGCATTTACCAATGCTAAATGTATTATTATAATTTGTGTATGTGTAATGAGTATGTAAATACCTTAATATACTATTTTCAATAATCAAAATTTGTTGACCTTATTTAGTACTTTACAAACCCATTTTTTGAAAGTATTCATTTTTGAGTAAATTTGTACAATAAGAATCATTGGACATAAAATATAAAAGGTATAGGACTTAAAAATATATATTTTTCAAGTGGAATGAGGTTTTTAATGTTTATAAAACTTGATTTATGAATTTATTTAGCTTGTTGCCTTGTGACTATTCTTAAGACATGATTGAGAACAAAATTGCATGTTAAGAGAGATTTAAGATTGAAAACTAATTTTTAAGGATTTATAAGTGTGTGAATGGTTATTACATAAATATGATCCAATTTGGAGTCATTAAATTTTTTTATAACACTCAAAAATGAAAAAATCTCAGTCCTAGGCCTGTCACAACTTGTCCTGAGGACTTGACAACAAATGGAAGCTCATATTTCTCTCTAACCACACGGTGGAAAATTATAAAAACTTGTAACATAATAATATTTTTGAATTTTATAGAGGATTTAATTGGTTTAAGGTCCATTTAAGATGGTTCACATGTGTGGAGGTGGTGTTGCAAGCTCAAACATGGTTAATTAGGCCTAATTGGCACATTGTCTTGCAAGACAAAGTTGTATTAGAGATTTATTTTGAACCTAAATTTTTTTGATATTATTAAAAAATATAATGGGTATCTAATAATATGTTTTTTTTAGGTAAGTTTTCATTTTTAAAATAAAGTCAGAATAAGCCTTAAAATAGGGCTACAAGGCCTAGAGTAGGCTTGATGAAGGAAGTAGGACTTTAGAGTTAAAATAATTAATTAAACCTATTGTTAAATGTATAATAGGTGGAAATAATAATTTTAAAGTATTTATAAGTGTTGGTGACTCCATTTTTTCAAAAAGTCTCCAATTAAGGCTTTAGTGCATTCTTGGTAATCAAAGTGTAAAAGCAATGTTTTGTGTCTTTTGATGAATTAGTTATTTAAGTGAAAGAAGTGTAATTTTAAAATGAATCTTGGACACTTTTAAGACTATTATTGTGTTCTAAACATTCATTTTTATTTTTCCAAGTTGAGTGTTTTGTGAAGAGATAAATATTGCAAGTAGGCATAAGCCTAAAAGGAGGTACTATGGTTATCATCTTTGGTGTTATGATAAAAAAATTAATATATTTTTTAGTTGTATGTGAGTTTACAACTACCTGATTTATGTATATATCATATTTATATAATCAAGGGATAATAATACACTTGAATAGTGTAAGTGTGTTATCACACATGCTTCACATTATTATTATATTCATCATACTGCAAGTCTCCACACCATCCATGTACAAATAAATAAAAATATTAACCCATTGGATAATTATAGAGTGACACACACAAGAAATATTATTTTTTTCCTTAGTAAATCATGGAAATTTTTAAAATTTAATGATATTCAAAGTATTTCAAAATCTCCTTAATAAGAACATGATTTTATTATGTTCTATTAGGCATCATGATTGGATATGTATACTGTAAATTTTATTTCAAGATGATTTTTAGGTTATAATATAATAAATGGGTATACAATGGATTGGTGATTTAACTTGAAAAATAAAATCCAATATCTTATTTTTAGTGGTGACATTGAGCCTAAAATACCTAAAAAAACACAAGTTGTAAACACATCTTTTAATGTAGAAACACCTATAAAAAATGATGTTACATCTTATAAATTATAAAATACTATTCCTAAATTTGAATCACTTAAACATGATAATGTCCCAATAATAGTTCCCAATGATCCTATAGAGTCTCATATTTCAAATGAAAAACCATAGATCACTAATGATTTTATCAAATGGAAAATAAATCCATGGAATCACAAATGATCAAATTGAAATTATTATTTTAACTATCAGTTTCCTTTATAAAACTAGATATGATTCAATTTATTTTGATATGGAATTGATAAATTTAACTTAGAATATGATTACACCATTTATTCATATTACATTACTTATTACAGGTGGTCCACACACATTTCCTATATAATTTCTTGTGATGCCTACTACTAAGTCATGTAATGCTATAAAAGAAATTGCATGGTTGTAAGATATCAATTCCACACTTTATAATACACATGATAATATTAAATTCAAATATAAAATAAATATAATTACAATAAAATGAGATATAACATATTAAAATAACTACTCAAAACATTGTAATTTATGATCTCTAGACCTCTTTTGCTCTCTTTTTGTAAAGGGTAGGGTCCCTCTTTAAAACCCTCTTTTACCAATATTAAAAACAATTCAAAACATTTAAAATTGGATCTATCACATCTAAAAAAACAACTTAAGTGGTTACCTAATAAAAAAGTGCATCAAAATAAGATTTAACTAGAGAAGGAAAAATAATCTAGCAATACATCTCTAAGGAAATCTTAATACAATTTTATATATATATATATATATATATATATATATATATATATATATATATATATATATATATATATATATATATATATATATATATATATATATATATATATATATCCATGCATAAAATACATTAGTTCATAACATAATTATTTGTTGAAAACATCTTCTACGTTGATTAAAAACACATCAAGTGTGCATCAACGTATGGTCCATTTTGACACTTTAGGACTTGATGTTATCATTGTTTAGCTTTTGCTAATAGAAATTGTGCTTCAATGTTCCATCTTTTATGCACTTAATCAATGTTTGAATAAAATGATATATCTATGATCATGAATTCATAATGGGATCCAAGGATATTATGGTATAATATTATTTTCCATGTTACATTATTTGACTTATAATTTGGTAAATAATCATTTTTATTTGACTTGATGAACTTTAATGGCTTGTTTCCACTTGGATTCAATTGTTTCCTTTTGAATAATCATCCTCAGATTTTACTTTAATGAAATTTGATTTCCCTATTTTTTAAGAATTTGCACTTGGTTTTGATTTTCATTATCTTTTTTGGTCACTACACATCCTCAATTATTAATTTCCATTTCCTTGTTTGGTCGCCACATGTCCTGAAATCCATTATTCACTATGATTCATATGCTACAAATATTTCCTTATATTTCCATGATACACACCACAAGCTATGAATGAAATGTAACTCATATAATTTCATTAGACTATATATTTTCTACATTTGGGACATATTATTTTTTTATCACACTGGTCATTTATTTCACCCATAGAGGCAAGATTATGTTATAAAAACATTGATAAACCTAAAAATACAATTTTTTTCCTTTATCTTTTTTGATGGATACATATCATGCTTATCCACCTTCATTAAAGGTTTACATATACATGTAACACAATGATTCTCTTGGTATTATTTAAGTGAGTGAGATAAAAGATATCTATTTTATGTATGATCATGTAATTACAAATTCTACGTGACTAAATTTTCCCACACCTAGAAGAAAAATCACATTGGATGCATGTATTTTCAGTAGGTATCATCTTCTAGCCTTCATCATTTCCATTTTCATACATATATTTATACTATTGTTTATATATATTACTATTACCTAAAGATTGCATGCTATGTTACATGGTTATATATATTGTATTATTACATATAGTGGAAACATAGAAACATTTCATTTTCTCTTGTGTGCCCTAAGATTTATTGTTTTATTATATGTGTGTGATTGTGCATGTTGCTTGTCAGTTTATTATCTTGTGATATCCATAGAGGATCCTCTATTCATCATGTCATGTTGTGTCCATGTCACCACTTGTATAATCCCTTTTAGGGGCACATTGATACATTGGGGCATATTAATTTTCCCTCTACTTATTTAGATTATCACCTACATATTTACATTTGGGATAATACATTAGGCCTTATACATCACAATTTACTATATATACTTATCATATTTGGACTTTAATACCTATACATTTCTATTTTAGGTATAACACCCACATATTAATCATGAGTTTTACGAATTATACCTTATGCTATCAAGGATTCCATAATATTCTATTGGTTCTATACCTAGTTTACTTATTACCAATGAGGGAATTATATTAATATATTTTCTATGAGTATCATTTATCATATCTTACTGAAGTATGAATCTTATCATATCCATGTGTCTATTGATTATGTATTTCTTGTATCAGAATATCACACTATCTAATGTACACCTAGACATATTGGTGTACTACATATTTATCTTAGGTACTTTTTTTATATCTTACCATAATGGGGCATATTATACTTTCCTCATGTTAATGCTTGAATGTGTATAACTAGGTAAACATATAGTGTTGAAGAAACACTTCTCATTTTTGGATTCAAATAATCCTTTGCATGAGTTGTTGGTTATGATCTTCTTGAGATCTATGGTGGAGTAGCGGCCAAACTAAATGAATATTTCATAAAATGAACATGTAAATGGCTATTAGGAGTAACTGTGGTCCTAAATATTTGAGAAGATGAAAGTGATATGAACTAAGTCCAATGAATGATGTCCAAAACCTAGAGTATAAACCCTAAGCTAACATGGATATTTACAATGGCAAGCTAAACTATAGTGATCTAGTCAAAAAGGAGTAAAAGGGAGGGTAGGGCATAAATAAGGTGTTTATGATCTTCAACCTAGAAATTATGACAAAGTTTATATTTCATCTAGACATGAATTTAACTAATATATAACATGGAATTGCATAGGCATAGATCCTACTATATATCAGGCAAATGTCTAAGGAAAGGTAATTCAAATAAGAAATCAAGTTCACTTTAAAGTTTTATTTCCATAGGAAAATAGCTTCTACACATCTTCAAGAAAAGCAAAGGAGAATGAAATGAACCTAAGATCTTTTAATCAACCTAGCATAAGCAAAAATTAACAACTTTGCATTAACATGTGCACATCTAGGATCATAAAAGCAATTCAAATCTAAATATCAAACTAGATAACTAAGGAAATAGCCATGATAACAAACACAAAAAAAAATATTGGACAAAATTTGTAGAATTCCTTGCTTGTACTACTTGCTCCAAGTTTAAAAAGTAAATTTGGCTCTAAAAACTCCTTCCTCATTTTATAATAGATAATACCTCTTTATATATAAAATTCATGAGGTGTGATACTAATTCCCTATCAACATGCCATTAGACAAGTGTCATAGACAAGTATCCATTTACCAATGCTAATAGAACTCATGACCTTGTTTAACTATCACTAACCTAGCAAAACTATGTGTTACATGTTTCCCATGCATTTAAAAAATAGAATAATCTTTTGAAAGGATTTATAGGGTCGTTAATTTAAAATAATATATAGTGTTAGCTTAATTAACCTTTGAAATGACTTTATAATAGCAGTCTTCTCTTGTTTTATTGTTTGATCTTCATTTTCATATTTAATAGCTAGATTAAGTATAAGACACATGTGTTCACATTTATAATCATCACTAGTTTATAAATCCAATGTGCCATGTCAATGTGGTAATGCCTATGACAATCTATCCATTTGGTTAAAAAAATGTGACGGTTACTACCTTTGGACATGTGTCCTTACCTTGTGCTCTCTTAGGCCAAATCAAGTTTGCAACATTGATCTATTTTAGAGTCCATTAGCATTAGATTTTATCTTAAGTTATTGATCTTCATCTCTGAGTTCATGATATTATGTCACATGGCATCATCTCATGAGATTTGAGATCTTTTCATCATTTTATCACTATCACACCATGTGGAAGCCTCTCAGTTGCTCTGAGCTCCTTTGAATTTTCAACACTTGCTTCACATAATTAAATCATCTTCATCTAAATTGATGTAGTACATTAGATCTTATCTTCCTAAGTAAATGTTCTTTGTAGGATCTTTCTATTGAGCTCTAGGATCATTCAACATTGTGAATCCTAGCTTATCTTGGGGTTATTGACTTTTACACTTTCCATTAGATCTTTGGGTAGCCTATTGAGATGGTGACACTTATCACTCTTATAGAACTCTTAGAATGTTTGACATTTTAACTTTGATCTCACATCATTAGATCATCTTTAAGTGATTAAATTCATACCATCGAATCCTTTCCTAACTTATTGAAATTTTAACTTGACATGTAGGTCATTGATCTCCTTTTGAATCATTGAGATCTCACCACCTGTCACCTTCAAGTTTGTCCATTTTTTGTGGGCATAAAATTAAAGACATAAGTGTTTTGAGACTTAAAGGACTTAGCATAAATAATGTAAACTAAGGTTTTTGTCATGTTAATAAACATGACTAAAACTTTAATATAAATTTTAAGCTAAGTTTAAAATGTAATAAAAGAGTCCCCTCATTAATTAGTCCTCATGAACCATAAGATATAAATGACCTAGCATAAATATTTTAGACTAAATTTTGAGTTTTAATAATGTTCTTCGTATGTAAATGGTTCCTACTTAAATTTGAATTTGATTCAAAAGAACCTAAGTTAGGGTAATAAAAATTAGGGTTTTAATATGACCAAACATAGATTTAACTTGTTTTAATAGATCAAAGGCTAGTAAAAGATAAAATTAAATCATGAAGATCAAAAGTTTTCCTTTTCAGATGGACTCCATTAATCCTACAACCTGAACATAGAGATTCAAACATTATCACAATAGATAAAGTCAAATGAAGATTATGCTATAACTAGACAACTTAAACATGATGAGAACCATGCACTCTGGTCAAGTGAATGTTTAATTTATAACACAAATTAAAAAAAATTTGAAACAAGGATCTATATTTTAAAAAATGGGGGTATGTTGAACTCAACAAAATGGTAATTTCTAGGGGAAACAAAGCAATATGTTATAATTTAGATACTCTTGGTTTAGACTAATAATCAAACAATTTATTCCACTTGAATAAGTACCATTATTAAGGTCAAATCATGATTAGAATAAGTATTATAAATATAGAATTAGGCTCAAACATCAAAACTTAGTTACATTATGTGTGTGCTTTGATTCCACTTACTGTTTGCAATGGGATTTAGGGAACAACTTCTATATATCATGACTTTAACCATTAACACTAAATTATAACATATTTGGATGTGCATTAATAATCATGCTTTAGCTCAAGGAAGGCTTGGGAATTGTTCTACTACAAACTAGGCATCCATAACCTCAATAGAGATGCTTTTAGATCCACTTAAGGCCTTGATCCAATGCCAACAAGGTATCCATAGCCTTAGTAGAGACTACCAAAATCACCTTTACTTAAAAATAACTTGAATTTTGAAATAAATCTCTTATTTTTTTTATTTTCAAACCATTTTTGACTCTCTATCAAAGGTTGAGAACCAGGTTAGCCAGGTTTTGGGATTTGGTCAAGTGTTTGATCTTTAGACAATCATCCTTGGTTATAAACTTTGTCCCAAGCAATAATGCTTATTAAGTACAAACATGACTTTTCTCCAATAATTTAAACTTTCATCCTAAATATTAAATCCTTCTCAAAATCAAACTTAGATCAAAACAAGGCTTAAAATGTCCAAGAAAAATTAACCTATCCATTATTCTTTACTAGTTTCTCCAAACCATAGCATCAAGTTCAAATTTACAAAATATATGATCAACCAATGTTTAAGAGTCATACCTGTATTTTTAATTTATAAGGTCTTGAGTAATTAGGTGAAATTTGAGTTGAGGGATATCCAAAATGAATTATTTAGAAATAAGTAACAAAGCAAAGAAAGCAAACACACAAACAAAAACAAATAACAAACACAAAAATATTTACAAACACAAAAAGGGAAAGAAATAAGAAAGAAACTAATATAATCCCTAAATTAAATTCATAAATAACCTACCTATAGGATCAAATGGAAAATTATTTATCCTACCATATAACCTTGAAACATAATTTCTTCCACTAAATGGCATCTTTTTGTGGATTGGAGCACATGTATGCTTGTCCCTTCTATATGATGCATCTTGGCTTCCCACCTCATTTCTCAAGTGTATGGAATGAAGAAATGGATCTAAGATCCAATAATATTCTTCCAAAATTATTATTTTTTTCATCAAGAAAGCTATATCTACTTCATTCAAAGGCTAATCATGTCTTGTCTCATTCTCCTTCCATGGGTATATTATGAACTTAGCTAGTATACTTGGATTGATATATTTATTAGTCTCTAACTCATCTTAATTTGATATCTCTAGAATATCATTTCCTTCTTCAATAATAAATTAAATATTACTTTATATAATACATTCCTCAATCTCGATATGAAGTTGGAATGGACTATCAATCCTTACACAAAAAATCTCCAAGTCATCCCAAAATGCTTCTTCACCATGATCAATAGAAAGGACATGAGATTCATTTTAAATCTTACCATTTGAGACATGTTGATCACATACTTTTGACCTCATAATAGAATCATATGAACGTTATTTATCTCTTGCATTTTCTTTATCTTCATCTTCTTTGCCTGCAAGGGTTTCAATGACATCTATAGGAACTCCATTCATCTTAGATGCAACTTATTCTATTGGTTTATAAAGGATAATATCCTCCTCCATGATTGGTAAAGTATATCCCTCCTCTTAATTATCTTTAAATTCATCTTCATCTTGAAATGGAAAATCATAGGTCTCTACCATAATAGTTATTTTTAAAGATGTAGATGTTTCAAAAGAACTAGATGACCATGCAACATTATTATGAACCCTACAATAATTATCCAAAGGCACATCACAAGTGTTTATGTTAGGCACATTCATAATTTTAGATGGATCATTGTTATAGTTGTCATTATTGTCTTGAAACCTAGATGTGGGTCTATTGAACCCATGAACATAATTATTTCTATTAGAATTTTCCCCCTTATTGCCCAATTGATTTTGTGTCTCAAGAAAATCAATGCTCAGCTTTTGGACCATTTTAAAAATGGATTCATTGAACCTAAGGACTAATAACATATATTTACATCATATGTCTTTGATCTTGTGGATGAGATCCACTTGCAATGTTATTTATGAATCCTAGATTTTGACCAGGATGAGCATGACTCAAAGGTAATTAGTTAAAAATTAGATTTTAATTTAAAGTAAGCATGATCTGATTAACATTAGGAATTCCATTCAACATATAAAAATTAGTATTGATATTTATAATGTCATATTCCATTTGACTTGGGGTTGCATTCGATCATTAATTACCAAAGCCTCATCATAGGCTAAAGCCAATGTATTAATTACTCTAATAGATCTTTTTGAAAACATAGAAGTTAATAGATCTAATGCATCCTTATAAATATATAAAGTTAAAGACTCAATAGGTATATAATGATTTATGGTTCTATTGAACATCTTTTGAAATATAACATTAAAATCTCTAATAGTTTCATTTGAATCTTTCTTTATAGTAATGAATTGATGATAAAGGACATATGAACTAATGATCTTTCCAAATTAATCAATGAAATGATTATTGAAATAATTACAAATAATATTGAAATCTTCAAGAAATTTAAGAAACAAATCATATGCCTCATCTCTAAGAGTAAAAGGAAACAATCTATAGGCAACATCTTCATGAACAACATTTAACAATCCTAAGGCAGCTTTAAAGCACTTGATGTGCTCTTCAATATTCACAATAGTAGTAGGATTAAAATAAGGAAAATACCATTCAATATTTCAAGCCAAATCATGTACCTAACTAGGCACATTGATATAAGATTTACTTAACCATGCCATGCCTTGATGAAGACCTTACTTTTGGTAGTTTTAGCTACAAATCATGTCCACAATATAACATAGAAACCAAATATTTGCAAAGATAAATGGATCTTCATATCTTTAAAAAAAATCATATAGATCTTTAAATAATAACTATATTTAACTAAGGAAGCTTAAATACTAGCTTAAAACCATGAATATCAATGATCTTTACACACTTGAGCCAAAAATAACACAAATATGCAAAGGACCAATTGATATTTGAAAAAAAATCACTAAAATTAACAAAGATACTATAAATTCACAAATATTTAGCTAAATTCCCTCCTTCTAGCATCAATTATTGATGCCTAAATTTGTATCATTAGGTCAACCTATAGTGTTTAAGAAACACTTCTCATTTCTAGATTCAAAAAATCCATTTCATGAGTTGTTGGTTATGATCTTCCTGAGATATTCAGTGGATTAGTGGCTAAGATAAATGATTATTTCAAAAAATGAACATGTAAATGGTTGTTGGGAGCAGCCATGGTCCTAAATATTTGTGAAGATAAAAATGATTTGAACTAAATCCAATGAATGATGTCCAAAACTTGAAGTCTAAAACCTAAGCTAACATGGATATTTATAATGACAAGCTAAACTATAGTGATCTAGTCAAAAAGGAGTAAAATGGAGGGTAGGGTAGAAAGAAGGTGTTTTTGATCTTCAACCTAGACATTATTACAAAGTTAGATTTCATCTAGACATACATTTGAACAATATATAGCATGAAATTGCATAGGCATAGATCCTAGTATTTATCAGGAAAATGTCTAAGGAAAGGTAATATAAATAAGAAATCAAGTTCACTATAAAGGTTTACTTCCACAATAAAATAGCTTCTACACATCTTCAATAAAATCAAAAGATAATTAAATGAACCTAATATCTTTCAATCAACCTAGCATAAGCACAAATTGATAATTCTACATTAACATGTGCACATATATGATCATACAAAAAATTCAAATCTAAATATCAAACCAAATAATTGAGGAAGCAATAATGATAACAAACATAGAGAAATATTGGACAAAATTTGTAGAATTCCTTGCTTGTACTACTTGCTCCATGTTTACAAAGTAATTTTGGATTTACAAACTCCCTCTTCCTTTTATAATGGACAATACCTCTTTATATATATAATTCATTAGGTTTGCCGATCATTCCCTATCAACATGTATTTGGATAAGTGTCACTAACAAGTATCCCTTTACTAATACTAATAGAACTTATGACCTTGTTTAACTATCACTAAACTAACATAACTATGTGTTACATGTTTCCCATGCATTTATATAATAGAATATTCCTTTAAAAGGATTTACAAGGTCTTAAAATCAAAATAATATATTTTTTCAACTTAATTGACCTTTGAAATGCCTCTGTAACTACATCCTTCTCTTGTTCTATTTTCAAATCTTCATTTTCATATTCACTAGCTAGATTAAGTCTTAGACATATGTATTCACATTTTTTATCTTCATTGGTTCAATAATCCAATGTGTCTTGTCAATGTGGTAATGCCTATGTTGAGGTCTATATTTGATTATAAAAATGTGACCACTATTGCCTTTGGACATGTGTCTTTACCTCATGCTCTCTCAGAATAGATCAATTTTGCGCCATTTATCTATTTTGGAGTCCATTAGCATTAGCTTTCATTGTGATCTATTGATCTTCATCTTTAATCTCATGAGATTATACCACATGATAATATATCATGAGATCTAAGATATTTTCATTGTTTGGGTAATATCATGCCATGTGGAAGCCTTTTACTTGATTTAAGCTCCTTTGAATTATCAACCCTCGCTTCACATCGTTAGATCATCCTCACCCAAGTTGATGTAGTCTATTAGATCTTGTCCACCTAAATAAATTTGCTCCATAGGAGCTTGCCATTTAGATCTATGATCATGATACTTGATGAATCCTTACTTGTCTTAGGGCTCTTCATTTTTACACTTTTCATTGGATCTTTAAGAATTCCACCGACATGGTGACACTTGTCACTCTTATAGAGCTCTTAGAACCTTTAACATTTCAACTTTGATCTCACATCGTTAGATCATCTTCAAGTGAGAAAACATCTACCATCAAGTTTCCTTGACTTATTGACCTTTTAACTTGACACATGGGTCATTGATCTCCTTTTAAAGCCCTAAGATCTTACCACCTATCACCTTCAAGTTTTTCCATTTTTGTAGGCATACAATTAAAGACAAGTGTTTGGAGACTTAAAGGACTTAGCATAAAAAATTTAGACTAAGGTTTTTGTCATGTTAATAAAAACTATTAAAAATTAAATTTAAATTTTAAGATAAGTTTAAAACATAATTAAAGAGTCCCCTCATTAATTATTCCTCATGAACTATAATATATAAAGGACCTAGCATAAATATTTTAGACTAAAGTTTGAGTTGTAATAAAGTGCTTCTTGCATAAATGGTTCCTGCTTAAATTTGAATTTGATTCAAAAGGACCTAAGATAGAATAATTATAATTAGGGTTTTAATATGATGAAATATTGATTCAACTTGTTTTAATAGATAAAAGGCTAGTAAAATATCAAATTAAATCATGAAGATCAGACATTGTCCATTCCAGATGGATTCCATTAATCCTACAACTTGAACATAGAGATTCAAACATTAGCATAATAGATAAAGTAAAATGAATATTATGCTCTAAATAGACAACTTAAACATGATGAGAATAATGATATTACAATAATGCACTCTGGTCAAGTGGATGCTTAACTTATAGCACAAATTATCAAAATTTGAAACAAGGGTCCCTATTTTTAGAAATGGGGGTATGTTGACCTCAATAAAATGACAAATTCTAGGGGAAACATAGTAATATGTTAGAATTTAGATGCTCTTGATTCATACTAATAACCATACTATTTATTCCACTTTATTAAGTACCATTAGTAATATCAACTAATGATTAGAGCAAGTCTTATAAATATATAATTAGGCTCAGACATCAAAAATTAGTCACTTTATGCACGTGCTTTGATTCCACTTACTATTTCCCATGGGATTTAGGGAACATCTTCTAGATATCATGACTTTAACCATTAACATTGACTTATAGCATATTTATATGTGTATTAAGAATCATTCTTTATCTTAGTGAAGGATTGGGCATTGTTCTACTATGAGCCAAGCATCCATAACCCTTATAGAGATGCTTTTAGTTCCACTCAAGGTCTTACTCCACTACTAGCTAGGCATCCATAGCCCTTGTAGAGACTACCATAATCACCTTTGCTTAGAAATATCTTGAGTTTTGCAATAAAGCTCTTAGTTTTGTATTTTCAAACTATTTTGACTCTCTAGCAAAGGTTCAGAACTAGGTTATCTAGGTTTTAGGATTTGGTTAAGTGTTTGATCTTTAGTCAATCATCCTTGGTTACAAACTTTGTCCCAAGAAAAAATGCTTATTAAGTGCAAACATGACTTTATTCCAATAATTTAAACTTTCATCCTACATATGCAATCCTTGTAAAAATCAAACATAGATTAGAACAAGGCTTAAAATCTCCAAGAACAATTAACTTATCCATTAGTCTTTACTAGTTTATCCAAACCATAACATCAAGTTCAAATTAAAATCCATGATCAACCAATGTTTAAGAGTCATACCTGTATTTATGATTTAGAAGGTCTTGATTAATGTAGTGAAATTTGAGCTATGGGATATCCAAAAGGAATTATTTAGAATTAAGGAACAAATTAAAGAAAGTAAACACATAAAGCAAAAAATAGAAAACAAATAAATATTTACAAAAACTACCTACAAACAAGGGACAACAAGGAAAGAAATAGGAATTAAACTAATCTAAGCCCTACACTAACTTCACAAAGAACTTACCTCTAGGATCAAATGGAAATTTATTTAGCCTACCATAGAACCTTGAAACACAATTTATTCCATTCAATGGCCTCTTATTTTGGATAGGATCACTTGTATGCTTGTGTCTTCTATATGATGTATCTTAACTTCCCACCTCTTTTCTCAAGTGTACAGATTGAATAAATGGATCTAAGATCCAATCATATTATTCCCAAATTATTCTTTTTTGCATAAAGAAAGCTAGCTCTAATTCATTCAAAGACTAATCATGTATTGTCTCATTCTCCTTCCATGGTTATATTATGAACTCAGTTGGTACGCTTGGATTGATGTCTTCATTAGGCTCCAACTCAACTTTCTTTGTGATCTCCAAAATATTATTGCCTTCTTGAAGAATAACTAAAATAGTACTTTCTATAATACATTCCTCAATCTCCATATGAAGTGGGAATGGACTATCAATCCTTACACAAAAACTCTCCAAACCATCCCAAAAGGCTTCTTCATCATGATTAATAGAAAGGACATGAGATTCATTTTAAATCTTACCATTTGAAACATGTTGATCACATATTTATAAACTTTTGATGAAATCATATGAAAGTTTTTGATCTATTACATTTGTTTCATCTTCATCTTCTTTGCCTACAAGTGTTTCAATGACAACTTCAGGAACTCCATTCATCTCAGTTACAACTTCTTCTATTGCTTTAGAAATGATACAATCTTCCTCCATGATTGGTATAGTTCATCCTTCCTTTGAATTATCTTTAAATTCATCTTCATCTTGAAATGGAAAATCACATGTCTCTACCATAAGAACTATTTTGGAAGATGTAGATGTCTGAAAAGAATTAGATGACCATACAACATTATTTTGAAGCTTGTAATAATTATCCAAAGGCACATCACAAGTGTTTATGTCAGGCAAATTCATAATTTTAGATGAATCATTTTTATATTGTCATTATTGTTTTGAAACCTAAATGTGGGTCTGTTGAACCCATGAACAGAATAATTTCTATTAGAATTTTCCCCATTGTTACCTAATTACTTTTGTGTCTCAAGAAAATCAATGCTCAAGTTTTGGACCATTTTTGAAATGGATTCATTTTCACTCTCAGGTGCCTCTAAGTTTTGAACTTGAGGACCAATACCATCTTTTAAAATCATAGCTCTTTCATCTTGTGGATGATATCCACTTGCAATGTTATTCAAGAATCCTAGATTTTGACCAGGATGAGCATGACTCAAAGGTAATTGGTTAAAAATTGAATTTTGATTTAAATTAAGCATGATATAATTAGAATTCAGGATTACATTCAACATAGGTATATTATAATTGATATTTATAATGGCATATGCCATTTGAACTTGGGGTTGTATTTGGTCATTAATTACCATAGCCTTAGCATAGGCTAATGCTAATGTATTAATGAATCTAACAGATCTTTTCAAAAACACAAAATTTAATGGATCTAATGCATCATTATAAATATATAAAGATAAAGACTCAACAAGTCTATAGGGAGTTATGGTTATGTTGAACAGATTTTGAAATCTAGCATTAAAATCTCTAATGGTTTCATTTGAATCCTTTTTCCCAATAATGAATTGCTGATAAAGGACATATGGGCTGATGAACTTTCCAAATTGATCAATGAAATTATTATTAAAATCATTTCAACTAAGAATGAAATCTTCAATAAGGTTAATAAACCATCATATGCCTCATATATAAGAGTAAAATGAAATAATCTATAGGAAACACCTTCATGATCAACATTTAACAATACTAAGATAGCTTCAAAGCACTTGATGCATTCTTTAGCAGTTACAACACTAGTAGGATTAAAATAATGAAAATACCATTTAGGATTTTGAGGTAATTCATGCACCTAACCAAGCACATTTATATAATATCCATTTAACCATGCCATACCTTGATGAAGACCTCACTTTTGGTAGTTTTATCTCCAAACCCTGTTCACAATACAACATAGAAACCAAATATTTGGAAAAACAAATGGATCTTCATATCTTTGAAAAAAAATCATATAGATATTTAAAGAATAACTATATTTAACTAAGAAATCTTAAATACTAGTTTAAAACCATGAATATAAATTATCTTTACACACTTGAGCCAATAATAACATAAATATGAAAAGGATCAACTGATCTTTGAAAAAAATTCACTAAACCTAGCAAAGATACTACAAATTCACAAAGATTCAACTAAAGGTCCTCCTTCTAGCATCAATTGTTGATGTTTGAATGTGTATCACTAGGTCAACATATAGTTTTTAAGAAACACTTCTCACTTTTGGATTCAAAAAATCCATTACATGATTTGTTGGTTATGATCTTCCCAACATCTTTGGTGGATTAGTGACCAAGATAAATGATTGTTTCAAAAAATGAACATGTAAATGGTTGTTGGGAGCAACCATGGTCCTAAATATTTATGAAGACAAAAGTGATATGAACTAAGTCCAATGAATGATGTCCAAAACCTAAAGTCTAAAAATTAAGCTAAGACAGATATTTATAATGACCAGCTAAACTATAGTGATCTGGTCAAAAAGGAGGAAAAAGGAGGTAGGGTAGAAAGAAGGTATTTCTAATCTTCAACTTAGACATTATGAAAAAGTCTAGATTTCATCCAGACATGAATTTAACTAATGTATAACATGAAATTGGATAGTCATAGATCCTATTCTATATCAGGCAAATGTCTAAGGAAAGGTAATGTAAATAAGAAATAATATTCACTTTAAAGTTTTACTTCCATAGGAAAATAACTTCTACACATCTTCAATAAAATCAAAAGAGAATTAAATGAACCTAAGATCTTTCAATCAACTTAACATAAGCACAAATTGATAACTCTACTTAAGGTGTGCACATCTATGATCATACAAATAATTAAAATCTAAATATCAAACCAAATAACTAAGGAAGCAACCATGATAACAAACACACAAAAAAATATTGGACAAACTTTGTAGAATTCCATACTTGTATTGCTTGCTCCAAGTTTATAGAGTAATGTTGGCTTTGAAAACTCCCTCTTCCTTTTACAATGGAAACTACCTCTTTATATAGATAATTTATGAGGGATGCCATTCATTCCCTATCAACAGGCATTTGGACAAGTGTCATAGACAAGTATCCCTTTACCAATGCTAATAAAACTCATGACCATGTTTAACTATCACTAACCTAACATAACTATGCATTACATATTGCCCATGCCTTTAGAGAATAAATTATTCTTCTGAAAGGATTTAAAAGGTCTTTAACTCAAAAGAGTATACCATGTCAACTTAATTGACCTTTGAAATGCCTCTTTAACTACAACCTTCTCTTGTTTTGTTTTTAGATCTTCATTTTCATATTTTCTAGCTAGATTAAGTCTAAGACACATGTGTTCACATTTCTAATCTTCATTAGTTTGGAAATCCAATGTGTCATGTCAATGTGGTAATGCCTATGCTGAGATCTCTATTTGATTATAAAAATATGACCATTATTGCCTTTGGACATGTTTCTTTAACTCGTTCTCTCTCAGGCCAAATCAATTTTTCACTATTTATCTATTTTGAAGTCCATTAGCATTAGTTTTCATCATGATCTATTGATCTTCATCTCTGAGCTCACAAAATAATCCCAAATGAAAATACATCATGATATCAAAGATATTTTCATCATTTGGGTGTTATCATGCCATGTGGAAGCCTTTCACTTGATCTGAGCTCCTTTGAATTATCAATCCTCACTTCATGACATTAGATCATCTTCACCCAAGTTGATGCAGTCTATTAGATCTTATCCACCTAAATGACTGTGCTCCATTGGATTTTACCATTGAGATCTAGGATCATGCCACTTGGTGAATCCTCACTTGTCTTAGGGCTATTAACTTTTATTATTTTTGTTGGATCTTCAAGAAGCCCATTGATATGGTGACACTTGTCACTTTCATAGAGATTTTAAAACATTTAATATTTCAACTTTGATCTCAAGTCGTTAGATCATCTTCAAGCAAGAAAATGCATACCATCGGATCCTTTCCTTGACTTATTAACCTTTTAACATGACACATAGGTCATTAATCTCATTTTAAATCCCTAATATCTACCACATATCACCTTCAAGTTTGTCTATTTATATAGGCATAAAATTAAATACATAAGTGTTTAGAGACTTAAAGGACTTAGCATAAAGCATTCAGACTAAGGCTTTTGTCATGTCAATAAACACTATTAAAACTTTAATATAAATTTTAAGCTAAGTTCAAAACATAATAAAAGAGTTCCCTCATTAATTAGTCCTCATGAACCATAAGATATAAAGGACCTAACATAAATATTTTAGACTAAAGTTTGCGTTGTAATAAACTGCTTCTCGCATAAATGGTTACCACTTAAATTTGAATTTGATTCAAAAGAACCTGGGCTAGGGTCATCAGAATTTAGGGTTTTAATATGACCAAACATAGATTCAACTTTTTTTAATAGATAAAAAGCTAGTAAAAGATCAAATTAAATCATGAAGATCAAACATTGTCCATTCCAGATGGACTCCATTAATCTTGTACCCTGAACACAAAGATTCAAACATTAGCACAATAGATTAAGTCAAATGAATATTATGCTCTAACCAGACAACTTAAATATGATGATAACCATGATATTCCAATAATGGACTCTGGTCAAGTGGATGTTTAATTTATAGCATACAATAGAAAAATTTGAAACAATGGTCCCTATTTTTAGAAATGGGGATATATTGACCTCAACACCTCCTTATCAATTACTAGCTAGGCATATTATTACCCCCCACTTCTTGTTCCATTTCTTATATTCCAATAACATATGAGTATTAAGGGTATCAATGAGATTTTTAATCATTACAAGATGGTTTTGAGTTCCCTCACCCATGTAATTCATATAAAAACATATTATAAAAAATAATTATAATATCCATAAGGTTATAATAACAAATTATCAATATAAAACATTCATGGAAAACAAGAAACCATCTATACAAAAAACCACATAGATTACTTTCCACTATAAAAGGTAATAACTTACTCCTTGAACCAAAAAGTGACAACTTTACAATGCTAAAATTAAGGACAAAGTGATGTTTTATTAGAAAACCAACTCCCACTCCAAATCAAAAAATCATCAAAATATATATTGAGCAATTTTGAAAATTAGAACCAATATTTTACCTTATTATCCATAACCAAAGTTGAACACTTTTATTTTGTAGCTTCTATCAACAAAGGCACAAAACGAAAAGTGTGATAAATTTTATAGCATTACACACACACACACACACACACACACACACACACACACACACACACACACACACACACACACACACACACACACACATGAGCAGGAAAAAAACCCTAAGAATGCCCTTTGTCTAATTACACCTGATGATTCTTCCATATCCAAAAACTAAATTATACCATAACCATTGAGAATATGAAGAAGTAAAGAAAGAAAACAAATAATAAATATCAATGAGTTTTACACATTGACATATATTAATTATTACACAGACATATTATTTGTTTCTTCTAATTATAATAGTGGGGAATATTAAATTCCATCACTCTCCATGAGTCATATATTACTATTGAGCTTACATGATGATATCTTTCTATAGCTATACATGTTTTTATAAATTAATTTTAAATATTTTAATAGATTTAATTATTTTTATATGATAATAAGTGTTTCATATGTCTCACTTTTTTTATGAATGCTATGAAATAACATATATCAATACTTGATTTTAAAAGGAGATGTATATTTACATATTCTACTAGAAGATTTAAATTTTTAGACTGTGATTTACCAAGAATTACTGGTATTTACAAGGAAACACTATATGTCTACATCTTTGATCAAAAAATTATTCTTAAATTTCAAAATTATCTCTATAATAATTGAGGTTCTAGAGTTCCCTTTAAAACTCATTAGTTTTTTTTTCAGTATTAGAGTTCCTCAAAGTGATATCATGGTTTGTATACCATCAGGTATATTAGTTCCTTTACTTATTTTTAATTAAATTTATTTAATTTTCATTGACATATATTTCATTAGGATATTTTCCAATAGTGACAACATGGTTCTAGTACCACTAGGTGTATTTTTTCCTTTGCTTATTTTTAGTTCAACTATTTTGATTATATTAATTATTGATTTATTGGGACATTGAATACTTATTGTAATTCACATTTTATTTTAGATACATTAAAGTTATTGATGATATATTTTGGGTGTACCCAATATATAAATTTATCTATCATCTTCTATCACTCAATTAATATTCATGAATATGCTTAATTTTGTGTTACTTTGATGCACTCATGAATCAATACACATGCACATCAAAGTGGGTAATTATGTAAACAACCAATTTTGGTATGAGACCATTTTTTATTTTTCACTTATTATGATTTATCACACTTCATTATTATGCACACATTTGGATCTTTTCTATACACTTTCTCATTTTGTTTCCCCCCATATATTTATCCCTTAACTTAGTTTTTGATTAAAAATTGAATTTTTGTTCACTTTTAGTCAATGATATTAACTTCAATCAATTCATTTTAAAAATAAACTATAAATATAATATTGATTTCCAATTTTACAACTTAAAATGATCCTATAATGTCCAAAACACTATTTCAGGCTGTTTACCTCAATTTTATTCAACCTATGATGTTGTCCCCTTGACTTATGTGTCCTTTACACCTTGATTTTTTAATTTTACTATATTTTATGGTAAGACTATGTGTAAATGTGACCTTGTAAACACTATATATAAAAAGGTATCCTTATTAAAAATAATGTTAAAGCATAACATATGGTTGCATTTGATTACATAGGGAGAGGAGGTGAATCCCTTTCTCTCAGTTGGGTTTAGAAGACTCAAAACCAATATAAATAAATTAAACCTTGATTCTAAGCATTTGAAATATGTAGCTACAACTCCTCAATAGGTTTATTAGGCCAAATAACTTGCACATTTCTATTCCTCTTAATTCATATAATGAATTAGGTCAAATTCAAAGGAGAAGAAAAAAAATTATACAAAGCAAAGCCAATATCATGATCATCATCTATTAATAAAGTGATCCAAAAAGTTATAAAACCTTAAAATTGGTAGAGGTAAAAATATACATCATAGGGGTAAAATTCACCACTCTAATATTTTTATCTATTAAAAATAAATACTTTTATGATTCTAGCCTTTTTTGACTTTATGGTCTGATTACAAATTTTTCATTCTTCTAGTCTATAAATTTAGTTAGAGTCATCAGACATGTTTGGTTCAGTCATATTTCTCCCTCTTTTTGGTTTCATTCATTTTTATTTATTTTATAATCATTTCTTGGTACTTTAATTTACTATTTTAGGTACTATGTTATATCTAAATGTTTTTATTAAATGTCTTATCTTAGTTATTTATCATACCTTAGTTTTACTTGTGTATAATGTAATTAATAGTGTGCAAAAATCAGTTAAAATAGAAACCATGTACCATTCATATAAAGAAACACAATATATCCATGTAAAATAAGACACAATATAAATACATGTATAATCAAGTGTATAAATATCTATATAAAAAATAAATTAAGAAGGATAATATTGTAAACACAATGAAAAATGCCCTTGAGTGTAAGCACTCTGAAACTATGAAGTTATTGTAAATCTAAGACCATATATAGCCTTTATATCATACATCCAAATCAAATAATACCATGATAATCATGTGTAATAATGGACACGTAAACCTTTACCATAGGTATATAATAAATGATATGTAACCATGTGTCACCATGTAACCACAAAGATGAACGAAAATATATTTTTTTCATTTTTTTTGTATTTTACCCCTTTTTTTACTTTATGATATCTAGGATAATTTAGGCCCCTTTATATCCAATATATGAATAATCCAAACAAAATAAGGCCATGTCTTAAATGTAGAAAATATATAGTCAAATGTAAGTATCCAAAAATTAGGCCTTCGGTAAATATATGACATGTATAATGGAAATGTAGGTAAATATGCACAATATACGGATCATGTCAAATAAAATATTTGAGGACATATGATGGGAAAATAAATAAAAAAATTCAAGCATTCACACATGGATAAATTAAGTGGATAAAATGTCAAGAAAGTAAAATATTGGAGGGAATTATAACAAAAAACAACAATCAAAGTCAAGTGGAGAATGAAAACTAAGAAAATTCATCAAATTAAAGAAAATAATAGTCAAAAAATGAAAGTAAAATTAGTTCCAAAGAAAATTAAAAAATCAAAATTTTCCTAGAACCAACTATGAATTCATTATCATATGTATGTAGTGTGGGTTATTCTAGACACACAATTTTGGTAAATGATCAATTTCCATATAATCTTTGTCATGTTTTACCCAATTGTTCCATTTGTGTAAAATTAACTATTTTTAGGCACTTTTATCCCACATTAGACTCCCCTTAACCTTGATTCATATATATTTTATCATAAACACCTCATTTAGTTATCAACACTAAGATCCTAGTCAATCATCCTTTGTTCATGTTGATATCTATTTTGAAACTTTTACCCCTTTAGGTTAGAATTGATGGTTCACTAATTATAATCCTCATATTTTTGTGGGCCCCTTTTTCCTTAGCCTAATTCCTTGTACTTTAAATATAAAAATATATGGTCTAATAATTCTAACACTCATTCTCTTATGGATCATTTCTACCTTTACCTTAATCCTCATGCTTTAATTATTTCTTATCAGTTTATGTAGGGTTTGCCTATGTGTAAAGTGTCTTATGGATCCATATATATATAAATATACCCTAAGCCATTTCATATCCTCTTGACATTGATTTATTAATCTTAATTTGAATTAAATATGTAATATGATGGGCAACACAATATAGTTAATGTGTTAGAGAAATATAACCAAATTTGATAGTACTATAATTTTAGAAACAATAATATTTTTTTAATAAATTGGAGTGTATGTAAAATAATTTTTTTTATAGGAGATATGTATGCCTATAATTTTGTTTCCTTGTTCCATATTATATAATTTATAGTTGTAGAATGCAGACACTAAAAAATCACTATAAATAGTAAATGAAGGGTTCAAAATGGGAACCAAAAAATCACTTAACATGGAGATGACATGTATCCACCTTGGAAATGGATTTGAATGGTAAAACATGGATTAATAAATATTTTTTATTGATGATATTAATATTTTACTAGTGCCTCTTATGAGGGTCATATCTCTTAGTTCATTGGCCTGAATGTAAAATCATAATATACATTGAAAAATTCATCATGAAAAATAGTTTATGAAAAACATTAGGATACGTAAGATCAATCATGTAATATTGAGATGTGTGGTAATATTAATTATAATCACTAATTTAGTCATCATGATAATGTACTATAGGAGAGGCCTTAACCTTTTAAAACTATTCACACGTATTAATTCAAATATTTATTTTATAATGAAAATTTTCATAGGTTCTTGAGGAGGAATATACATAATAGGTGGTAAGAAAATATTGTGACATGGAAGAATAGGTATTTTAACTCTCAATGGTGCAACTATAAGAGTTATATCTCTAAAAGTCATAACTCAAGAAATAAAAAACTATAGATGTAATAATTATAGAACACACAACTATAGGTGGTGAAATAATAATACATGAGGTTGAATGATTTATTCCCAGGAAGCACTTTATGAAATAGATATAATTTTTTTTATTATGGATGGGTAACTCATAAGGTACACCAAAAGTAGTTCATACTATTGGAAATATTGTCATTGATGTCAAAGGTCTAGTATTATTGGTGATAAAGGCCCCATTGCATTTAATGTTGTTTGTAATAAATATATCTTGGCTAATATGAGTTAATATTTATTTAATATTAACTAATATATTTTTGGTTGCATATGAGACAAAAGACGGGCCCATGGAGAAGTCGAAGAGCCACGGGGTAAAGACAAAAGAAGGATGGGACACATTTTCCCATGAAGAGTCATCTTGGGGAATACCAAGAGTCACCAAGTGAAGACAAAAGAGTAAGGGCACAATTTCTCATGAAGGGACACTTTGAGGAATACGAAAAGTCACCAAAGATAAGGACAAAAATGGGAAGGACGTTTTTGGTCATGAAGGGTCACCACATGACTTTTCAAAGGCTTGAATATGAAGGGTCATCCAAGATTGGCACCATTTTCCATGAGGATTGAAGGGTCACAAAGGGGGAAGGCCAAAGGTCATTTGGGAAGCTATAAATAAAGGCTTAAGAAGCCATTTGTAATATGGTTGAGAGAGGTTGATTTGATATTGTAATATCTAGCTTAGAAGAGCAATTGTGAGAGATGAATAGTATTTTTTATATCTAGCTTAGAAGAACAAAGGTGAGTGAGAGGAAAGAGATGTTCTATTGAACTATCATTTGTTGAGATAGCAACATTGAGAGATAGGTGTGTGGTATACACAAAGGGGTTGGTGCTCCTGTGTGTTGGTGCTCACAACTTGTTGTTGGGTTGGTGCTCGGCAAAGGGGTTGGTGCTCCTGTGGGTTGGTGCTCATGAATAGTTGCTAGGTTAGTGCTCGATAAAGGGGTTTGAAGCTCCTGTGGGTTAGTACTTAGGAATTGTATCTAGGTTGGTACTTGGCAAAGGGGTATGGTGCTCCTGTGGGTTGTTTCTCACGAATATACTTGAGATTTTTCTTTGTGGTTTTTTCCACATTGGGTTTCCATGTTATATCAAGCATCTCTCTTTATCTTGTGTGATGTTTATTGTTTCATTTTTATTGCATATCTTGAATGTTTGATTAAGTGGAATTTGATAAAGGAAAAGTTTTATAAGATATATAATATATTGATTCACCCCTCCTCTCAGTATATTTCATGCTTAACAATTGGTATCAGAGCAAGTTCCTTCAGAAAGGGTTTAACAACTTAAAGGTAGATCAAAGAAAAGCATAAGATGGCCAAGCAGCTAAAGAAGGAGAATCAAGAGTTAAAATCTATGGTTGAGGCTCTCAAGGAAAAGGTGTGTATCTTAGATTATAAGTTGTCTATAGAAGTAAAAGAAAATAAGATATTTATTCAGGATCTTAAGAATCAGTTAGAGGTTGCGAATTCAATTTTAACATCAAAAGAAGAAGAGTGTAATCAGTTGAAGGTTGAGTTAGGCTCTTTAAAGGATAATCATGAGAAGCTTATAATCAAGGTTGAAAAAGATCATGAAATATCAGTCCAAGAAAAGAAGGATGCAGGTTTTGAAGGCAAATCAAAGAAGTTGATCAGGTAGCCCAATGCTTTCAAGTTATCAAATTATTTTCATGGCCATTGTTTTGTTTGTCATCATGTTGGTTATAGGGCAAGAGACTGTATGAGGAGAAGCAATTAGTCAAAGGGAGATCTCTGTCACATTTAAGAAAAAGGTATGAGAAATATTGTTTGCTTTTGTTGTCATGAGGTTGGCCATAGTGCTAGATTATGCCAAAATAAAGTAAAGAGATATTCAAGGTATTACAAAGGATTTAGAGACCTTAGAAAATATGAGAAAAGACAAATTCAGGTTTGGAGACCTAAAATAGTAAAGGTTGATTAGGTTGAGTTTAAGAGTGAAAATGAATTACTTGCTATAGTAGATAAAGAATCAGATACGAAGGATTGTAAAGAATCTCTTGTTACACTTGAGCATGAGATTTTTCAAGATAAGATAGTTGAAAAAGTTGAGAAGATGAAAAACATCATAAATGTCAAGGTTAATAAGTCAAAAAGGCTAGACATGCTTAAATGGATTCTAAAAGAAAAACGAAAGAAGATCAAGGAGGAAACAAAGGAGATGTGGAAATCTCCTGAGATTTGTTTCTAGGACCCTTTTGTGTGGGATGTCTCTTCTAGGCTTCAAGGAGACACTTTTAATAAAAATTGAAGCATGGTGGATGCTTTTGGGTCTTGGCTATGTTGCATGACAAGAAGGTGAGTTGGCAGATTAATTTGTATATCTTTTGAAGGAATAGATTTTTGAAGAAAATTTTGCATCAGTATTATGGTTTGAGGTTATTAGAATGATTCTTTCATATGTAGTGTTTCAAATGATTATGGTCATAAGATATTAGAATGTTGAAAACGAGCTAACAATTTTAGAAAGAAGGAAAAGGATACTCATGCAGATTCAATGAAGAAGGATCAGAGTTTCAAAGTTCCATTCATTAGGAAGAAGGTTCAGACATGTTCATGGAAGAAGAAACAACCTGAAGATTCTATGTTGGTGCAAACATCTTTGCATGTAATAAATAAAGATCAGCCATGGTTTGTTGATAGCAGATTTTTGAGGCATATGATAGGAGATAAGCGTAAAGAAGATAAATGGTGGCATAGTGAAATTCAAAGATAAAACCACTGCTAGGATAGCTGAAAAAGGTATTTTAAGTTTGGATATTAGTAAAACCAAAGCTAAGAATATTTTAAAAGCATAATCTATTGAATATAAGTCAAATATGTGATCAAGGATATACATTAAAGTTTCATAAATAAGGTTGTGAGATTAGAAGAAAAGATTCAAATGAGTTGATTACATATGCTCAAAGGATAGGGAAGAATGTGTATATATTGTCAGATATCTTCTCAAAGGCACGATCAAAGGATACATTCAAAGATCGGTGAGAGGAGTTGGGAGTAATTTCTATTACTTCCTACCATTGATGTTCCACATCAGTTGAGGGGGAGCTAAGCGTTAGCTACAGATAGGCCCTTTACCATTGATGTCAAAGGGGGAGAATAACAGGTATGGGTGCAGAAAAAAGGTACATGGAATAGGTATAGGTTGCTATAGTAAGGGGGAGTCACTATATGTTTATAGATGACAGTATGTGTAGGTGACAAGATGTGGCAGTTTTAGGATTGAGGTTGCCATCAATGACAAAGGGGAAGATTGTTGGAAATATTTTCATTGATGTCAAAGGTCTAGTATTATTGGTGATAAAGGCCCCATTGCATCTAATGTTGTTTGTAATAAATATATCTTGGCTAATATGAGTTAATATTTATTTAATATTAATGAATATATTTTTGGTTGTATATGAGACAAAAGAAGGGCCCATGGAGAAGTCAAAGAGCCACGGGGTAAAGACAAAATAAGGATGGAACACATTTTCCCATGAAGAGTCATCTTGGGGAATACCAAGAGTCACCAAGTGAAGACAAAAGAGTAAGGGTGAAATTTCTCATGAAGGGACACTTTGAGGAATACAAAAAGTCACCACAGATAAGGACAAAAGTGGGAAGGATGTTTTTGGTCGTGAAGGGTCACCACATGACTTTTCAAAGGCTTGAATATGAAGGGTCATCCAAGATTGGTGCCATTTTCTATGAGGATTGAAGGGTCACAAAGGGGGAAGGCCAAAGATCATTTGGAAAGCTATAAATAAAGGCTTAAGAAGCCATTTGTAATATGTTTGAGAGAGGTTGATTTGATATTGTAATATCTAGCTTAGAAGAGTAAATGTGAGAGATGAATAATATTTGTTATATCTAGCTTTAAAGAGCAAAGGTGAGAGAGAGGAAAGAGATGTTGTATTGAAATATCATTTGTTGAGATAGCAACATTGAGAGATAGGTGTGTGGTATACACAAAGGTGTTGGTGATCTTGTGGGTTGGTGCTCACGAATTATTGTTAGGTTAGTGCACAGTAAAGGGGTTTAAAGCTCCTATGGGTTGGTGCTCACAAATTGTAGCTGGGTTGGTACTCGGCAAAGGGGTATGGTGCTCCTGTGGGTTGTTTTTCATGAATATACTTGAGATTGTTCTCTATGGTTTTTCCCACATTGGGTTTCCACGTTATATCTGGTGTCTCTCTCTATCTTGTGTGATGTTTATTTTTTGAGTTTTATGGCATATCTTGAATGTTTGATTAAGTGGAATTTGATAAAGGGAAATTTTTATAAGATATATAATATACTAATTCACCCCCCCTCTCAGTATGTTCTGTGCTTAACACATACTTTTTTATCATGCATAAATTTAATAAATGTATGTGATACTAATGAAGGGTGTTGTTAATGAAGTATTGTTGATTATACCCTCTACTAACAAAAAATGACATCATAATTAAGTTAAATTGAATAATAATATGTCATAATACTATGTGTAATCATTGGATGTGAATTGATCAAGTGAAACATTGTTAGTATCATATTTTGGAATCTCATGGTCATATAATGTAGTAGATGGAACTTTCTTTCAAAAAGTGGTAACCATACCAATAATATGATATAAGATATGATAAGTATAAATAATTGGTTTGTGAATAGGTGTAGTCAAGGGAACATTGTATATCTTCTTTATATCATGATTTAGAATTTGATTGTTGAATATTTGTAATGATTGATTGGGTGCAGTGGCTGATTTATTCATTTTGGTATTATGCATTTCCAATTGAATAACATAACTATTAATTAGATCGTATATCTTATGTTTCAATGAATAATGTTTTTTAGTACTATTTACTAAATATTTATGGTAGTCACAATATGTGCTTACATTATAGCCTCTAGGGAAAGGTTGCAATGTATCCAACTCACATTGTGGAGGTAAAGATATAAATTTACATTGAAGAAAAGTTATAATCACTTGGAGTGTATTTTGGGGTAACCTTTTAAATATCATACACTCTCAATAAGTTGTTAGAACTACCTTATTAGGTGGTTCTGAAATTGAGTTTATATTTTTTGGCATATTCTTAGCTTGAAAAGTTGGAATATCATTAGGCTTAAATTTGAATGTTGACTTACCTTTATATTTTTATCTTGATCTTACCCATATGATTGTATTTTAATTTGATTTAAATTAACTCACTTACCTTGTTTGTGTCCCTTTACCTTGCCCATTTATGGGGTTTCTTTCTTGTGCCCCTTGTATTTTTTTATTAAATTAACATTTATGTGATTCCTATTATGTGCGTGTTGTCATAGATTTTGAAAATGATAAAAAAATCAATGGAAAAATCAATTTTTAATAAATGGCCAAACATTTTTTATGTTCTCCCAAAAAAATCAAAATCTCAAAAAAATCAAAATTTTAAATTAATTACTCAAAAATTGATTAATTAAAAATTTACAACTTTTTACTTTTATTCTTGAATTATTTAAAAACACATTTGAACCTTCTGTGCAAAAATCCACTTGTGTTCCCTATAATTTGAAATTTTTGTTTTGTTTTTTTATGAGTTATGCAAACACAAATTCATTTTTAATAAGTTGTGAAAATTGCAAAAATGTTTTTCGTTTCCATGCAATTTGTAAAATATTTTTTGACTTCAGTACAATTTGTAAGTTCATTTTGGGTTTCTATGTAATTTTCAAAATCTTTTTCAATTCATTTGTAAATTTAAAAAAAAAATTTAATTCCCATGCAAATTGTGAAAAAAAAATTAGTTTCCATGAAAATTACAAAAAAAAATAAATAAATAGTTTTCATGAAATTTGTAAAAATATTTTAAATTTCCCTTTTTTGTGTAATTCAAAATTCTATTTATGCAAGTCATGCAAATACAAATCATGATTTTTCTAATCATGAAAATGGAAATTACATTTTAACAAGCCATGTTAATGTAAACTTCTAATTTTCAAATTGCATTTTTTCCATGCAAATTGTGGTTACAAATTGAAGCCTCTTTTTTAAGCCTACATGCAAACTCATAAATGTTTTTTGTCAATTATGTAAATGTAGTTTCTCCTTTGAGTAGTTTTAAAAATAAGTTCATCTCCCTTTCAATTTTATCTTTTCAATTTGTATGTTCATTTTGATAAATTTTAAACATGTTAAAAATTGATTTTCCATCCATGTTTTAGCCAATGACTACTAGGAAAGTTTTTTTCAAGTTCATGAAAGGGAAGCAAGTTGAAGAAAAATAAAATATATTTAGTCATGTGAGTCCACAGAGATTTTCAAAGATATTTTCCAACACTGAGCTAGGTGCTATGTCAAGTTTCCTCCTAAATCATCCAAAGAAGAAAACAACAACATAGTTGCAGTAGTAGGTAGTGCATGTTGAGAAAAAAATTTATGGTTTCCTCTACCAAACCAATGCAATATATTAGGATATATGAACCCTAAAAAGAAGTGGAATTAAAATTTTTCCTTTTCTCCTTAGGCATACTAGCCATGTAACTTCCAACAAGCAAAATCAATTTTTTTTTCTTTCCCCCGGCTTTGATAGCCATACAACTTGTGCCATATGTTCAATCTAACATTTATTTTCATGATTTTTATGCACATAGAGGCATTATAATAGACCGTGTGACCCTCTCAAAAGTTAGATTTTTGATAAAATTTTTAAGTTATCCTCAGTCATAAAAAATTATAAGGCCTAGCATTGGTCAGCTCTGGGTAAAAATTTTCAAAAAAAATTGATTTTATCCTCTCTCATCAAGTCATACGACCCACTTGTAACAAACTTGAGCATAATTATTGAAAAAACTTTGATTTTTTCCTTCCAATGCCCAATCGTATGACTATTGTATAGTAGGTCATATGCCTATGTGAGATTGTAGGAGAATTCTAAACAAAAGGGATGAGTGGAAATTAAAAAATAATAAAAAAGGGATGAGTTGAAAAAATAAATAAAAAAAGTTGAGTAGAGAATATAAAAAAGGGAAGGAGGAAAAATGAATGAATAGATTTTACCATGAATACTTGTTATTTTGCCAATTTTATAAATTTTATATTTTCATGTTTTTTACTTGGTGCATTTTCATCTCTGAGGAAGATGTTGAAAATTTTGATGGGGCTTTTTGATAAACTTTTATTTTTCTCTAAATGGTGGAAAAATTTTAATCATTTTGGTTCATTGCATATTCACAAGATTCCTATGGAAAATGCTGAGCAGTGGTTTAAAAAAATATTTTTTTGCAATATTTTTTAAATTTTGGAAATTTTAAAAGTAACAAGGAATGGGTAAATACTTAAAAATTGAAAAATAAATTATTTTTATAATTTTTTCCATTCATTTTTTTTGGTTGAATAAGTTTGTAATAAGATACACAGAGGGATTTTCTACAGGTGCATTTGTAACCAGATAATTTGGTCAAAGGGAAATTGAAACTCATATAGGAAGCGTTAAAAATATGATGGAGTAATTTTCACAATAAACTTATGAGTACATACTTCAATTTGAATTTTCATCATTTTTCACAAATAAGGAACTTTCCTACAAATTTTCAAATTTGCCAATTTTATTGTCAAATTAATGTCTTCATCTCTTACTATAGAAAAAGAGATTCTGAGTAAAGGTAAAGAAATCATGAAGTACTAATTTTAAGGTGTGACACTTCCTTCACCACTAGAGTCCAACATTGGAAATATTACTGACACCAATCTAGGTCACATTAACTTGGATGAGTTTTGGGAAAGAATAAATGTAGTACATAAGACAAATTTTGTTCAAAATATTTTTGATAGTGAATTAACACATGAGGAAACATTCCCAATTCCATTACAATATATTGAGTTATTTTTTATTGTGATAAATAATTATAACTCAAAGACACATGAGGTAAGAGATCTATAGAGGGAGTTGGTAGTGAGTTTTACTCTTGAGCAAATTGACAACATTTTTTAACTTCCAAATCATGAAGCCTTTGTGCATATAACCCTTGAGTCCTCCCAAATATTTTGGGAAAATAATGTTATAGCATATTCTAAACAAGTCAATAAAGCTTTGTTTACTAAGTCAAAACATTCCTCCACTTAGCTTCCAAAAAATATCGCAAGATTAGATTTTAAAGATGAGATAAGTGGCATGATCACATTGTTGTAAAAGATAATGGGAAATTAAATGACAAAGAGTTTTCAAACATGAATGTACAAATTCATTTGGATCATCCTTATAAATAAGTAATAGATCAATTAAGAGAATTTGATCAATTATGTCATTCACAAGAAGCTCATGGAGGTAAAAGACATGTAAAAATTATATATGACCTCATATCTTGTTTACACTATAGAAAGTCAAAGGTATTTTGATGGATTGCATACAATGGGTGATTTCAATAAAATAATGGTGTATCACTTATATCCCAAACTAGCATTGAAGGAAAATACTCATCACTTCAAAATATTTTATGATTATTTTGTTTATTTCATCATCCAATTATTTGAAAAGGAACTCTTCAACATGAAAATATTAGTTGTATCCACTATAAAAATAAAAAAATAGGTATCTTAGTTCATATAGTTCTCAACATTCACTTATTTGAGAATCAGTGGTTATGAAGTTACTCCTTACATGTTCCTATGATATGTCAGATATAAATGGGTGTTGATGGAATTGGTGACATAAATTGTTGAAACACACAAGTTCTTGATAAGTCAAAACAAAATAGAGATCAAGTTTCCAATATCTATTGATAGGTATACTTCCCCTTCACTAGTGAAGTCCATGATAGTTTAATAATGCATGTCTCACTATAAACTCAAGAAATTTAAAATTAGGTTTTTATATGACAATAAGTGTCTAATTAAACATAATATTGGATCTTTACTTTATAATATTCCACATTTTGAAGACTATTGGATGGATTGTGATGATGAGAAAGTAGTGAGTGTTAAAGACTACTCACAATTTATCATGATGACAAATAGTCAAATTTGGCATAATGAAAGTGCCAAAATAGTTGATAGATGATGAGGTTTCATTGGACCCCATATTTGAAAAAGAAGTCATCATTACAAAGCCATTACCCATAATACTTTAATACAAAAGGGAATCTACTTAACTCATAATCAAAACAAGAGTTGTACTTGATATAACTCTTAGATGGTTGAAAGGAAAGGGATTTGATATTGCAAATGTTAATTTTTATACACTTCTTAGTGAAGATGAATTTGGTATCTTCTATAAGAAACATGATGAGCCAAAAAATATAGATGAGGAGGGCCCTAATCGACAACCTCCCATGATATAAGAGGTAAGTGAAATTGAAGCTTCTTGACAAGATTTTAAATCAAGGAAAACTATTTATCTAAAAATAAAAAGGTTAGGTGAACATGTTTCTTCTTCTCCTCAAATTTCAATTCCTCAAGAGGTTCTAGTTGATAGATTTACATTCTCTCAAGAACTAGTTGAGAATATAAGTCATAAATTCCTAGCTTTAGATAATATGATGTTCCATATATCATCTAACTTTCCATTATAAGAGGTTACTCATATCTCTCAAACTTCTCCCTTAAATCCTGATTTACCCATTGCTCTTTCTCCATGAATTACTTTCAAAACAATTAATACACAAGAGAAAATTGAAACATCTTTTCAAGGTTACTTAATTGAGAAAACACCTTATTTAAATATGTCTAAGCTTATTCCACATATTTAAACTTTTTTTTCATTGGCTTCCTCAATCAATACAACTTTAGATTAGTTGTCTATAGTAATGAAGAGAATGAGAAAAATTGTTGAACTTGAAGAGATAGATTTTGGAACCTTGACAAATTCTTTCTTAAAGAGGCCAAAGAAAGTGAGGACAATTTCATGAATGGTGATAGATGAAAAGGGAGAAAAATATTTATAAGTGCCTATTCCTATATTTGAAATGGATAAGTTAGAAATCAGGGTTGAAGACTACCAGGTATCTAGGGTTCATTTGGGAAAATAAAATAGAGAAAGAATGAAAGGAAATGTTCTATTGGAAATTAGCACCATCTTTTAAATAATAGACAAAAAAAGGTGATGAAATATGAACTAAAAGAGAAGGTAGAACAATCAAAATCAATAATACATAGATTGATCAAGCCAATTTAACCAACTATCACTTCATCGAATCTTCATGTCGAGACACTTGAAAAAGTGAGAGAGATAGACCAAATGGGTAATGCAATGAAAGATTGGATTAAAAATGTTACTGATCAAGGGTCCTCAATAATTCTCACCATAATTATGATGCTATCTAAAATTTAATCACAATATGAGTAGCTATAAATAAATAAAAATGGATACACCTAGCATAAACAAAATTGAGAGGATCTCATTCTTGGGTTGGTCAAATTCTCAAAGTTTCCTTTTGTTGATTTTGCTAAAAAAGGAGTAGTAAATAAATTTGAAATTCTTTATTATATTTAATTTATTTAGAATAATATATTTATAATTCAATCCCTTCAATAATGTGTAAAAAAATTCAATGATGCAAGTTCACTTAGAAGTGACACAATGATAGAAATCAAAACTGAAGTCAAGAAGTTGTATTGTCATTTTGTTAATGATAAAGATCAAGAGGTAAATATGATTTCAATTGAAACCATAATTCGAGAATTCAAAGATAAAATTTAGGACATTTCTAATCCTACATCTGAATTTGGTTATTAATAACTTTGGCAATTGTCCAAATGCCAATTGAATGTGGATAATTTGGATATGAAAATAAATAGTCTCCAAGGAAAGCTTTAAGAAATGAAAGAGTTAGACTACTCATCAGACATTGCCTATAGATACATAGATGGACTGGATGAAGACTTGATCAAGGTATTTCTACATATATTTAATGTCTTCTTGAAAGGGAAATAATTGTCAATATAGCAACAAGAAGATTGAATAATTGCTTTCAGTGTTTTTGCATCCTCTTTTATTATTTCTTTGTACCTAACTTGTGTTATTTCACTCTTTTTACCATTGTAAATGTGTATTTTAATTTTTCAAATTTTCTTTGTAATTTTTCCAAATTTCTTTTTCATGTTTTGTAAGTTGATGATGTGCTTTTTCAAGTAGTGAAAAAAACATTAATTTTTTTCATGTGGTGCTAAATTTTTAAAAATAGTTTTGCACCATTTCAAGTTGTAATTTCTCATTAGTGTTTTAGAAATTTTGTAAAAAGGTAAAATAGGTAGTTTTTCACCATAACCACCCATTTTAACCTATAAATACAAGTTATGGATTCATAATAAAGGTTAAAAATAGATAGAATTTTGGAAAAGCATTTTAAAAGAGATCAGTCTTTCTACTCTTCAAAATCATTATAAGAAAGGTGTTTCTAAACTTTGAATTAGTGATACCTTTTGAATTATGTATTTTTATTAATTCAACATATCTAATTTTCATTTCTATTATTTTAAATTTTAAAATATTGAGAATAGGATATTATATTACAATTTTTTTATATAGAGTTGTAATTTACATTTCCAACACATATGAAAATCTCAGTGGGAATAGAGGTAATTTCTTAGTTGTTTCTATTAGAAAATATAAAAGGTTATTAGTTTATATTATTAGAGTCAAATAGTCTTTTGGTGTATGTTTCATATCCTTAAGGATATGATTATGTCTTTTCAACCCATTGAATGAGAGAGATTTTCCTCTTCTAAAAGTCAAATTTTCTCTCAACACTTTCATCTAGTCTCAATTTCTAACTTGACAAGTTTTTTGATTTAAACTTCTTCCTTCTATTTCTCCCTCTCTATATATTCCTTTATAAAAACTCCTTTTCATACTTTTAGGTTAAAAGTAATACCCCATGTTTTACATTCCTTTATTTGTAAATATTTCTTGCTTTCCTATTTTGGCTTTCAATAAAGGCAGTTTTGTCTACTAATAGGAGAGGGACTTTATTCCCCATGTTGTTGACATAAAGTCAATAATTTGTCCTCCTAAAAAAATTTCATGCCAACAATTTTGGGGCCCACCGTGGGGAATGCTTTTATAAATTTCATGCCACCCATATTATAATGGTCCATATGACTTTGCCATCATCTCAAGGACCACTCCAATAGCTTGAGTTAGATTTGGAACAATATACTTAGATATTATGCTAAACCTTAGACAAATCTTTTGAGATTCTGATGAAATATTCATAACTCATTTTCAATTAATCTTAGCTATCCTAAATAATGAGTTAAAACATGCCAAAAGAGAAAAAATAATTTATACACAAAGGGAAGCTTGTAGAGTTCATCTAGTATCCCAAAATTAGTAAATTCACATATGACCATTTCAAGCCTTTAAAATCCAAATCATCAACTTGGTTTAAATTGTGACAACCCTTCAAAGTAAGATATAGTTTTAAGGTTTCAATTGTTTTCTTTTGATAATATAATGAGCAATTCTTAATTTGATATTATTAGGGCAGAGCTAGATATAGAAGAAACACATGTTACCATTAGCCAAAATGTTTTTGAGAATGCTTCAAGAAGACAAGTGAGGATATATATACAATGAATATTTTATATTGTAGACATCCAATTCCTAACACCATTTGTGTTGAAATTGTCAATCTTACTCGAATTGCACTTAAATGCACATTTTAGGTCAAAATCTATAAAAAAAACCCTAAATAGTTCAAACTTGTCACTTACAAGTGCCAGTTTAGGTCAAAGTATCCCTAAATAGGGCAATAAATTTTATGGGATAGCTAACTTTGATCAAATCATTTCAAGTCAAAATAATAATTTTGCCATTTAGTGCTCTAGATCAATCTTTTCTTCTAATTCATTAGTACACATCATGTACCTTTGCTATTTGGTGTTTAAAAAATCCTAAATAGGAATACATGTCCAATGCATCTAACAGTACCTTCCAGTTCCTCTTTAGTCAAATTATGGCCCAATAATGACTTTTTGACCATTTTGATTAATTTTACACCAATTTCTAAAGAATTTCATTAAACTTGATTAAACTTACTTAAGCTATGTAATCCAATTTAAGAGTGTAAGTAAGAATTCCATAGATATTTTTGAATATCTCATTATTAGAAATTGATTTTGAATATCTACATCACCTAGTGACATCATCTATAAGATGGCATCCATCAAGCCATGAGTGCATAAAATATCAGGATTATGGGTCACCCATGACTAGTTAATGCCTCCCATGCCTCTTTAATGCTTATTTATCTTGAGGATATTTATGAGTTTAATTCCAAATATTAGGATTATCCATGGCCACACATCTCAATATTGAGATGGACGGTCATGGTTGATCCTGACCAATCTCAAAAATCTATAAATAGAGAGGCCATGGACATAAATTTTAAGTTGGATTCATGTAAAGTTATTATGCAAAATTGTCTCCATAATACTTTGCAATATACCATTAAAATTAGTTACAAGTTTCATTTATAGGCTAGTTTAGTGATTTGGAATCATGATCCTAGGTTTTATGAAGTGTTCTTGAGACATTGGAGGAGTTTGCCACCTTTGTTGACAAAGACAAGGATGCTTGATCAAGGGAGAAAATGATTTTGAGCCACATGGGTATGGTGAATCCATTTGGGAAGGTAATATGATGTTTGCTTTCTTTCATTTGTTTCTTGTTATCTAGGAATAGATAGGCTTAGTTAGTTAGTTTTTAATGCATTTTTCATGATTTATGGACTAATGTTTGACTAACTTGCCTTGTAATCCTATCTACATCTTGCCATACCCAGTGGGATAAAATGCATCCCACACATGAAGAAAATCATTCTCCAACTTTAAAATCTTCATTTGGATCATTAAAAATCTTGCAATTTTATTTTCTAACTTTATTTTATCATTTTTCTTTGTCATGGGTTTACATAGTAATCGACGTCAGTTAGTAAAATCATCATCAATTAGCATAGCCATCATTGGTCACTATTGGATAATTGATGTCAGTTATATAACTGTCATCAATTATTAAGTGTAACTGTCATCAATTATAGAATCGACATTGGTCACTGTGTTTTTCTTAAAAATACAAACCCGAAAGCTCTTTGTTTGAAGTTCATTATTTCAAACCCAAAATACTTCAGTACTAAAGGATATGCTAACATTTTTGTTACAAGACTAAGCTTGAAATTTGTTAAAAATATTTTTAGATTACCTTTTGCATGCTTAAAAATAGTTAGGAACATTATTTTGGTGCTTAAAGTAACATTTAAGGTGATTAAATAAGTGTTTTTAGTATTAGTTTTCAAAGTTACACTTAAGACCAAGGGGTAAAATGAACACCACCTCATTTTCCATTTGGGCTTAAAAATAAGCTCACCTTTCCAAGTTTTTTGTATTTACTTAGTTGTTTAAGTTAGATTTTTTTTGGGAAAAAAAGGGATGCCATGTGTATGTTCTTCTATTTTTCCCCTTTAGGGAACCCTTCAAATCAAAACTTCCATTCCTATTTTAAAAAGCCTAGTCCAAGGCTTAGAAATAATGTCATCTAAAGCACTCCCCAAAAACTTGTTAAATTTTGGGTGATCTTCAAAATGACCTTAAAGTCTTTCTATTTTATGCTTTCTTTATTTCATGAAAATTTATCTTGTGAGGGAAATGTCATTACCTCCCATGAATTCTTTAGGGAAGCTTTAACCCAAGGTTTCATCTCCTAGTGTTGACTTCACTTACTCATTCTAAGTTGCACATGGGACATATCTGCATTTGGGCATCACACTACATTGAGTGAACAACATGATGTAATGGTTGTGAAAAGGACTAGACCTTTTTACAACTAGCCAATGCCATGATCACCCAATTTTTGTGCTTGTATTTTGCATCATTTGACATGAAATTAATTGTGAAATTTATTCCCCTAGAATGATAAAAAACTAATTAGTTTAGTCAACCCCACATTGCCATACCCTTTTTAGGATTTAGATGATTATACTTAGTGTATTTTGGTCATTATGTGCTTGGTATGATTTGAGGCTAAAAATTATTTGTTTGTTTGTTTTTTCATAAGCCATGTAAAAATCATGTATTTGAGTTAATAAGGGTAGTGTTATGCTTCCCAAATCATGTCAAATATTTTTTTCCTTTGAGTCTTTGAAACATAACAATTAACCACATCATCTTACATCATTAGGTTGTTCAATTTATTTTAAGAAGTTATTTACCATTATATCAAAAACCATTTATTTTAAACCATGTCATGTATACCATTTGGACCTTGTTTATGTGTCGTTATGTTATCCGCTCTTGTCTAGCTTGTTTGGTCCAATCCTAGTCTTCAACATTGTATTTTCAATTAACCTTGTAAAGTTTGGATCCAAACATTGATTTATTTCTATTTAGACCTCAATTTATAGGGTTAGTACATAGATATTTTTATTTTGGGTTTCATAGCTTTGATTAAATGATTACCCAATTTTGAAAACTATAGACTGTTTGTTTGTTTGAGTGCTTATCCTCATCATTTTTTGTGACTTTGTTTGGGAAAACATAGCCTTTCTTCAAAAACCATTGATGTTAGGTTGTTTTATGCCAAATGTCAACACAAACTGCTTTTGAGATGTAGCTTCACCCTTTCAACCAAGGTTGAACTTTTTTATCTTTTAAACATCACTTTTTAGATTTTACAAAACTTTAAGTCTTTCTATTTTTGTAGCTTTCTTCATTAAATTCAGATATGTCTAGCTACACTTATGGTGTAGTCATGGATAATCCAAATTATGATAGAATGGCCCCACAAAATGACATTTATGACTCTAGTCAAGACCCCTATGGTGACAATGTGGTTTGTGAGATATATTTATATCCACCTCACAAAAATTAGTCATGGGAACATAGTCAAGATCCAACATATGATCCAACTCATGATTGGAATGATTGGGTTTATCAAGAAGACTTGGATGCTTTGGCTTGTGTAATTAATCAAACTCCATAACATACCAAGATCACTATTTTAGGACCTCCTAATTTGGTTTGCACGAGCAACCAAACTAAGAAGAATATAATCATTACCATTATAGGACCTCATCCTTTGGTTTTCACAAGAAACCAAACTAAGAAGCTTCCAATTGTTACCATTCTTAGCCCATCACTAGTTTTTGATGAATCTATTGTTAAATAACCTACATTTGATGAACCAATTATTTTTTATCCCTTATTCAATAGTATAATGTTTGGAGAGTCCATTATTTAACCAAAAACCATTATTCCTACTAAACCAAATGTTTCCCACTTTAGAAATTATGTGTCAATCTTCGAGCCTAAACAAGAACCATTACCTCTTCAAAAGCCATCTTATGAGGATCAAGATATTTTCAAAATTGATCTTTTGTAGCCAATTATGAACTAAAACCAGCATGTTATTGTTGAATCACCCATTTGTGACAAGATAAACTATGATAAGATACCTATTCATATGTTACCTATTTTTAAAGAGCCTCATCTTCTTGACAAGCCAGTTTTAGTAGAGTTGTCTCTTGATCTTTTCCCACTCATTGAGGAGTTTCACTTTGACAGACATGATTTTGTTGAGACATCCCTTGATTGGTTCCCTCTTTTTGAGGGGATTCACTTAGACAAGTCAATCTATGTTGAACCCTTACAAGATGAATCAGAATATATTGAGCCCATTATGTCATCACATGCCATTACTTGTCAAAAATTTAGCATTCAATAGAACATTATCAAAACAACCATATCAAATGAAGAATCAATATTAGAGTCATGTTCTATTTTTAAACCAATATTGGATTTAGCATTAAAAATATAATTAACATCAGTTGTGACATTGGATTTAGAGTCCTTTTCTACAAAATTAGAGTAAAAAATAGTTTATAGTATTGGTTTTTACAGCATTGGTTACAATTACCTTGTAGATTAATTTGAATATATTTGTGATCCTTGTATGATTTTTAAGGATGATTACTTCAACATCGACACAAGTTCTCCTAGTATCTTCTATGAGGATTGTGTTTCCTTTCACCATCCCATTATTACCACCCAACATAGCCATTATATTGACATTCCACCTCACATAAGTGTCAATTGGGATCGATAGAATCACACTTTGTTAAACTGCATCCATGGTGACATATCATTTGTAGAATATCAAGGGGACCAAGAATACATTCATTTAGAATAAGAATAATCTCATAGTGAAACCTTTTTAGACGTGCTAGGGCATAATAAAAAATCAAAGTCAACATCTTTTAGTGATACCTTTTTGAAGGCACTAGAAGACAATCAAAGTCAAATGTTAACATCTCTCTGTGAAACATTCTCAGAGGCACTATGGGATGATCAAAACATATTCATTAGTGAAAAATTCATTGAGGCACCAATAACTGAGCATAAAATTTCTTCATTAATTACTAAAGATAATATCAAAGATAAAAAAAATTAGTTTCTAATATATAGCATAATTAGATGGTAACTACTCTCAAGATCAAGCAACAGAATAATCTGATGGTCCAATCAAGAGCATCTTCAGAGGTCTTCAGCACTATCACAACTAAAATTATATCAAATCCAATATCAACAACATTACATGTGACTAAAAGTACTAATCTCCATTTGTTTCCCATTAATTATACATTCCATTATCACCCACCTAATTATTACCCACTTATCTCATTTATCCTACCATTATTTACCATAATCGGTAGCACTTTCCTTTATCAAGGTTATAAGGATATCTTGTTTCAACATTTGAAGGAAGTAGAATCAATGATCTATGAAGATCAAAAACATACTATTGAGATCTAGATCATCAACAAGTTCTTAATAGATTAATTTTTCCAAAAGGGTGTCGGATAACAAATTATATAGCTAATCATTTTTGTTGTCTCACATATTGACTAGGATGTGCATCTCCCTATCAGAAAAAACCATTTTTCATCTACTATTCACCCATTTGCCATTACCATGCCTCGTCTCTTAGGGACAACCTTATAGACCCTTTTTAGGCATTATTATACCATTGAGATCCATGAACCATGCCATTTGAACTATGTTGACTTGAGGTCCTTCGAGACTATGTAGGTAGTACTCAATTGTTATTGAGGTCAACTCGATCACGTCTTTCCCATGCTCTCACCATTTTGCAAGAAATTTTTAAGTTTGAATGCTCTCATCATTTTGTGAGCAACCTAAGCTAATGCTCTCACCATTTTGTGAGTAATCTGATCTAGTCATTACGTGGGGGTAACTTTATTTCCACTATATCTAATTTTCTTTTGATCATTTCATTATACCATTTCTTTACTATTGACCAAGGATTGTTTTTAGTCATCTTCTTTATCCCATTTTGATCTTGGTTCCTTTGGTTCATCTTGCACCTTTTATGGGGGGATTCTGATCTAGTTTCAATAGTTTTTGAATTCAGTGTTGAAAGATAGTTTATGAACATAGTGTGACATTTGATATGGAAAATCGTCTTTCATCTATAATCTTATTTGGTATCATTGATTATAAGCACCTATGGTCAAATAAGTATTATTTTGGTACCCCTGATTATAACCACCTTTAGGCAAATCAATATTACGACATTATTTCCTAATTATAACTGCCTATGGGCAAATTAGGTAAAATGTATTTTTATCATGCATTGCCACATCATCTGGTCATTACTATTATCATTTATCTTATCGTTCATCTTTGTTTGTGAACTTGTTATGACCTAGTTAGTTTTTCATCACCTTTTATGTGGATAGAATTACTATGACTTGGGATTATTTTGGGACTCTCTGGGGCATGCTCAATTCATGTTTAGGTCACCTTCGTCCCTCATATCATATGCTCTCATCGTATTGTGATCATTTTAAGTTTGTGTTCTCTCACCATTTTATGAGATGGACCATTATGTATCTCTTAATCCTTAATCAAGTTGAGATACATAGAAAATTCCAAAAACATTAATAAAACCATTCAAAAACTCAAAAACATTTTATGTGTTTATTTGATTTTTGTTTGTTGTCTAGTTTTTTGTTTTCTTGGTTGGTCTTGCTTCTTTGTTTTATTTTTCCAAATACATCTTGATGGTCCACATGGACCTTGATTATGTATATCTTGGTATCATGTCATTAAGATGTTCTTGAATTTTGTTTTTAAACATTTTTGTAACTACTTAAGTCTTGATTGATCATATCTTGATTTCAACTTAGGTTCATTTATGTTTATCCTTTTCTTTGTTTTTGCTTTTTTATTTAAATATAAATCACTATAACTCTAGTTTTGGTCATTATTTTACCATTATCCTTAGTTATAGATATTCACATTGAACTAGCTCAACACAGTTGGAATCTTATGTCATTCAAAGTTATTTATATTTATGATGCCTAATTTTTTTCCTATAGTAAGCACTTTGTGCTCAGGTCTCAAAGTCTTAAATGTCAACATCAACTCTAATGAATGATTATCAAGAACACTTTTCAAAACCTAGGCTCATGATACAGAATTAGGCATTTAGGCAACATGTATTTTAGCACTCAAATCTATGCTTATATGTGCATCTCTTTTCATAAATTGTGAGTTTAATCAATTCTTGCTCCATTTTCATCATTCCTCATTCCATTCTCTCCCAAACTTGGGTGAACTGTACTGGCCTGAAGTTCATGTTAGAACATGAGTCCATAAAACTATGTAGGCAGTGCTTAATTTCTATTGAGTTCAACTTAGCTATCTCTATTATTATTTTCATCTCTCTCATCACTTTATGCATTCTCATATGCTTGGTTTTATATGGATTTATAAGCCATTACACCATCGCATGTACATTTGCATTTTCTCACTTTAACATATCTTTTCATTTATATCCTTGAGCTATTTTGCTTGCCAATTACCCATGATGGGGCATAACATCTGAACCACATTCAAATCAAATCAATTCTACAGGGGCAAAATCATTATTTATTCCTTATCAATGATCAAAATTTTCCCTACTAGGGCAGAAGTATTTTATCATGATCACATTTACTTTACTAAAGTAATTCTTATTATCTTCTTTTTAGAGACCCTATTTTAGTGGTGCTTCCCTTCTTGAAGTAGAATGCTCTCTCTTTTCCTTTAATTCCAAGATCTCCACACTAATGCCCATGATAGAAATATTTTAGTATACAACTTGTCTTAGGATTGATCAATGTCATAAGCGTGCAGCTTGTACTCTCAAATTGGGTATGTTTAAAGTGTGTCCCTTACATATATGGATTGTATCTTTCCCATTCCCCTTATTTTTGGGGCCTATTATACCTCTAATTATATTTTGATCATTGATGGTACTCATGTGTGCTAGCATTAGCTCATTTGGATGTGATCTATTCCATGGGTTAATCTCTCACTTTCTCTCTCTTTTCAAGAGTCTATCCTTTTCTTCCATCCTAGTATGTCCTCTCAAGGGGGCATCATGGGTCTATTCCAAATTTATTCTTGACAACTCTTTTATTTGAAAAGACATTCATTTACTTGAATGTCTCACTATGCCTTCTCAAATAGGGGAAAAATGTAGACATCCAATTCCTAACACCATTTGTGTTGAAATTGTCAATTTTACTCAAATTACACTTAAATGCACATTTTAGGTCAAAATCCATAAAACAAACTAAATAGTTCAAACTTGTCACTTACAATTGCCAGTTTAGGTCAAACTATCTGTAAATAGGGCAATGCATTTTATGGGCCAACTAACTTTGATCATATCATTTTGAGTCAAAATGATAATTTTTCCATTTAGTGCTCTAGATGACTCTTTTATTCTAATTAATTGGTATAGATCATGTACCTTTGTTATTTGGTGTTGGCAACATCTTAAATGAGAATACAACTCTAATGCATCTAACATCACCTAATTCCTCTCTAGTCAAATTATAACCCATTAATATGACTTTATGGCCATTTTGATTAATTTTGCACCAATTTCCAAAGAATTGCACTAAACTTGATTAAACATAATTAAGATAATTAATCTAATTTAAGAGCTTAAGTAAGAATTCCATAGATCTTTTTGAATATCTCATTATTGGAAATTGATTTTGAATATCTATATCACCTAGTGACATCATCTATGGGATGGCATCCATCAAGCCATAAGTGCATAAAATATCAGGATTATGGGTCACCCATGCTTAGTTAATGCCTCCCATGCCTCTTTAATGATTATTTATCTTGAGGATATTTATGACTTTAATTCCAAATATTAGGATTATTCATGACCACACATCTCAATATTGAGATGGAAAGTCATGATTGATCCTGACTAATTTCAAAAATCTATAAATAGAGAGGTCATGGACATGAATAATAAAGCTAGATTTATGCAAATTTAGTATGAAAAATTGTCTCCACAATCCTTTGCAATAGATCATTAAAATTAGTTACAAGCTTCATTGATAGGCTAGTTTAGTGATTTGGAATCATGAGCCTAGGTTTTATGGAGTGTTCTTGAGATATTGAAAGAGTTTGCCACATTTGTTGACAAATACAAGGGTGCTTGATCAAGGGAGAACATGATTTTGAGACACATGGGTATGGTGAATCCATTTAGTAAGGTAATGTGATATAGGAATTTGACTCAAGAGAGGATGTTAGTATGGTGTTAGTTCCAAAATGAAAACAAAGTGAAACAAACACACTAATATCATAACATCTCTAGGTCTAGACACTAGGGAGAGCTTAGTTAACAAACATAAAAGATAAGCACAAATAAAAAGCAATGAATCAAACACAATAATTCCTTCACCTTCCTTGGATGCTCCAAATGCCTTTATAATGGTGGCTTTCTTGGCTTGTGCTTCAAGAGGTCTTATTTAATGGAGTGTGGCTACCTTCATCTCCTCTAGGCACCTTTGGCTTGTGGCTTGGCTTGGAATCAATTTGGCATTATAACACTAGTTTCTTGAAGCTTTTGGCACCAATTAACTTTGCACTAATTAATATTAGAATGATGTTGTGAGGTCTCCTATTTATAGATTTTTGGATTTGATCAGAATCAAACTTGACTGTCCATCTCAAGATTGATATGTGTGGTTGAGGATTAATTCAATTTTTAGAATTAAGATTTGTAATTATCCTCATCATGACATTGGAAGAAGGGGAAATTAAGAGGCATGGAGGGTATCATGCAAGGAATTGATGAGGCATGAGAGGCATGAATCCTAATATTTGTGGCATTTATGGCCTAGGGATGTCTTCTCATGAAATGAGGTCACTTGATGATGTAGATATTCAATATTCGTTTCCAAAAAAAGTATTCAAAATTTTTCCATGGAATTCCTTATTAGGCCTTAATTTAGGTTAATTATCTCTTAGGCATGATTAATCACTTTATGCACAAATTGATCAGAATACCTTGTTGTTGGTTTTAAATTTAATTGGATTAGGCCTTAATTTAGGTTAATTATCTCTTAGGCATGATTAAGCACTTTATGCACAAATTGATGAGAATACCTTGTTATTGGTTCTAAATTTAATTGGATTAGAATTGGAAGTCCAAGTTAGATTTGTTGGATGCACATTCCTATTTAGGATGTTGCCAAAAAAAATAACAAAGGCATAAGTCTTGTACAAAATATTTGATAGGAAAGAGTAGTCCAAAGCATGTGGGTGCAAAATTGGCATTTTTACTTGAAATGAATTGATCAAAGTTAGCTTGCCCATAAATTACATTACCCCATTTAGGGATACCATAGCTAAAATTAACACTTGAATATATCAATTTCAAATCATTTTGCATGTTTTAGTGTTTTTAGGCCAAATTATGCATTTTAGATGATTGGAGGTTATTGATGGCCAATTTTAGGTGTCTATTATTTTCCCCTATTTAGGAAGGCATTACAAGTTGTAAGCTCAGTAACATCTTTTCAACTAATGAAAAAGTTATATATGCCTATAATTGTAATGATTATAAACTAATTGTATGATGCCCCCTCAAGGGAACGGTTAGCATAAGGAGGTCAGCAAATGGTCCCTTGAAAAGAAAGAAGTGAAATGAGGGGACCAAAGAAAGGAAAGATGATGGGGTGAAAACATAATGATATTGAAAAATTAATCCAAATCATTGAGAATGTAAGTGGGATAGTGTACAATGGTTTTCCCAAAGGTAGTTATAAGCATTGTACCCCAATAGTGGCAATGTGATATGATAACATAATGATTTGCCTAAAGGTTGTTATAATCATTAAGAAGATGAAGCTATGCCAGTTAGGTTAGACAAAGAAGATAATAACATGCCCCTATATAGGCAAACAAAGTAAAGTGGTGACAACATAATGATTTACCCAAAGGTAGTTATAATCATTGAGAAAAGTAGGTGGGATGGTGTGCAATGATTTGCCCATAGGTGGTCATAATCATTAGACCTCGATTATGGAAAACATGATAAACTTGGCCAAGGATGATGATAACTTAACACAAAGGGTAATGATGAATTGGAAAAAACTACTAGTAGGGAGATGCTCATCTGAACTAATAAAGATTAAAATTCTTTCATGGTCAATTACTTTGTTTGGGATATGATTGGGAGTGGAATCGGGATGTTGGTGCCAAAGAGATGCTGCCATTATGAAATAGACTTATTAAAGTTGAGGTTTGGTGTAACATGTGATGGTAGGCTTTATGATAGAACACCATAAATAATTGGCCAAAATATGCATAAGTACTGACTCTCGTAATCTGATACTCAATAGAAAATAATGTACCAATGATAAAAACCATGATGAAAATATAAACATATGAATAGGGATGGATTCAAGTGTAAGTGTAGATAAGGAATAACCTAATGAACACACGTAAATTGAATCAAGGAAACATTGATGAAAGCAAACAAATAGGTAGACAAATAAACAAAATAAGTAGAAACAAACAAACAAACAAACAATGCAATAAAAATCCTATAAACATTGCCCCTAGAAAATAGGTGACAACTTAACAAAAAAATTAAATGGGGGAATAAAATAAAAGGAAAGGGGTGGTTGAGTTGTCTCCATATGCACTATGTAAGTGGACACTGTGTACATAGTTCCATGGATGCAATATCTAATAAAAAACTTCAAGCCAAATGTAGTTCTCTTAGGGAATGGGAAGAATGTGATAACTAATGAAAACAAATAGAATAGATGTGATAGAAGCATAGGAATGGTCTTTCAAAATAGTAAGTGCATGAGAGAAAAGTCCAAAAAGGATGGGGGAACTAAATGACAAGTTATTTTCTTGTAACTTAGTAAGGGTTCCCAGAATCCTTAAGCTAAAGAAGTGGTCAATGTTTTTTTTCTTTTTCTAATGATTTTTTTAAATGTTTTTGAAATTGTTTTGGAGTGTCACAACTCAATTGAGAATGAAAAGACACTAAATGGTTCAATCTTGAAAAATGGTGAGAGTTTTTGTACTTAAATTGCTCATAAAATGGCAAGAGTGTTCAAACTTGGATTGCTTGCAAAACGTTGAGAGCGTTGAAACTTAGATTGCTTACAAAATAGTGAGAGCATTGGGAAAAGGGTAACTGAGCTGACCTCAAAAATTATTGAGCACTACTACATAGTCCTAGAGTAGGACCTCAAGTCACTGTAGTTATACCCCTATAGTGGAGGAATTCAACTAGTATAGTAGCCAATTCAAACAAAACAAGTACAGTTTATAAAAAGACACAATATGGCATAGGAAATGGCAAGTTGGTACATCAAGGCTTAGTATTTCCCCTAGTTTGCTCATAGGTGGTTATAACTAGGACACAATAGCATAGATCAATGGTACTAATTTTCCAAAAGGTATTTATAATTAGTAGCAAGAGTGGTGGTAAGAAAGGACTAAAAAATGAAGGATGAAACTACCAAACCTTCTATCACACTATCTCAAAATATGATCTCTATCTGAAGTTCTTAAACAAACTGATGAACTAATTAGATACCTTGATTCTAAAACTACATAACAAATGACAAAAACTAAGGTCAAATGAGATAGGATTCAGAACACACTAGGTTGATAGATTAGAAATGGAAAATGGATATGGTAAAGAGGATGGATAAGAATGGTATGTGTATAAAGAGGAATAGTTAAAAAAAGGCATAACTAAAATGGTCCTTACAAACAATACACCTTAGTATTCAATCATAGTACCACTTGAGATGAATAATATTCATTGGCTCTAGAAGTTTCTTTCTATCTAGTGTGGAAAGCCTATATGCTCCTAGTCTATAATCTATAGTGATGATGAAAGGCCCTATCTAGTTTGGTTTTAATTTCCATTTATGTTTCTTCTCAGCCATGGTATTCTTTTGGTTTTCTTTAAGAACAAGATCACCAAGTTCAAATGTTCTATACTTCACACACTGATTATAGTGGCCTTTGAGTCAATTATGGTATGCTTCAAGATTGTTGAGCATGGTTGTGCATTTTTCATCAAGTAGATCTAGCTCTTGTAGGTGAGCTACTCAATAGTCATGATCATCGAGGACATGCTTGAAAGAGATCTATAGTGAAGGCAATTTGACCTCAATGGGAAGGATGGATTTAGTACCATAAACAAGTGAGTATGGGGTGTCTCCTATGGGGGTATGATGATTGGTATGGTATGCCCAAAGGGTAGGGAATATCTAGAGGTTCCAATCATGACTGGCATCATTGAAAATATTTTTGAGAATATTGATAATGGTTTTGTTGGTTGCCTTAGCCTGGCTATTAACTTGAGGGTAATATGATATAGAAAAGTGTTGTGTGATGTTGTATTTAGTACATAACTGGTCTACATATTTGTTCTTGAATGATCCTCCATTATTAGATATAATGTCAAAGGGGATATCATAGTGGAAGATGAGTTGGTTGAACATGAATTTGGAAATTTGCTTTCTAGTCATGTAAGTGAGGGGTATAGTTTCAACCCACTTAGTTAAATATTCAGTGGTAGTAAGGATATATTTATGGCCATCATATGAAGTGGGGTTAATCTTCCCAATGAGGTCAAGTCCCCATGTAGAAAATGGCCATGGTTTCAACATTGGTTTTAGAGTTTTTATTAGGGAATGAATCAAATTAGCATACCATTGACATTTGTCACATTTCTTTACATATGCAGTGGCATCTAAATCCATTATGGGTCAATAATAACTAGTACACAAGAGATTTTTAGATAGGACTTCCCTGTTAGAATGGGCTCCACATACTCCTTCATGAAATTTGTTTAATGCTAATGTAGACTCTGTCAAAGTTAAAAAATTTAGTAGAGTTCCATCAAAACTATGGTGGTAAAGGGTGGATCCAAGTAAAGTATAATGAGTGGAATGATGAATAAAGACTTTGGTTTATTTTTGAGATAGGTTAGGTGGCATAATTTGGTCATGAAGGTAGTCGTAAAGGTTTGATTACCAGATAAAATTAAGACCCACAATATCATAAATCATGGGAATGGTTGAAGGTTCATGAGCTAGTGCTGACAAATTCTTGACAAAGAATTGATACTCTTTAGCTTTATCTATTTGTCAAATCAGAGAGCTAATAATAGCCAGGAATTTATAGTTATGTTACTAGCCCTTGGTATATGCTCAAACTGAATGTTGGAAATTTTATTTTTAAGAGTGTCAACCATGGCTTTATATGGAACCAGTTTGTCATCTTTGGTCTAAAAATAATCTATGATTAACTAAGAATCACCATAAACTTGAAGATGAAATATATTCTAATGCACTACTTGTCAAAGTCTTATAAAAAATGCTTCATACTCGACCATGTTGTTTGTATAAGGAAAGTTGATTCTAAATGATTTAGGGATTAGATCCGACTATGGTGTAATAAACAATAGGCCTACCCCTGATCCATGTGCAGTGAATGATCCATCAAAATATAGCTTCTAGGGTTGCTTCTCAAGGGGTTTATTAATATTAATCATGATGGATTCATTAGGAAAGGGAAACTTGAGTGGTTGTGTGTCCATGAGAGGTGCTTTAGCAAGTTGATCTATAAGAACTCATCCTTTGATTGTTTTTTAATTGACATAATCTATGTCAAACTCACTAAGAAGCATGATCCATTTAGCCATTCTACCTTGAAAAAATATTTTAGATAGTAGATACTTGAGTGGATCTACTTTTGAAATGACCATGATTTTATTATTTAACATGTAATGATGCAGTTTTTGAGCTACAAAAACCATGGCTAGATAAGCTTTTTCAATAGGTGCATAGTTATGTTCATTTGTAACCAAGGTATGAATTACATAGTAAATAACATTCTCCTTTCCATTGTTATTATGTTGATCCAAGAGTTCCCCCAGAGCATAATTGGTAGTTTATAGGTATAATAAGAATGGTTTTCTTGACATAAGAGGTAAAAATATAGGTGTATTGATAAGATAGTCCTTGAGTTGTTGAAAATTTGTTTGAAAATGATCATCCTAGTGAAATTTAACTACTTTATTTAAAATATGTGTAAATGGATGGCACTTGTCTACTGACTGAGAGATGAAGCATTAGATGGACTAAATCTTACCCTATAAACTATAACGTTAGTTCAAATTGGTTGGTGGTTACATCTCAATTATAGTATGGACTTTAGCTAGATCGACTTTAATACCTCTAAGAGACATAATGAAGCCCAATAATTTTATTGAAGTTACACCAAATACACATTTATTTGGATTTATTTTGACTTTGTACTGTCATAGTCTTTCAAATATCTTGTGTAACACTATTGGATGGTCAACCTGGTCTTGGATTTCCCCAATATGTCATCGACATAGTCTTTAACAATATCGTGCATCGTATCATAGAATATGATAGTCATGGATCTTTGATATGTATATCTCACATTATTAAGGCCTAATGGCATCACCTAATAACAAAAATTTCCCCATGGAGTGGTGAATGTTGTTTTATGTTGATCTTCTGGTGCTATTATGATCTAATTGTATCTTGAAAATCCATCCATGAGTGAAAGAATTTTAGAACTTGTCATAGAGTTGACAATTATGTCAATATTAGGCAAGGGAAAATCATATTTAGGATAAGCTTTGTTGATGTCTCCAAAACTAGTAAAATTTTTTATCCCTTCAATATTTTTACTAATAGGGACCACATTCGAGATCCATTCAATGGATCAGATACATCTTGCTTCTATGATTTTTTCTAACTCTAAAGCATTTCATAACTTGTTGTGGAGTTGAAAATTATGTTGATATTAGGCAAGGTAAAATCATATTTAGGATAAGCTTTGTTGATGTCTCAAAAATCAATACAAATTTTTATTCCTTCAAGATTTTTACTAATAGGTACCACATTCAAGATCCATTCAATGGATCAGATACATCCTACTTATATGAGGTTTTACAACACTTTATTTAATAATACAACAATGTGAGGATGCATCTTATAGAGATTTTGTTTTACTAGTTTAGCATCAAGATTAACCACAAGGTGGTGTAGAACCAAGGTGGGTCTAATCCCGACATGTCAGAATAGGCCCATGCAAATATATCGACAAACTCTCTCAATAGAGCTATAAAAATGTTGCATTCCTCCTCAATGAAGGACACACTTAATTCTATCCATTTTAGATCTGATAGAGTATCAATGTTCACCTCTATTATATCTTTGACTAGGAGGGTTGAACCATCTTCTAGGATAGTAGGTAGTGACTTGAATTACTAGACTATGTCAGGGTCCTTTGTTGAGAATTGCTCTTCAACTTCTCTTAGGCATGATGAATTTGAGTCTCCTAATGGGAGATTTGTCCATGTAATAAAAATGGTTAGAAATTATTGGAGAATTTGATCAGATACTTGTTTTTTCTCAAAATTGAACTTAGATCCAAAAGTAAGTTCATCGTTGGTGGTCTCTTGGTCTAAATTTAAAGAAAAATGAACACCCCCATCTAATGACACTTGAAATAGGTTTTCACCACTATAATGGCCTTTATCTTTACTTTTTCCTTGGTTAAAAAGTTCCTCAAAGAGGGTTTCACTTTGGGACCTCAATGTTTTACTTATTTATTTTTGGCTAAAGGTGTTCACTCACTCTCCAAAATAAGTTGTAGGATCCAATGTGATTGAGAATCCTAATTTGTGATCTCCCAATAGAACATTATCTTTAAGGCCTAAGAAATCATAGAATGCCTCATCATTTTAGAACTCATCAATTAGTAAATTGGATTCTTATTGGTCCCAATATATTAGTTAGGGATAATATAATGGCAATAGATTGTGATGAAGAGCTTGGGTAAGGGTAAAAATGGCATTGTTATCAAATAGGTTGGTTTCAGCCAGGTTATCAAAGGTAAGTCTATGATTAGACTCTACTTCACTATCATCATCATTATCACTAGTCACTAGTGATGGATTTTGAATAAAATATGTGGGGTCACCCCCAGGCATTTTACATTTAAGTCCATAAGGTCTTTCATACTTAGTCATGGAAATCGGCTTGATGGTTCCTTGCTAATTCAGTCCAAGGCCTCTTCCTTCATAATTGTGATGCTTTATAATCCTATTGGGAATAAGATACTTTGTATTTTTATAAAAATCAACTTGGTCATCATTGTATAACCATGTTTCATTCCCTTCAAGAGGGTCAGGTCCTAGGCTAGATGCTGGCACAAATGTGACAGATCCCTTATATTTGTTTTTTGTTGCCAATGCATATGTGGAATGGCTTTAGGTCACCCAAAGGTTTTCTAATTCTAAGGAATATTAGTGATATGAATCATATCATGGGTCACATATTATCCTAGTCCATTATCTAAAATGGTGAAATGATTAGAAGCTTTAGGAGGTGGCATGTGAGAAAGGGAATCCAAGGTATTAGGATCTATGTAATTATCTAATGAAGGATCAATAAGTATAGCCTTTCCTTTATCCTACTTGGAAATGGGATTCATACCGTATTGATAATTATAGCTTTGAAATTCAACCTCAAGATGCTTGCAGTGTTCATATAAGTATAGATCTCATAGAAATATTCACTTCCATCCTTGAGTGGGAAAACTTGATACATTGGTGCAGTGTTGACAGGACTACACGAATCTCATATAACCAAGGCCTGCCTAAAATCATGTTATATGACAACTCAAGGTCCAACACATGGCAAAGTGTATCATGGGTAAAAGGCCCAATGATAACTGGTAAACTAATGGTGCCATGTGATTCTCTTTCCTGATTATCATAAGCTTTGATAGTTATTATTTATGGCTAGACATCTATAATCATGTACCCAAGAAGCTTGATGAGCTTGAGGGATACTATGTTAAGGCTAGATCCATTGTTGATAAGGACACATTTCACTTTATGCCATCTGATACAAACTTCTATGTATAATGGGTTATTATGGAGTGGGCCAAGGGAAGACATGTCACTTTGGTTGAATTTGACTTGTTGGGCTAGAGCTAGGTGTCCAACCAAAGCTTGAAATTTATCAAGGGATATGTCACTATCAATAGTGGATTGGGTAAAAAACTCATTCAAGATGTTTTTGTGGATTATAAGTGTCTGCATCAAATCTTTAAAAAAAAATTGTGTTGGTGTCTTTTGAAATTGGTCCACAATATCAAACTTCTTGTTTTGGTCAGGGATGAATGGTTTATTCTGAGGCTGAATAGTTGATTGGATGATGGACAAAGTGGTATATGGTTATGGGCCTAGGATAGTAATCATTGACCTCTAAGTTGTGATTACATAATTAGGATTAAATACTAGACCATTATTGATAATTTATGTTAGAAATCATGTGGGATTAGATAGGACAAGTCTTGATTGCCGATGCACTTGCATGTGGTCATGTGGCAAGAATGAGTTATCACTGTAAGATCCAAATGGGAAAGCCCTAGTTTGGTAGTTTGTCTATATGCACTCCTAGGTAAAAGAAGGATTATCCATGAATTTTGGCTAAATATTGTTGTTTAGTAATGGTCAAGGCTAATTAGTGCTTGGGCTAGGATTAATGGAGATGGTATTGATGCTACCCCCTACAATATGACCTACAACCCTATTGTAGTCATGTGCAACTACATGGTAGGTTTTTTAGTTATTACCATTCTAACCTTGGCTTTTTCCATTATTTTTTCATTATGGATTCTATTTTTTATTTTTTTGATTCTATTGGTTTTGCCTTTGATTTTTATACTATTGATTTTGCCATTGCACTAGTTGTTATTGTTTTTGTTGATTGTTATATTGCTATTGATTATTATGTCAGGGAAAGGGATTTTGATATATCCCAAGAGTTTGATTGGAATTGGAAGCACCATTATCCACTTTCATTTGCCCATTCTCCAAGATATTCTTGATTAAATGCTTGATTTGGACACATCTTCATAGATTATGCTTGTTGACTTGATGATAGTCACAAAATTCATTTTCATGGTACCAATCAGGGTAAGGAATGCCTTGTGGATACTATTTTGGTATAGGCCAAATAATCAGATTAGTGGTAGCATGCTTTTGGAATATAAATTTAATAGGCTCCTCTAAGTCACTAAAGATACGAAATGTAGTCATGGTTCTCCTAGGAGGAGGGGTTTACAATGGTAAAGGTTGTTGTATTTATTGTGTAGGTTTTGGTCATTATACTTGTAGCATTGGTTGGAGAGGTTACTAGGTAGGAGTAAGCTAAAAAGGTGATTTAGATGATGTATACATAGTTTGGACATGATGATATTTAGTTACTCCATTTCCCACAACATTCCTATTTCAATTGAATTGCTTCAATCTTTCATGATTATTAGTCTGTTCTGGTTGTGATACCTATGTTTGGATGAGATGTTGGTCATTCTCATCATTCGTACCTTGATTTTTATAAGTTTAATTAAGTTTGATGACCCCTTTATTGATGATCACTCACTCAATTAAAAAACCTTTATCAATGATCTTTTTGAATTTATGTACACATTATAGTTCTAGATGATAGGCTATCTCACTATGAAATTTTTTAGTAAACATAAAACTAATTGTTTATTTGGTAAACTATGGGTAAAATGGCTTATAAGGGCCCTCCATCACTGTAAATAACTCACAAAACTCTCCCCAACTTTTTTCTTTGCTTATGTCAGGTCTACTAATGAAATCTCATGCTCAAGATTATAAGAAAAATACTGCACAAATTTATCAAAAAGATCATCAAAGTCTATTATTGAATTCTTGGGAAACTTTAAAAACCACTCCAATGATTGTCTAACCAAGCTCCTTAGAAAAAACAACAAGAGGTATATGTCACTATATGACACTGGTTGACATGCGACAAAGAATTCACTCAAATGGGCCTTAGGGTCACCTTTCCCTTTGTACTTATCAAATTTTGGTGGTTCGTATCCTAGAGGAAATGGTATTTGAAAATACTCCATGTTGAATGGATAAGAACACATGTCATATAATTTGAACTTCTTAGTTTGCTTCCCTACCTAAATGGTAGCAATTTCATCCTTCATTTGTTATAATTCTTGGGGTAGGAAACTATAAGGGATATTGGTTTGAGGAGAATATTGGTTTAGATAGATTGTTGGGAGGTCACAAGTGGGACACTTTGACTAGGGTATGATGGATACACATATTGGGGTACATTGGCTTGGTTGGAGAATGGACCAAGAATACACATACATGGATTGGAATGTACTTGAAATACATTTGGCTATGTGATATTCTAGTTTGGGTTGACGATAAAGGTTTGACTTGGAGGATTTTGTAGTGGGGATGAAGGGATATAACTATACCATGCCTACTATGCTTGAAAAGGGACATGCTTCCAACTAATCAAACCTTGTTATTGAGTGGGAACTTGTGAATCAATACCATATCTTTAAATTTGTGGCACATTTTGAACCAATAGTTATTTAGTAGGTACTTGAGAAACATGGGTACCTCCTTATTACATGAATCCCTATGAAGAAGTGAAAGTATGTTGCAGATTTAACATCTATCACTGACCAATATTTGCATGTTATTGGCTAGTGATTGCTTAGTTTTGGACTAACATATTATTTTGTGACTGAAGAGGTACATTTCTCACTACTTGGTGAGGTGGAATATTAGTTTCCCCTAGTTGAGGTGGCAATGTACTCATCCTCTATTATGTTGATACACTAGACTATATTTATTGCTATGGAATACCACTCGTTACTTACTAAAGGTGGAGTAAGATTTATCACATTCTGTCATTGAGGTGTAAAATTAGCTATTGTTTTATTATCTAATCATATAGGTTGTACACTTGAGGAAGCATCTAGTTGAGTTTTGGTTAAAAAAATCCTATTCCTTGGCATGATGATATGCTCATGGGATTAACTATAGGCACACATTGTTGGCTAGTTGTTTGTGCATTAGTACCACTTTGATCAAGATTAGATGTTGTTTGCACATTGTCTACTACATTTGGCTCACTTTTTAGTGTAGAAACTGAAGACACCTCTTCAATAAATAGCATATGCATCAAGTTATCTATCAAAGTGGTTTGCATAAATGGGTTAGAACTTATATTTTCTTGTCTAGTTAATTCCATCAATACTCATGTTGAAGGAACTAGGTCAATGAGGGGCTTACTTACCATGTTCATCTAATTGAAATCATGTGTTAAAATTAGGTAGGTTTGGTATGTTTCTTGCATTAGGTTAAAGTGATCTTCCATTATGTTTTTTCCTAGATTGGATATATTGGGGTCTTAGTACATTGTTTGGACTAGAGCCATAGGATTGTTAGAAGAAGCCTGTTGATCGTAAATGATATTAAGGGGAAATCTTACTAGACTTGGTAGATTTTCATGGGGGAAGTCTACTAGAAACTTAACCCCTACCTCTATGGTCCTAACCAAAATCTCATCTTTGTTCTCTAAAAAATGTCACTCAAATAAAAAAGGATCATACATAGAAACCAAATTGGTAGAGTATGACTATTAAAAAAATGACTCATCCATTGTGGGTATTATAGATAAGTATTACATGGTTTGTTTTTATTCCTATTCTATGTAAGGTGGTGTGTTAACCAAATAGTTAGCCAATGGATCTTGACTTTGTACCCATGATTAAGTATTATAAGAGGGATAAGAATCCATCTCATAAGCAATGTTATCTGCATAGGGGTATTACACCATTTCTTCCTACACAACTACATTACTAATCCCTGGATTGTACATGAGTCCACTACGAGTGTAGGAATACATGTTAGGATCCATAGTCAATACTTGGTGATAAAAGGTCAAAGAGTTATACAAAATCTAAAAAGAATAGAATCTAAAACAAATGATGCCTTCAACTTGGTCTAGATTTGTCAAAAGTATTAAAAGGTTTATGAAAATATTTGTGAGGAAATAAGATAGAGTAAACTATCTAATGTTTCACTGTTCACACAAAGATGAGTAAGTAAATAGACCAAAAAATTGAAATGGCAAACTCTAAGGTCAAAGAGTTTCAAATCAGTCTAATCTAGGAAATTAAAATTTGCTAGGTCTTTTGGCCAAACACAGTGTCAAAATCTATGCCCAAATAATACATGTGCTAAGACTCTTGGCCAAACAACATCAAAAGATGTACTTTGAAAATAGATGAAAGTTTTAATTTAAAAAATTTGAAACACTTCTAACAAACACTAGGCATTTGATTCTTAGACATGAACTTGGTCAAATAGGTATAAAGAATGGAATAAAAGTCACTTTAGAAATATTTTATTTTCTCATAAATAATGGTTAAAAACTTGGTTTTCTTTTACAAACAATCTAGACAAAGGTGAACGGTATAATTGTGCTTTAGATAAAGGATCAAAAGTACACTTGGATCAGTCTGAATATGTAGGAACAAATTTGGAATTCTATGTAAGAAGGTCCATGGAACAAAATTTGAAATAATTTGGGTAGCGTAATGATGCTATATTACCCAAAAGGTGTGATATAAAAAATTTTATTTCAAAGATTCTTTAAGGCAAAGACATTTTTCCACAGCTTTGATAGCATAACACTACTTTTATTGACTCAAAATGTTGTAGCAAATAGACTTAAAGTGCATGTGTTTAACATAAAATGGCTTAATTATATCAAGTGATGATAATTATTATGAATCTAAAATGGCCTTCAACCTAAATTGGAAATTAAACCTAAGTTACATCAAGTTTAGTACAAATGGTGAACCCACTTAACACATCAACTCTATGAACTTGTAAAGGTGTAATTTCAAATTTTAATTAAAAGTGAAGGACATAAAAAAGTTTGGTAAAGGTCTAGACTCAATTGGGTAGCATAACTGCACCAAAGTGGATGATATGACTCTCAAGCTTTTGATGAATTTTGAACAAGGAAAATGGATGATCTCATGCAGGTAGCATAATGCTTCTTTATTCAAAAAAATTGGACTATGTGTTGGGTTTGATTTATTTATTTACACCAAGTTTTGATGCCAAACAAGAATTTAAACTAGGACAAGATCAAATAATTAATCACCCTTAGATCCTAAACTAACAAGGTTGTTGGTACTATTGGAATCCATCAATATATGTCATTTGAGAGGATTTTAAATGTTCATCCAAAAGTAAATGTGCATTATATAGTAGGGTTTTTACACCCCCTCTTCTCTCAAATTATAGTACTATGGTGTGGACCTTGAGGCACACCTTTCACCAATAATAGTTTCATGGCAATTAGGGATTAATCTAAATTCTAAAAAGTTTCCAAATGATCTAGGGTAATCAATTACACAATGACTTTCACACCAAACAATTCAAAAGAAAATCATGGATTTTGGGTCCGTATCACTTGGATTGTTGCAAAAAGGTCTAGTCCTTTTTACAACCACTACATCCTATTATTCACTCAGTGTAGTGTGATGTCTAAAGTGCCACTACATCCCATGTGCAACTCTAAATGAGTCAAATTAAGTCAATGTCAAGAGATGAAACCTTGGTTCAAATATTCCCTAAAGAACTTACGGGAGGTGATGAAGTCTCTCTCGCAATCCAAGTTGCATAAAAAAAAAGAAATTGTGAAAATAAAAAGACTTTAGGGTCATTTTCAAGATCACCTAAACTTTAACAAGTTTTTGGGAGTGATTTAGGTGACATTCCTTCTAAGCCTTGAACTAGGCTATTTACAATAGGAATGGTTCTTTTGATTCCAAGGGTTCCCTATAGGGGACAAATGGAAGAGCATACATGCAACACCCCTCTTTTTGCCAAACAATATTAATCTAAACAACTATTGAAAGCAAAAATTGACAAGTGTGTTCAATTTTAAACTCAAATGAAATTTTTGGTGGTGTTCATTTGAGCCCTTGGTCTTAGTTTTAAACTTTGAAAAAATTCACAAAAAACACTTGAATTCTTTGTTAAGCACTAGAATAAAGTTCCTAATCCAACTTTAAGCATGGAAAAGTGATTTAAACATGTTTTGATCAAATATCCCACTTGGTCCTACAACAAAATTGTTAGCATGTCCTTTAGCTTTGAATCCCTTTTGAATTTGAAACAAGCAACTTTGGAAAAGTAGGTCTTGAGTCTATGTTTTTTGAAAAACATAGTGATTGACGTTGGTCAATATCATGGACATCGGTTATGGCCAATTGAGATATGATTGATGTTAGTTCTGTTGATCGACATTAGTTAAGCCAAGTAACTGACGTCAGTATTTTTTCTAACATCAGTTATAGTGTAAAAACCATGGAAACCAAAAATGGCAAAAAAAATTTAGAAAACTAATTTACAAGAGTTTTAAAATCTCAAATAAGTTTTTTTAACATTAAAAAAGGATCTCCTTTAGGTGTAGGATGTGTCTAGTCCCACTAGGCATGCCATAATGTGATCTAGGAATTTGACTCAAGAGAGGATGGTTAGTATGGTGTTAGCTCCAAAATGAAAATAAATTGAAATAAAAACACTAATAGCATAACATCTCTAGGCCTAGACACTAAGGAGAGCTTAGTTAACAAACACAAATTACAAGCACAACTAAAAAGCAAGGAATCAAACACAATAATTCCTTCACCTTCCTTGGATGCTCCAAATGCCTTTGTAATGGTGGCTTGCTCAGTTTTTACTTCAAGAGGTCTTCTTTAATGGAGTGTGGTTAGCTTCATCTCCTCTTAGCACCTTTAGCTTGTGGCTTGGCTTGGAATCAATTTAACATTATAACACTAATTTCTTAAATCTTTTGGCATCAATCTTACATTATAAATTTGCACTAATTAAGTTTAGAAATGATGTTGTGAGGCCTCCTATTTATAGATTATTAGATTTGATTAGAATCAACATCAACCATCCATCTCAATATTGAGATGTGTGGTTAAGGATTAATTCAATTTTTGAAATTAAGATTTGTAATTATCCTCATCATATCATTGGAAGAAGGGGAAATTAAGATGCATGGAGGTCATCATGTAAGGCATTGATGAGGCATGGGAGGTATGAATCTTGATATTTGTGGTATTTATGGCCTAAGGATGTCTTCCCAAGAAATAAGGTCACTTGATGATACATATATTCAATATTCATTTCCAAAAATAAGTATTTAACAAGTTTCCATGGAATTCTTGATTAAGCCTTAATTTTGGTTAATTAGCTCTTAGGCATGATTAAGCACTTTATGCACAAATTACTCAAATTGATCATAATACCTTATTATTGGTCCTAAATTTGACTAGATTAGAGTTGGAAGTCCATGTTAGATGTTTTGGATACGTATTCCCATTTAAGATGTTTCCAACAACAAATAACAAAGGCATGAGTCTTGTGTAAAATATTTGATAGGAAAGAGTAGTCTAGAGCACATGGGTGCAAAATTGGCATTTTGACTCAAAATGAACTGATCAAAGTTAACTGGCCCATAAATTGCATTGCCCCATTTAGGGATGCCGTAGCCAAAATTGACACTTGAATATATCAGTTTCACATCATTTTGCATGTTTTAGTATTTTAGGATAAATTTTATGTTTTAGATGGAAACTAGCCAAAAGCTTGATTGGAGGTTATCGGTGGCAAGTTTAAGTGTCTTCAGGTAATATGATGTTTTGTTTCTTGTTATCTTTTATAATTATCATATAAATATATAGGCTTATTTAGTTAGTTATTTATGCATTTTTCATGATTTATGGATTAATGTTTGACTAAATTGCTTTTTAATCCTCTCTACATGTATAGTTAATAAAATATTTTCTATAACCAAAGTTTCTTCTCATAACAATTCAGGTGCCTCAATCTCTAGTTATTCAATCTAACCTTGATTGAATAACAAAAAATCAAGATTATATTTCATCAGATTTGAGAAATTTTGCTTAGGATAATATGATGAGTTATGCACATTTTCATAAAGTAGTTAAAATCTTAGAGGAATAAAAAGATTGAGTAATTTTAGCACAGAGAGAAGAAGCATTGGTTTCACACAAAATACAATAAATAAGACCATCTCAAATATCTCTTCAATTTCAACTTACCCCTCAATGCTAGTAACTTTATTTCAAACTGTCAGAAAAGATATTCACTAGAGCTAGCAAGTTAAAAGGCGAAATTAACCCTTTTTATTAGTTACAAGAACATTCTAGCTTCAAGTTGAGTCCTAAACATCATATAAATGTCAAAATTATAACTATTATTCCCTCAACCTCTAAGATAAACAAGAAACCTAAAAGAGAAACTTTTACAAGTCGAGTTCTTGTCTTATCATGAACCATTAGTCCCCTATAATTAGTTTTTCAAACTATGGAATTACCATAGGGAAATGTGATTGGTTCATTAGCTTTAAGACAATTTCATGACCTTTCAAAAGGGCCAATAAATAACTTTCCAATATTTCATGGAGATGGAAAACAAATACAGATGAATACCTTACAATATTCAATGTTACATGTGCCATTTTAGGTGTAGAGCATAAAAATGTTACTGTCAAGCAATTCATCGAAATGCTACATGATGGCTCTGTAGACTAGTTTTACCATCTCATTCTAGGATATGTTACTAACTAGAATACCATGAAGAATAAATTTGAGAATATATTTAAACCAACCAAAGATGCCCATTATTTTTTTGCTCAACTTACACAAAAAAAGGAAGTCTATGAGCTAATGAGAGAGTTTGTCACTAAATTCAATAGGTTGATAAATAAGATATCAACTACTACATAACCTAAAAAAATGATTCTTTATCAATTCTCAATTAGATAAATTAAGTTATCAATTGAGAGGATCTAGGGTAGTAGATTTAGAAGTAGTCCAAGAATTGGCTATCATATTGAAAACAACATGATAATGTATGGAAAACTAGAAAAGAAGAACCTTCAAAGAATAAGGCTCAAATTTTAGGAAAATCTTCAACAAAACAACTCTCGTAGAAAATGGATAATGATATAAAAACCCTAAAAAAAATACTTTATAAGGCCATTATAGTTCCATACCAAGATATTCCAATAAGGAACTACATTATTTTTCAAAGAGATCATCTTAGACTAAAAGATCCTTAACCAAATCTAGAAGTTGAGGCTTCTCCTCAGCAAAACACTAATGCACCAATGAACACAATTTTAAAAATCAAGGAAATATTTAGATATGAATAATTTGAAGAAGAAAATGAATTATAAAATCAAGAAATTCAAGAATGTGAAATTGAATAACCTGGTGGTGGATCCATAAACATGTTCCTAGAATATAATTTAGATGAAGACTATGGAGAGAGTGTTGGGGATATGAATAATCAATCCTTTAAAATTTTCACTAGAACTCAGAATCATAAAAATTAGTCTAGTGATTCATAGTAGGAAACTCTAAAGGTTATCCTCACATAAGGAACTATCCCAACAGTAAAAAGAAAAGGAAAGCAATCACTGATAGGTAGTTCATCTAATGTCAATATTTATCAACCTATTGAGATCCATTTTGGTAATTTACCTAATTTTGACATATTTAATCATTTCAATAAAACTAATATTCAAATTTCATAATCTAAATACTTGAGAGCATATCTATAGTAGTTATATAGGTTAGTTTATTTTATCAAAGGCAAAAATCCAAATGATAAAAAGGCCAATTTGAAGGGAATCCTAACTAACCCTATTGCTTCTAATCAAGTTAACTCTATAATCACACCCACTTCCAAATATAATAAAGTTGTCAATTTCTACATTTCCCAATTCTTCAAGGGATGCAAAGTCAATAATTATATTATTGACATAAGAGCCTTAGATAATATAATGTCTGCCAAAGTTTCTCATGCTCTTGGCCTAACCTGCACTAAGACCTTTGGGTGTTGTTATTCCATGGAGGTGAAATAAGTTCCTCTCATTGGATATATTAAGGATGCAAAAGTGAATTTGGCATCTTTTCCCCAAAAGTAAATCAAAATAAATATTTCGGTCACAGATATTCCAGTATCTTATGACATTATTTTGGATAGATTTTTTTACAAAGAATTAGGATGTAAAATCTAACTAGATTTATCACATGCTATGATTCAGGTCAAAAAAGTTAAACAATGTCTAGAGTCTAAATTAAAAATGAAATACATGGTCCAAAATGTTGATAATCCTAGAGCTAATATTTTGTATGAAGATGCATGAATTGTTAATAATTTTCTAATGATAGAGAAAGATGTAAAGCTACTAAAAATCATGTAATTAGATCTAAATGACATTTGAACAATGGAGTTTGATGGTAGTTATTCATCAACAGGTTTAGGAATATGATTAATTTTTATATCTCTATATAAGGAATTTTTTCCTTTTTCCTATAATTTGTAGTTTGACTATACTAATAATACAACCAAATACGAGCCACTTTTGCTGGGTTTGCAAGAAGTAGAAGAGATGTGAATCAAGAATTTAAAAGTTTTGGTTAATGTTGAACTTAATATGAAATATTTAAAAGGCCAATACTAAGTGAAAATGATAATTTAAGACATTATACGAATAAATCATATGATAGCATTGAAATCTTGGATGCTTTCTCTATCAAAACAATTCTTTGAAAATTTAACTCTAAAGCTCATGCTTTGGAAGTATCATATTCTTTGATGATTCCCCATGAAGATATAGGTATATAAAAATACATGATTGAACTAATATATAGACCAAACATCCTAGATAATGTAGATAATTGGTAATTTTTTAATGATGATCAACAAATAATCTCTTTCCTTGAGAAAGCAGACATTTTCAAAAATTTGTACTTTGAAGGTAGTGACTCCTTATATAGAGAATCCTCAATTCATACATCAAAAGAGGTAATTGTAGATGAATATGATGAATAAGGTGTCATCAAGTTGAAAGGAAAAATTTTCCTAAAGTCCTAGTCTCTCTAGAAAAATTATTCAATAAACATGATAGAATTATAAAAAGTAAATGTAAAAAGGAAATCTTGATTCTATCGACTACGAAAAAGTAAACATTGGTTTAGAGGAACATCCTAGGCTTTTCAATATTGGAAAAATTTTCTCACCTAAAGAAAAATATAAGTTTATTATCCTTCTCCATAAGTATATTGATATACTCATATATTTATATGTAAACCTCAAGTCTTTTCATCCTAAAGAGATGCAACATACAATTCCTCTTAAGTCTGATGCAAAACCTTTCAAACACAAACTGAGGAAATAAAATCCTAAAATCATAGGAATTATTCTTATCAAAGTATAAAATATGATTGATGCTTGAATTATTTCCCCCATACACCATTCAACTTTGGTATATAACATGGTACCAGTTCGTAATAAGAATGGTGAAATTAGAATATGTGTTGATTTTAAGAACCTTAACCAAGCATCATTCAAAGATAATTATCCACTACCAATCATGGATCAAGTTATCCAAGTGATAATAGGGGCTGAAATTATTTTGAGGCTTGATGGTTTCTTAGGATATAATCATATTGAGGTTAGCAAAGAAGATCAACTTAAAATAGATTTCAAAACACCTTGGGGAAATTTTGTATACAGATGGATTATATTCAAATTAATTAATGTAGGATCTACTTTTTAGAGGGAAATGGATTTGTAATTTAGAGAATTTAAGAATCAATTCATTGTAGTGTATCTCTATGACCTGATATTTTTCTCCAAAAAGTGAGAAGATCACTATGCGCATTTAGAGAAAGTCTTGGAAAAGTGTCATTTACATGGAATTTTTGTTAACCCTAACAAATTTATCTTTGGAGTGACTACAGGTAAACTCCTAGGTCAAATTATTCTAAAAAAAAGGAATAAGGATTGATCTAGAAAGGGTTCTAGAGATTTAAAAACTTTCTTTGCTTACCAATAATCTAGGAGTACATTCCTTCTTTGGTAAAGTGAACTCTTTAAGAAGATTCATTCTTAATTTTTCTGAGCTCACCATACATATTACAAACATGATGAAAGGAAAACCTTATTTCAAGTGAAATAATGAAGGTAAAGAGGTATTTGAAAAGATAAAGACTAAAATTACTCATGCTCTAACATTTTTATGTTCTAATTTTAATAAATAATTCCTTATTTATTACTATGCTTCAAAGCATACACTCTGAAGAATTTTGATTCAAAAAAATAATAAGGGTATCAAATCCCTAATTTATTCATGAGTTATAATCTCAAATATTATTAGTTGAAATATTATCTTGAGGAGAAGCATGCTTATGAAATCATGAAAGTAGTAAATTAACTTAGGTATTACATATTGCATTCACAATCTATGTCAATGGTACCAATTACAATGGTAAAATCTATTCTGACTCAATGAGAACTAGTTCTAAACAAGGGAATTGGATGACTAAAGTGTGAGAATATGATATAGAAATAAAACTGAAAAAATGAGTTCAAGGAAAAGGACTATGTCAACTCAAGGTAGAACAAAGAGATATTCAATCAGAATACTTGATAGTTTTAGGTGAACAAGATGATCAAGAGCTTCCTTTGGTATTGTTTGTCGATTCTACTAATGAATGGTTTTTTGACATTGCCTTCTACTTGATGTACATAGAATGTCCTTCACACTTGGATGTCAAACAATGAAGAAAAATCAAAATATAGGCTAACAAGGATATTATATGGGACACCATTTTTTTTGAGAAAAGCATTGATGGCTTTTTCTTAAGATATATGGATAAGGAACAACATAAAAAAATATTGAAATATTTTCATGATTTGGCCTAAGGAAGGAACATTTTTGCCAAAGTAATAACCTATGAAATTCTTAGAGCCCATTATTATTGGCCAACTCTTTTCAAAGATTCATACGAATGGCTAATAAAGTTTGAATCATGTCAAAAATTTATAGGCAAACCTAGTTTATCATCGCTTCCTCTTCACTTGGTAATAGTAAAATAACTTTTTCAGCAATGAAGACTAGATTTCATTGGGAAATTGAACCCCCATTTGAGCATAGGTCATACTCATGTTCTCATAGCAAAAAAATACTTCACTAAGTGGGTAGAAGCAATACCTATAAAACAAGTAACTTCAGAAGTCATTTGCAACTTTATCAAATAAAATATCTTGGTATGACATAGAATCCCACAAAAAATTGTTATAGATAATGCATCTAATTTTTATTCTTCAAATATTATTTCATTTTTATATGGATATAGAATTTATTTGTCTCATTCATCAAACTATCATACACAAGGTAATAGTTAGGCTGAATCGAGCAACAAAATTTTGTTTACAATCATCTACAGGGTAGTAGATAAGAATTAGAAAAATTGGCACAAAAAGGTATATGATTCTCTTTGGTCATATCATATAACTCCAAAAAGGATATTGGTATGTATCCATTCCAATTGTTATATGGAATAAATTCTACAATTACCATAAATCTTGATTTACCTACCCTATTATTGTCTAGAGCAATTGAAAATTCAAATTTTGAAAGCTCATTAGATAAAAGAATCTTTTATATACAACAACTAGAATAAAAAAGGATACATGTGTTTGACAGTATCACAAAAATCAAGGTTGTGTTAAATTTATCTTTGAAAAAAATTCTAAGAAAAGATAATTCCAAATAAGAGATTTGGTTCTACTTTAGAATAGATGTAGAGAGCCAAAGGGAAGTTATAGGAAGTTTGATTCACTTTGTATGGGGACAATCAAGATCATGCACTTTTGTGGCAATAACACTTGTTACTTAACACATTGTGATGGAACTCATCTACCATTTCCCTTCAGTGAGAAATATTTGAAACACTATTTCTAGTAAGAACTAGGTGAATACAATTTTGGATGTGTTTCTTTCATGCTTTTTATTTTAGTGTGCACGTTATTTTTCAATAAAGGTAATAGTCTATCTATTGCCCCTCCTTCATGTTTTGGTCTTCCTACCTATACATTTTTGTTGTCATGATCTCTATCTAGGAATTCCATAAGAAATCACAAATTTTGTAAGAGTAATTGATTAAGTAGGTTTTTTCATGGATCTCTTCAGGTGAACAGATGATATGGCTTGATAATGCATATTCATTTCTCATATGATTGAGATGGGTGAAATAGATATAAGTTGGTTATATTTAGATATACAAGTGTAATAAAAACACTTCTCTCTTCATATTTAGTTTGTGTAGAAATGCATAACTAAAAATTCCCTCACACATACTATCCTTTTGGATATGTGAAAGCACCTATTAAACCTAACCCTCATAAAGACTATCTTTGACATGTGAAATCTTTTTGATGTCTTGAGGACCCATCCCTTTATTGAAGATAAAAAAATCAAATTTTTTTCAAATCTATAAAGTTGTTACTGAAGATTTAGTTACCCTATAGATAAATCACTAACCTAAAAAACTAGAGAATTCAAGTTCTTTGCAGTTCAACATCCCAGTTGAAGCTAGTTATTATTGTAGATTTTAAAAATGAAAAAAAACTGATGGAAAAATAAATTTTTTAATAAATGGATAAATAATTTTGATTTTCACCCAAAAATTTTAAAATCTTGAAAAAATAAATTTTTTTAATTAATTACTCTAAAATTGATTAATTAAAAATTTATTATTTTTTGCTTTTATTCCCAAACTTTTTAAAAACATGTTTGAACCTTCTATGCAAAAATCCACTTGCGTTCCCTATAATTTGAAAATATCGTTTCACTTTTTATGAGTTGTAAAAACACACATTTATTTTTCATAAGTTCTGGAAATTACAAAAACTTTTTCAATCTTTGTGAAATTTGCAAAATCTATTTTGACTTTAGTGCAATTTACAAAATATTTTTGGTTCCCATGCAAATTGTGAAAAAGTTTCAGTGCCCATGAAAATTATGAAAAAAATTGGTTTATGTGCAATTTGTAAAAACATTTTAAAACTTCACGTAAATTTGAAACACATTTTAAATTTTCCTTTTATATGCAACTTAAAATTCTATTTCCACAAGCATGAAAATGCAAATCAAAATTCCTCTAGTCATGAAAATAAAAATTATATTTTTGCAAGATGTGTTAATGCAAAATTCTACTTTTTAAATTACATTTTTTCCATGCAAATTGTCATTGTAAATTGAAGCTTCTTTTTCAAGCCTACATACAAACTAATAAATATTTTTTGTCAATCATGTAAATATAGTTACTCCTTCAGGTAGTTTTAAAAATAAGTTTATTTCCCTTTCAATTTTATCTTTTCAATTTGCATGTTCATTATGGAAAATTTTAAATTTTTTAGAAATTGATTTTCTATCCCTATTTTCAATTAGTGATTGTTGGAAATAAAATTTTCAAGTTCACAAAAGGGAAGAAAATTGAATAAAAATAAAATATTTTTAGTCATGTGAGTTCATAGAGATTTTCAAAAATATTTTCCAAGATTGAGTTAGGTGTTATGTTGAGTTTCCTCTTGAATCACCCAAAGAAGAAAATAAAAATAGATTTAAAGTATCAAGTAGGGCATGCTGATAAAAGTTTTTATGGTTTCCTCTGCCAAACCAACACACCATAGCAGGCTATACTAACCCAAAAGGAAATAGAATTAAAAATTTTCTTTTTCTCCTTAGCCATACTGTCCATGCAATTTCCAACAAGTAGAATCAAATTTATTTTTTCCTTTACCCTAGATTCGATAGTCATATGGCCCTATGCTTAATTTGGCATTTATTTTCATGATTTTTTTATTCATAGAGGTGTCATAACATGCTATACAACCTTCTTAAAGGATAGTTTTTTGTTAAAATTTTTAAATTATCCTCAACCATACTAAATCATATAGCCTAGCATTAGTCAGATTTGGGTAAAAATTTTAAAAAATACTGATTTCTCCTCTCTCATCAAGTCATAAGGTCTACTTATAACTAGCCTTGAGTAGATTTTTTGAAAAAACTGTAATTATTTCTTTATAACACCCAATCATATGATTGTCATATGGTAGGCCACATGCCTATGTGGGAAGTCAAGACAAAATTAAAAAATAGAGCTAAGTTGAAAAAATAATTAAAAAGGGCTAAGTTGAAAAAATAAATAAAAAATATGAGTGGAGAATATTAAAAAGGGAAGGAAGAAAAATGAATGAGTAGATTTTGGCATGAATAATTTTTATTTTTCCATTTTTGTCAATCTTTAATTTTCATGTTTTTGACTTGGTGAATTTTTGGATTTGAAGAGGATGTTGAAAAGGTTGATGGGCTTTATTGATATTTTTTTTTTCTTGAACTGGTAAAAACTAGGGATATAATTGGTGGTGGAAAAATTTTAATCATTTCGGTTCATTACACGGTCACTTGATTCCTTTGGAAGATGCTAAGTGGTGGTTTTTTTAAAAAAAAATTGTGGGATTTTTAAAATTTTAGAAATCATAGGGAATGGGGAAATAGCTAAAAAAACTAAAAAATAAATTATTTTAATAATTTCTTCCATTCATTTTTGTTGGTTGAAAATTTTTGTAATAAACTACATAGAAGAATTTTATACATGTGCATTTGTAAGTAGAGAATTCAGTCAAAGGGAAATTTAAATTCATATAGGGAGCATTAAAAATACATTGGATTAATTTACACAATCAACCTATGAGTACATACTTCAATTTGCATTTCCATCATTTTTCATAAATAAGGATTTTTCTCACAAATTTTGAAATTTGTCAATTTTATTATCAGATTGATGTCTTCATCTCCTACTCCAAAAAATGATATTTTGAGTAAAGAAAAATAAATCATGAAGTACCAATTTCAAGGTGTGAGACTTCCTTTTCCATTGAATTCCAATGTTGAAAATATTGCTAACACTAATCTAGGTCACATCAACTTGGATGAGTTTTGGGAAAGAATAAATGTAGTACATAAAATGGATTTTGGTCAAAGTATTTGTGATATTGGATTGGTACAAATGGGAACATTATCAATGCCATTACAATCTCTTGAGTTAGTTTTGATTGTGTTAAATAATTATAACTCAGAGACACGAGAGGTAAGAGATCCCTAGGTGGAGTTGGTAATGAGTTTTTCTCTTGAGAAAATTGATAGCATTTTTTGCCTTCCAAATCATGAATCTTTTGTGCATCTAACCATTGAGTCCTCCCAAAGATTTTGGGATGAAAATGTTAAAACATATTCTAAACAAGTCAATAAATCTTGGTTGACTAAGCCAAAACATTCCTCCACTTGACTTCCAAAAAATATCACAAGATCAAATTTTAAAGATGAAATAAGTGACATGATCACGTTATTTCACAAGATAGTGGGAAATCAAATGGAAAATACATTTCAAACATATATGTATAGATTCATTTGGATCATCCTTAGAAATAATTAATATATCAATTAGGGGTAATTGATCAACAATGTCATTCACAAGTAGCTCATAGAGGTAAAAAACATGTCAAAATTCTATGACTTTGTATCTTGTTTACACTGTAGCAAGTTGAAGTTATTTTGATAGATTGCATATAGTGGGTGATTTTAGGAAAATTATGGTATATGAATTCTATCCATAGATAACATTAAATTAAAATGTTCATCACTTCAAAAGAGTTAATTATTGCTTTGTTTATTTTTCATCTAGTTATTCGAAAAGGAACTCTTCAACATGATAATATCAATTACGACCACTATAGAAATATGAAGATGGAGATTTTGGTTTAGACAATTCTCAACATTAATTTATTTGAGAATCAGTGGTTGTGAAGTTTCTCTTTACATACTCCCATGATATTTCAGTGATAAATGGGCATTAGTATAATTAGTGAGATAACTTGTTAAAACACACAAGTTCTTGACAAGTTGATATAAAATAGGGATCAAGTTTCAAATCTCTATTGGTAGGTGTACTTGTCTTTCACTAGTGAAAGCCAAGATAGTTAATCAATACATGTCTCACTATAACCTCAAGACATTTAAAAACAGGTTTTCATTTGATAATAAGGTCCTAATTGAACACAATATTAGATCTTCACTTCAGCATGTTGCACATTTTGAAGACTATTAGATGGATTGTGATAATGAGAAACTAGTCAGAATTAAAGACTATTAATGGTTTACTTGAGACAAATAGTCAAATTTGGCATAATGAAAGTCCCAAAATAGTTGGTAGATGATGAAGTCACATTATACCCCATGTTTGAAAAATAAGGCATTGTGACAAAGCTATTACCTATAGTACATTAAGACAAAAGGGAATCTACTTCTCTTAGAAGCAAGACAAGAGTTGTACTTGAAATAACTATTAAATGGTTGAAAGGCAAGGGAGTTAATGTTGTAAATGTTGATTTTCATACACCTCCTAGTGAAGACAAATTTGGTAGATTCTATAAGCAACATGATGAGCTAGAAAAGACATATAAGGTTGGCCCTAGTGGAGAACCTCCCATGATAGAAGATGCATGTAAACATGAAACTAGTCAAAAATATATTCAACCTAGGAAAACTATCAAGTTGAAAATAAAAATTTTAGGTGAAAATGTTTTATCTTCTCCAAAAAATTTAGTTCCTTAATAGGTTCCAGTTGATAGCTTTCCATTCTCTCAAGAACTGATAGAGAACATAACTTAGCAATTCTTAGATTTATATGATATGATGTTCTTTGGTAGAGAAAATAACTTAACAATTATTAGATTTAGATGATATGATGTTCCCTATGTCATATACTTTCCCATTTTAAGATGTTACACATATCTCTTCATCTTCTCCCATGAATCTTGAGTTGCCAAATGCTCCTTCTCCACTAATTCATTTTGCAATAATAAATACACAAGAGTAAATTGAAACATATTTTCAAGGTGCCCTAATTGAGACAACACCTTCTTCAGTCATAGTTAGGATTATTCCACCTACTTCAACTTCTAACCCATTGTCTTCCTCAAGAAAGATAACTTTAGTTTGGTTTTCTAAAATATCAAAGAGAATGATAAAAATTATTGAACCTAAAGAGAGATTTTGGAACCTTCACAACTTCTTTATCAAAGAGGATAAATAAATCAAGGACAATTTCATGAATGGTGACAAATTAAAAGGGAGAAAAATGTGCGTATGTGGCTATTCATGTAGTTAAAATGGATAAGTTAGAAATTAGGGTTGAATATTACCAAATATCTAAGGTTCATTTGGGAAAATCAACCAGAGAAGAAATGAAAGGAGATGTTTAGTTGGTGACTAACACCATCCTTGAAAAAATGGACAAAGATAAGGTGACTAAAGATGAATTGAAAGAGAAGGTATAATAATTAAACTCAATAATAAATATATTAATTGAGCCAATTCGAATAGATATCTCTTCATAGAGTCTTCATGCTGAAACACTAGAAAAAGTGAGAGAGGTACGCCAAATGAGTAATGTAGTGAAAGACCAGATTGAAAAATTTATTAATCAAGGGGACTCTATAGTTCTTATCACAATGATGATATTATCTAAAATTAAATCACAATATGAAAAACTATCAACAAATGAAAATGGATATGCTCAAGAGAAATAAAATTTAGAAGAACTCATTCTTGGGTTGGTCAAATTCTCAAAGTTTCCTTCTATTGATCTTGTTGAAAAAGGAGTAATCAATAAGGATGAAATTATATATAATATTGAATTTCTTTGGGCCAATAAATTTAGAATCTAGTGCCTTAAAGAATGTGTTCAAAAATTCAATGATGCAAAGTCACTTGAAAGTGACACAGTGATGGAAATCAACACTAAAGTCAATAATTTGGATTGTCATTTTGTCAATGACAAGGATTAAGGGGGAAATTTGATTTCAATTGAGATAATAATTTGAGAATTCAAAGAATGAATTTAGGAAATTACCAATCCTACATATATATTTGGTTATGAATAACTTTATTAGTTATTCAAATGACAAGTGAATGTATATAATTTGAATATGAAAATAAACAACCTTTGAGGTAAGCTTTAGGAAATGAAAGAGTTAGACTACTAAAAAAACATTACCTATAGATACACATATGGACCATATGAAGACATGTTAAGGGAATTTATACATAGATTTGATGACTTATTGAAAGGGAAAGAATTATCAATATAGAAGAAAGAAGATTGAAGAATTTCTTTCAGTGTTTTTGCATCTTCTTCTCTTGTTTATTTATACCTAACTTATGTTATTTCACTCCTTTTCCACTTGTAAATGTGCATTATAATTCTAAAAATTATATTTTTAATTTTTCCAACTTGATTTTTTCAAGTTTTACAAGTTGATGATGTGATTTTGTAAGCAGTGAAAAAAAACCTAATTATTTTTTTTAAGTGGTGTTAAATGCTTAAATTTTTTTTGCACCATTTCAAGTTATAATTTTTTATTGGTATTTTAGCAATTATGTAAAAAGGAAAATAGGTGTGTTTTCACCATAACCACATATTTTAACCTATAAAATCAAGTTAGGAATTCATGATAAGGGTTTTAAATAGATATAATTTTGACAAAGCATTATAAAGTAGATCAGTCTTTCTACTCTTCAAAATCAATACAAAAAAGGTGTTTCTAAACTTTACATTAGTGATATCTTTTAAATTATGTCTTTTACTTAATTTAATGTATTTGATTCTAATTGCCATTGTTGTAAATTTTAAAATGTTAAGAATAGGAGATTAGATTACAAATTTTATATATAAAGTTGTAATTTACATTTCTAACACATGTGAAAATCTTAGTGGGAATAGAGGCAATTTCTTAGTTGTTTCTATTATAAAAAATAGAAGCTAATTAGCTTATGTTATTAGAGTCAAATAGTATTTTGGTGTATATTTCATATCCTTAAGGATATGATTATGTATTTTCAACCCATTGAATGAGAGAGATTTTCCTCTTCTGAAAGTCAAATTTTCTCTCAACACTTTTGTCTAGTATCAGTTTCTAACTTGAAGAGTTTATTGCTTAAAACTTATCCTTCTCTCTCTCTCTCCCTCTCTATATATTCCTTTATAAAAAATCATTTTCATACTTTCATGGTAAAAGTACTACCCCATTTTTTACAATCCTTTGTTTTTAAATATTTCTTGCTTTCTTATTTTGGCTTTCAATAAAGGTAGTTCCACCTACTAATAGGAGAGGGACTTTATTCCCCATGTTGTTGATGTGAAGTCACCGATTTTTCCTCCTAACAAATTTTCATGCCGATAATGTGCCCATTGGCCTTTTTATATTTATATTTATTCTATAAAATAAAAAAATAAAAAAACAAATATATCAAATAAATATTTAATCAATGGATACATATTACACTTATATATATATATATATATATATATATATATATATATATATATATATATATATATATATATATATATATATATATATATATATATATATATATATATATATGCTAGAGGTATTTAAAATTCATGCCTTACACACTTGATTCTCATGGTATTTTTTGAGTGGGTGAGATTCATGATATATAATTTATATATGAGTATGGAATATCAGATGTTATAGCTATTCTCTTTCCCACACCTTAGGTGGCATGATCACATTAACATCATGCTATACCTTAGGGTCATCTCTATATAATGAATTTCATGGTGATATAATTCTTGCTTTCCATTTATGATATTGAGACATTTAAATTTATTAGATCATATATTCATAGCACCTACATTTTATTTGTTACATGAATATCTACATTTCATGGTTGCATTATAATTTTTACAATATTTCCTTCTATGCATGCCTATGTTTGGTTAGTTACTTGCATGTGTATGTTTGTGTATGCTTGAACATGTTATCTGTTGATGTATTATTGAAACCTTTTCCTTAGAATATCCTATAGTTGTCATGGTTATGACATCATTTATTATGAATCATATGTCTTCGTGATGAATTATTATATTTATCTACATGTGTAATTTATGTAATATAATATATGATTTTCTATGTGACATTCTACGATATTTCCATGATTGTTAATTTTTCCCCTAATTGTGCCATCATGACTCTTACCACAGTTCCTCCTAGAGATCCTCCTTCATCAATGTAATTTTAACAAAGGCTCATCCTAATGACTGAAGCTTCTCTAAAGAAGTCGAAGGTGATGAAGTATCAATATAAAGGTGTTTTCCCAATCACCTCGGTCACTTCTAATGTCGATGACATTAGGGACACAGAGATTAGCCACATGGATATGGCCAAGTTCATGGAGAGAAGCAAGGTGAAAAACTCAAGCTCAGAAATGAAAAGAATAATTGAGAGAAATATTCACCTAGTATCCTCTTTTCCTATGGTGGTGCATCACACTGAGTTCATCCTCTAGTGTGCCTAATTATACAATAAAGAGACCAGAGCAGTGTCAGATGCTAGTGGCAATGTGGTAATTCGACTAGACCCCAAATTTATAGATAAATTTTTCATGTGCCCTCCTGTTACTGAAGTATTTAAGATCAACTTCATCGAAGCACATAAGGAATACGACAAAGCTCTCGATAAGGTGAAGAAGGTTATCAAAAATAGATGGCTCAAGATTCCCAGAGCCAACTTATCCAGATGGCCATGAAATTTTCTAAGGAGTGACTTTATAGAGGAAGTTGGAAACTTAATTACTCTTCTCAGTAGAGTATGTGGTCTACCATCTTCTTCTCAATTTCATGAATGGATGTACCCCTTCATCAATATAATTCTCCAAGGGAAATAAGTCATCTTCTGGGGTGAATATATTAGTAATGCTTTGCATGAGAAATTAACAACAGTATCTACTACTTCAAAGTTCTATATGAATTCATACCTGGTGTACATCACAGCTTTAATGAGAATCTTCCTAGGTTTGACATCAGAGGGAGATAGAAAAACCACCCATGTTTATCAATATTACCCTAAGTTAACATTAAAGGGATCAATCCATCACTTTAGGAGGGTAAATGATGCCTTCTTTGTAGTATTTTTGTGTCTTTTTAATCCTTAATTAGAATAGAAGAGATTATTAGATGAAGCTTGGACTGTCATCAATAACTTCGGCTGTATATTTTTACAATTCCTTAATTTTTGCTATCTGCGGGTTGGATTTTTCCAAGGCTATCCCTATATATCCCCAAATTTTATTCTGACAAATTGGTCCTAATGGATCTATGTAGTCAAATTATTGTCATGCACAATAAATAAATGGAACTTAAGAAACCAGGCTTCAAGTTCCCAATTAAAATTGGCAGATACTCAGTTTTGACTACCACCAAAGCAAGGGTAATGGAGACCAAAATTCAACTTGTCACCATGAAGAATTTCAAAATAAGGCCCAATTTTGACTACAGGGTTGTCAAAGACATGATCATAAGGAAGACTCAATTTCATGAGCCCATGATCGAAGACATTTAGATAGATTTAAGAACAATAGAAGACATCAGGAAGATGGACTATAGTAGACTATCTCTAGAACAAATCAAATATCTAGGGCTCACTAATATTCCTTTGAATCTAATAGATGATAAAAATCTAGTCAATAGCAGGTATCTTGCTGAAAAAATCACTAACTCCCCTCTTCCTCCAATTTAATGGTCTAAAAAAGAGTTGACCTCTTTAAGAATAATATTTGAACCAATATTGGCTTACACCAATGATTGGTTAGCAAAAAAAGGGGTCACATTAAAAGAATTCATCACAAGATCAGAGGCTAAATTCCAAGAAGAGACAAAGAGGAGAGAAAAAAATAGGATAAAGAATAAAAATGATGTTCCTTCTCCTTCTAGGCCCCACAAGCCTAAGATCATATTTTTGTCTAAGAAACCAAAGGTTACCAAGAAAAAACCTAAGCCAACAGATATGGGGGTTGAGAAACAAAGTGCCCAAGAATAAGTGATAGAATAAATGGAAATAGATGATAGGCCTACAGGGCAATTGGAGATAGAAGCTCTATCATCACCAAGGGAAGCACAACCAATTTATCACCACCAGGGGAAGCATAACCAGTTGCAAGAGTTTCTTCTTCTCCACCCCAATCACCTATTACGACTCCTTCACCCATTTCTCCCATCAATATCCCTTCTTCTGGAGCTACCTACCCTTTTAGAGTTATTTTTGGTGACCCTTAAGGTGCTTCTAGAGATGTCCTTTGATCATCAAGATCCATCCCTAGTCTTTCATCTCCTTCTTTCAATATGGGAGATAGTTCCACCTTTGACCAGTCAGCAACTAGTATAATTTTGCCTGATACCATGCCTACTATGCCCACTATGTCTGTTGTTTCCACTAGAAGCATAGTTGTTACCCCAATGACACTAGCTACAGGGACTTTTGCTACTATAAGTGCTTCAATTATCCCACCTTGGTTATCAACTTTCACACCTAAAAGGAAAAAGAAAGCCATCTCTCCAATGACTTTGATTTAGGTAAAATAATGCTAGTGAAATCTAATACCCCCAAGAAGCCAAGAATCCTTTCAAATATGATTTAAGATAAGGGGAAAAAATTTCTAGAGATAGCCAAACCCCCACAAGATGCAACCCTAGAGAATTTTGATATGAGTAACTACTCCATTTCTCAAGTTGAGTTGGGGAAAATAACTCACGAGGGTGCCAAGAGCGATTTTCAGTCTGTAATGGACATCATGGTCCAAAAATTTGACAAAGAGAGAGATGATAGATTATTACAAAGCAAAGGCAGAACAATTGACTGTGGTGGTTAGGAGATTTACTTTTGCCCCAAAGGCAACAACTCTAGAGGCCTTCTTCGTAGATGATCCTATTATCTAGAAAGCAGAGAAGACCTACCTGAAAGGAAAAGTACTTGAAGATTATATAGATAAGATGCATGCACAAGGGATTTCTTTACTTACAGAGGTGGCCGAGAAGATAGGTAAAATGAAGAAAATGAGAATAGAGTTAGAAGGCCTTATCTCTCTTATTTCTCAAGATATTGATAGCACAAACATATATCTTAGCAAGTAAATAGAGATGAAAGTGTTGAAGAAACATACCTTAGTATTAATTGATGTCATTTCCAATAGATATTCTTATATTGAAATCAAAGAATCACTAATATATAGGATCCAGGTACTTAAGGAATTGATCAGCGACATCGAATCTTCTAAGGATGCCAGTGAAGAAAGCGATACCAGCCTACTAAACAAATTGGAGTAATTGCCTTGAAAAATCACCTCTCAAGACAATCAATTCCTTTTAGTAGAGGAAATGATTTATAAATTCGAAGGTATGATTTGAAGTGAATTCGAGGAGAGAGCATTCTCAATGACTTTTGTGGATAATATTTTAGATAATCAGTTAACATTGGATAATCTAAGAACCAGGTTAACTAGTCATGCAAAAGTAATTACAGTAGTGAGAGATACTACAATCAGAGCTAAGGTGATTTTTAGAAATACTATTACGCTAGACAGTATTGGGATACATGCATCTATCACCATGTATGATGCTCATTTGAATAAGTCTAGTGACAAGAGTTGAACTATTCTTCCATATTTTCTTCTTCATTCTTCTCATGTACTTTGTAAATGACTTGGAAGATTTTAACATGCACTTTTGTAATATGTAATTACATGTAAAAATTTGGAAAAGTCCCAAAGTCAATGCTGACTCATCTTTGACTAGGTTTTTAATATTTTAATCTTTTTCCAATTTTGAAGGTTTTTCTTATATATAGAAGGAAACTCTTTTGTAAAAGCATCTTTGGATAATTGAGGGAAAAAAATCTGTAGAAATTGAGATACTTCTTGAGACTTTGATCTCAGCTTGTAAATCATATTTTATTGAATGAATGAGAAGCAGGTTAATTTTAGACTTTGTGTCAAAATAATTTGTGTTATTTAGGAAATAGTTCTTATGTTCTCTTCCCTGATAATCTCTCATCCGTTTGATTGAATAAGCAAAGTGTGTGTATGGAAATTATCTAAAGACATTCTAAAGGATATCATAAAGACTTTGAGCTGGTTTTATCCTTGTGATCTTTTTATCTGTTGTAGTTTTAAGTGAAGACTTTGAGCTTTACTTTACTCTACTATTACGTATGCTTCAGATCAGTGAAGAGGACAACGAAAGACTTTGTGCTTTCATGGGTTTTCTTGTGGACCTAGTTACTATTCAAAGAATACTTTTTGTTATTTGCTATATACCATTTCTGAAAGAAGAGGAATGCTTTCAGTAATCAACCAGGATCTATTTTTCTCTATGAACATCATCTCTAAAAAAAGAGATATGGATGGTGTTATTCTACCCTGAGTATTATTTTCTACTTATTTATATACATATATAGCATATAAGTGATTCATAGGGAACCTCACCTTGATGAGAGGAGAGATTTATCTCATTAGGATGTGGTAAACCCACACTTTTTTTGTATAAATCTCCTTGTACTATGGTTGATATACCCATTTTGCCATTAGTTACATATTCACCCAACAAAATCCATTAATATTTTTTTACCTAAATAATTTAACCATTATATTCTTCATTTGTATTATGGAGAATTAGGTTATGATAGGAAGGAAACACCAATTCATATATTTTCTCACCAAGTTATAGAAGCATGAGCATATGAGTATACAACATCAGAAGGTGAACTTGCATAGAAAAATATAGAACATAGAAAGGTGTGTAGTAAAGAGTCAATATTAAGTATTGAGTTATTTTTTTACCACATAGGGAATAATTTCAAGGCTAAATATACCTTTAATAGAATCATCAATACTTAAATATTCATTGAATTTATCATTCAATAGTAGGAAATCCAAATTATGTATTAAGCTGATGTATCAATTTTTAAACCACTATTACACTCTCAAACTACCAAGATTACACATTTTTTATCATTTTTCAAATCAATTTCATTTACACTTCTTTACTATTTTCAACCACTAAGATATATTTAAGTTACTATTTTAGAATTTTAGATTGTAGATCTCCTTTGTATATTCTATTTTACATATTTTGCATAGTCTATTTCCCATTATGCATAATTTATAAAAAATAATCATATATCTTATTATAACCATGATGTACCAAAAAATTTACCATATAGTAAACTGGGTCATGTGATCTAGATATATTTTAATGTTAGTTTTTAGTGGTTAGTTAGGGCATGCATCTCATGTGTGAGACATCTCATTAGGATTAATAAATTCTTTTAGTAATTTATATTTAATATTTAGTAAATTAATTCTATAATTTTTTTTAGATTTATGTTAGTTATCAATATACATATATTATTAATGTTACAATTGTGTAGTTAGATAGTGGTTTGAACCATTGGGTTATGTATGCAACATGTGTTAATTTTTTATTATATCTTATATGAGATTGAAGAAGGTAACATGGATGATAAAACCTAAACATCATTTTAATAGAGCTTATTTTTAATAAAACAAGTAACATTGTCCCTTTTAACCTATGTATACTTTACTAAATAGTATTATGAATTATTAAAATCACAAACACATAAATACATTGAGGTTATAAATTAGAAATTGTTATAGTCATGAGGCATAAAATTATCCTCAACTTCCTCTTCCATATTTTATCTAACTATAAGATGATCCCTCATAAAAATAATAGTTTTCCATGGGTTGTAATGAAGAGTAATTACACAATCCATCACCATAAATGAATGTGTTCCTTAAGAGATGGAGTAATATCTAAATCATCTTTTAAATGAATATGATTCTCACATGGTTCATGGTATTAACATGATGAATATCATTGGTAGAGGGTGTATTAACCATTTATTTGTGATTATATGATGATAATATACTTTGATGAAGCATATAAATTCAAAATCCCTTAGGCTACACCACATCAAGTACTTCATCATCTACACCATTATGATCTTGATGAAAATTGTTGTGATTGTCTTCAAAAATGTGTTCTACCATCATTAATATTTGAGGATATTGAATAATTATATTAAAATGTGATGTAATATAGTAAAAGGATTTTATTTTTTGAAATAAAGGTAACTATGAACTTTTATATAGTATTGATGGATGTGTAATCACCTCCACTATGACTGGTGTAAGGTGACTATTGCAATAATATCAATAACATTTGCATAGATGAATATAAAAAATATTTAAATTTTAAGGTGCATTGATAGATATTTTCAAATAATGATGAAATGATTTATACATACCATAAAATGTGTAGTCACCTGCAATCTAAGTGCCCACTCAAGGTAATTTTTGAAAAAATATCAATTATGACTACATAGATGAATGTGGAAAATATTGTATTTTATAGGTGTACTAATAGTTATTCTAAGAAATGGTGAATTGATTTATACATATTTTTGAATGTGAAGTCACCTACGATTTGAGTTTTGAATAAATCTAAATTATGACTACATATAAAAATATGTAAAATATTATATTTTTAGGTGAATTGATGGATCTTCTCAAAGAAAAATAAACTAATTTATAAACATTGGTGGATGTGTAGTCACCTCAAATTTGAGTGCTACAAAGTGAATGTTGTAAGAAAATAAATTATGAATGCATAGAGAGATGAAAAATATCTTACTTTTTAGGTGCATTGAAAGATCTTATTAAATAAATAAAAAATAATTTATATGTATTGGTGGATTTGTAGTCACCTCCAATCTTTGTGTTAGTGTAAGGTGACTATTACAAGAATATCAATTATGACTACACAGATGAATATGGAAAATCTTATACTTTGGAGGTGGACTAATAGATATTCTCAAAGAATGGTGAACTAGTTTATACATATTAGTGGGTGTCTAGTAATGTCTAATTTGAGTAGTTTAGGGTTGATATTATAATAACATGAATTGTGACTACATAGAAAGATATGTAAAATATTGTACTTTGCAAGTGCAGTAATAAATCTTCTTAGAGAATGATGAAATGATATATGCATACCAGTGGATGTGTATCCAAATTTAATCTAAGTGTCAATGCAAGGTGACTATCAAAATAATCTTGATTATAATTTCACAAATGAATATGAAAATCCTTGTACTTTTATGTGTGTTGTTAGATCTTCCAAATAAAGATGAATTGATTTATACATATCAGTGGATCTATATTAACCTCAAATCTGAGTGCTATAAGGTGATGGACATGAAAAATATTTTAATTTTTAATCACATTAAATTAACCTTATGAATTATCAATGCAAACCTTTTATATTTAAACTCTTCAAAATTTATCAATTTTACCACCAACATCAACTTCTTTAATTCCTAGTTATTCATTTGCATATAATTTCTATTTATAGAATCAATCATGGCCCTCTCCAAAAAAGAAAGTAATAAAAATAGAGGAATAGAGAGATAAATATTATAACATAATAAAGGCCAAAATTAGGTTAGGTTCTAATAAGATCTCTCAAAAAATAGGATGATAAGTTAATCATAAGATCGATTCCTATAAAGGACATGAAGATAAATAACTAATAGATAAGGACCATAAAAATGGGGAGGACCATGAAGATGATGAGGATGAATAAGATCAATTATATGAGAAGGAAAAATAATAATAGTTGGGACTATATCACCCTTCATCACATAGTGACTACAACTCATTATTTTACCATAATTTAGATTAATGAATGAGATTAATATAATTAAGATATAACTTTGAAGATAAGTAGACATTAAATTAAATCATATATTTGATTATAATATATTGAGATTGATTATTTTGATTTGATAAGGGAATATGATAAATATTTAAAGTAATAAATAGATCATTATACTTAGATTTTTTGGTTTAATGTTTGACTATGATGATATTCTTTAAGTGAAAATAAAAGATAAGCATACTTGTAGTTCATTAACTTCTAGAACTAGTTCAATAAATTTGAAGGGTTAGTTCCATATGATTCGGGCAGTATTTTTGGTAGATACTCACCTATTATATAATATTTACCTAAGTAGGGCACAATGAATATTTAGTCACATATGGCAATCTTTACTTGCTCTGTGTTTGCAAGAAAATCTAGAAATAAACCACCTTTTAATTTAAACCCAAGATGTGCTTGTAAGGGATAGAAACTTAGAAAATAGGGGAACTGTAATAGGTTAATATGATACCAATAACACCCAACTTAGGATTGAATATTGTATAAGTATTTAATAATCCAAAGAGGGACATAAATCCACACTTATTTATCTAACCTAGTGTGATTTTTAAATTGTGCTTCTTTACTATGTGTATTTATCTAGTTATGTGTCTTTGGTACTTGATAATTTTTACTTTAACTTAGATTTTGAGTTCTTAAAACTTGGATTGTGACTACTCCTAGTGATAGATTTGAAAATTGGGAAGAATAAGTCATATTTTATCAGTGTGAAATAGTGTATATATGTATGTAAAATAAGTGCCAAGTCATGTTGTTCTACCCAAGGTTTGTGATCTCAAATACATGTATTAAGATAGGTGCACAGAGTGATCTTGGGAGATAATTGGGTCTTTCATCCTCTCATTTTAGGATTGTTACTTAAATAATCTAAGGGACAAGTATTAGGTAGTAGGTTCCATGAAATAGCCTACTTGGAATAGATCTCCAAGAGTGAAATGATACCACTGGATATTCAATTCCTATTTTATTTGAACATAAAGTCTCTTCACACTATTTAATTAAATATAATTATTTTATCCTCGAACAAATTTGATTCAAAATTTATAAAAGAGGGGAATAAACCATTAGAAAAGAGAGAAGGGTAAGGTAGAAAAGGAATGTTTTTGAGCAAGCATGAGAATATAAATGTTTGAGACCTGAACATGTGTCCAACTATAGTTTCACAATTGTATGTTGAGTTTCACATGAGCTTGGAATTCAACCACATAGGGAATCAAATCAAGGGAAAAAGATATATTCTAAATTTTAATAACTATTTATAACTATCATATATAGTAGATGGATATTTACTCAAGATTATAAAATAACTATCATAAATTAAAATAAAAATATTGTAAGGAATTAATGAAATAAACCAAAATGAGATGAAAACAAAACTATGAATTAATATTTTAGTCTTCTATTACAAAATTATTGACCTTTAAAATGAGTTGCATAGTCGCATAAATAAGAAACAAGATGGGATAATCTCCAAATAAAATGAGATCCCATTGTAAGAAATCATGGATTAAACCAAATACAAATTCAATAATTATTATGATGACCAAAGAAAAATATAATGGAGAGATAAATGGTCTAGAGTCTTGACAACACAACCCTAGTTGGGACCACAAGGGTCTTCAATTCGAGCTTGGTGGGGGACCACTTCCCAACTAATTTGAGGCATATTTATGAGCTACTAATGCTTTCAACAAGTTTCCCTCTTAAACTAATTTTGGAAAATTTATTGGTGGCTCTCAGATGATCACCTTTGCTTGAGTCATTAGCCTTTCATGAAATTTGAAAAGGCTTCCAATGAGACTTTCACCTTAGTGACCTAAGATAATACTAGTGGTCAATTGCATGGGGATATCTAAGATCACATTGGATCCATCCATGTTGTATTTTTCCACCTTTCTCTTCATTATTACGTTAAAGTGGCTGAGGTGGACTTGAAACTTGCTAAAGTTAAGCAATATACCATCTAGGTAGAAGAGGACTATGATGCTAACCTCTTCAAAGTATGTAAGGATTTGATCCTTGCTCTTCTATAAGGACCTAATAGAGGAATTATTATTATTAAGACAATATTTGAGTGAATTAATCAAGGTTATCATGAAGTTATGGTACATATTTATCTTAATGAGGGTCATGAGTCTATGATCTAGGAACATCCCCTTATTGATAAACATCACCATCATCCTGCACTTATTATTCACTCTAATAATTCTCTTCAAATATTATTGTGATATTTAAAAGAGCACATTTATCTTTGAAATATATTTAGTCACTTTCCTAATAGATGCATACAACTGTACCAAACTATCCTTGACTTTTATGATCAAACCAATTAGTAATGATCTCCTCACCTAGGAGTCTAAAGTATTGACATAGTCCCTAAGTTATTCCATTAATTTCTCTATGAACTCATTGGTGGACCTAATCATAGAGATTGAGTACTTTATAATATTATCCTCTCTTAAAATGGTCCTCTTCTTTGTGATATAGAAGAGGTCTTGCTCTGTCCTCCAGATGATAGGGTCCTCATCTTGTGTGAAGGTATACATGTGCACCCCATTGATTTTGCCCAAATCTATATCAAATTACTACTATATGTATAGGTCCCCATGATAAACCATTTATAGTCTCTATGAAACTAAAGGCTTAATGGGAACCACCCATACTTATGTGGCCATGGTCCTTAAGGTGGTATAAGATGAGGTAACATAGGTAATGGAAATTGAATTAGAAGGTGGAAGCATGGATGGAGGAGGTAGGGATGAAGGTGAATGGATATATGGAATGAATTGTGGGGGAGGTGGAATGGGAATAAAGATAGGAACTACTATATGTATATCCCAAGGTAATAAGTGAGACCTCAATTGATATGGAGTCATAAAGACCCAGGGACATATTTTTCCTAGGAGCTTTGTGTTCAACATGAAGGAGGATATTGGCTAGTTAAATCCAAATAATTGAAGGACAAATGTGATTGATAAGGGTGAAAAAAGAGTTTTAGGTGAAATTTTAGGATGATGGTATGCCTAAGGTGAAATTATCCTGGACTAATTAATATCCTTATGCTTAGATCTCACTTACAGTGTTATCTAACTTGAAGAGAGAATCTCAAGTGGAGCCTACATAGGCATTTTAGTCATTATTGTATTTATTGAAGCACTAGACATTTATGGATTAGAGGAGCTAGAAATCATAATATCTATTTTAACATGAGGAACTGATGGTGATGTGGAAAATTTAAAAGCAAGGGATACCAAGAAAATAGGAGAAAAAGGAATTTGAGTTAGACCATGGGTTGAGTTAACATGGGGGGATGTTCTGAGAGTTACTGATGGTGTGGACCATGCTAGTGGGATAAAATAAGACCAAATTTGTGATGAAGTATGTGTAAGAGAAACCAAGTAATCAAGAATAAAAAAAATGGTATAATACATGAGAAAGGAAATAAACTAGACACTTGTTACCACAAAGGTAAAGAGAAGCATGATAGGGTCTTGTCATGATAGAATGGAGAAAACCATAGGAGATGCTAAGGGTACTTGGGAGACTATAATTCTGGGAGGGAATCTTAGGGGAAGCCAAATGTTGGTTCCTCATGGGATTATACTCTATATTTCTTTCAAAGTAACATGCATGATTATCTTAGGGTTGGCTTACCTAAATAATTGACATAGGTGGAAATGATGCAAAGGCCAGTGGAGTAATGGTCATAGCTAATACTCGATGTAGGATTTTTTAGGAAAGCCTCTTTATAGTCATCAAGTCATTAACAACTAGCCTTTATGAAGCTTATTATGGATGGGTTAACTACAATGGAGGTGGATATGGGGGAGTTGACATTTACTTGATACAAAGTTAATCTTGAGTTTGGGACTTTTATTGGGAAAAGACCTCCAATTTTACATTTAACTCTACATAATTTTCTAGGTTGAGAGTTAATTGCAATATCCACATATCCCTTATGGTGATAGGTGATGTTGAGTCATGCTTGGTACCTCTCCTCATGAACATGCATCATACCTTAATGATTCCACTTTATATACTTAGCCTTGCCTAGGCTGAATGAGTCTTTGTGTTGGGACATCACATGTAGTGCTTAAAATATTTTGTATTCATGATGATCAATGACCAAGGGGATAAATATGTAGTGATTTTATCTTTTACTAATGCAAAAATATAAGATGCCATTGGCCAATTCCATTACATTGTTTGTGATCAACCCATTATTTATTATTATTTCCTCCCTTGATGATATCGATCAGTCATGGCCAAGTTATTTATTATTTTGATAGGTGTTTTGGAACTATGTAAGGTAGTAAGATAGGAGCCCCTAGAATAACCTCAACCTTGATTATGGTGTGATATCTATAGTAATAGTAAGATCCAATGGGTTGGATGGAAACCCACATTTCCTCTTACATCTTTTGTATTGACCTCTCATTAGTGGCTTGATACATAATGGAGTAGAAGTGGTCATAAATTTCCTAGATGTGTTTTTGGAAGTGGTGAATATATATTTATTAGAATGCCACATGCAAAAAATATCTCATTAGGACCATAAGCAAAACACTATGTGTTTTAAGTTCATGGTGGCATAGAGATCATCCACAATATAGAACATCAAGTATAAATTACCTCTGACATGGGAACCATTCACTTGCTAGGTGATATTGAATCTAATTATTATTTCTAAATCTTGGACTTCATATCTCTTCATAATGATGGTAAGGAGGGGGACCTAGAAATTATTGATGCATAGTACATCACTTGCCACATATAATAGATTCAACTACAACATACTATTATGCACTCCCTCTTAGAATGCCTTTATTGTTCTCTTTATTGAATCATATGTTAGTGTCCTTATCCTATTCTTTGAGAACCTCATGTATGTTATGGGTCTATACCCAATCATTTATGAACTCCTTATCATAAGTGACTATGTATTCTAGGAGGTTATAGTACACAATATCCATACTACACTTGGAATAGAGTAGTATATTACTAAGGAGGTTCACACATGGGAAAAATTATGGATTAAAAGATTCTTTTTTCATGCTTGAGACCCCATGGGATATCAATTCTGTGGAAAACTCCACATCATCATCCTCTAGTTCATCATCACTACTGGTAGTTATATATCTTAAATGGTTTTGAAGATCTCATTGTAATGTTTTTACCTCATGTTTCCTTATAAGAATGCATTGACCTATAATTTTTGATATGGTTTGGGGTTTAAAGTTGAGGTGGCCATATCTAAATTTATTATTCTTTATGTGAAGTATCTATCAAGGGCATATTCTAGGATCTAGAGTAAAATTTAGGTAAAGAGATAAAAATGATTTTTATGCATATAAGATAAATAATTGTGTGCTCAATACTTACAAGACCTTATAATTATAGTTATCATATTGGAGGCTCATGTAGTGTGAATTAAAATCTATGTTTATGGGATTGATATTAATTTAACTATTTATTGATTTGGAATTAATTTAAAATTTAGAAAATAAGCCCCATTTAGATTGGTTGGAAATGATGAGACTCTTCTAATTATGAGATCATGATTTCACCAAATCAAGATAATAAATGTGAGGAGTATGGTAGGAACATACCTAGATTATCCCTTTTGTCATTATGAACTTAAATAGGGCTGGCCACATGTTAATTAGAGAGTGGTGAGATCACTGAGTAATACACCAACTAGGCATGATAGGGAACCCTTTTTTGACATCCATGCCTATATGATTTGGATGGTTAAGTGTACAAAGTACATGTGGTGATATATAGTTAGGTTATCATCTAACTTATACCTTTTATAACTCCATTTGTCTTCTCAATGCTTTAAAATATATAACACCTTTAAGGGTATAGAGATGCATAGTTAATCCTCATTGATTCAGCCTCAAGAGGCTCTGACATCTCTGAAACCTCAAGGTTTGCAAAGACACATGATGCCTCTTCATTGATTCATGCCTCCCAAGGTGTTGAAAAATTTGACACCTATAGGTATATGGAGACATGTGGTACATCCTCATTGATTTTAGACTCTTGGGGCTTTGACAACTCTAACTCCTCTAGGTTTATGGATACACATGACACCTCCTTATTATTTCGATCCTCTAGGGGATTTAAAAATTATAATTAATTTACGTGTAATAAAATACACAATGCCTCATTTATTCAATAATCCTAAGGCTTTGATATATCTAACACCTCTAGGTATATAGAGACACATGGAACCTCCTCATTGGTTTTGGATACCTGAGGCTCTGATAGCTTTGAAGCCTCTAAGTTCTAAAAAAGATGAAAAAAATCCACATAATTTAAAAGAGAATCATAAGCAAACAAGTTTGTACTTGTCAATAAAAAGGCTTCCAAGAGAGTTCCAAATTAGGTTCCATGATTGATGATTTAAGACTAAGACTCTAGGAGTTATTTGTGCATGGGTTTTTTATAAGAAATAGTTATCTATTGAAAAATAAACTAAGTGTGAACACACTTAAGAAATGCAAGGGGAAAAACCAATTTAAACATGAAATAATATAAAATATGCTCAAATATAAATAAATGGGATATAATTAAGGATGAAAAAAATATTGAAGATCAGACTAGGATCAATATAGGGCCAATGAATTTTGAATTTTCAAGGTACAAAGGTCCCCTTTTATTCTAAAAAAGGGTGTGTTGGCCATAATAAATCATGAATTTATGGGGAAAACACTACCCAATGTTTAGAACCTATAATGTGGAACTCTATTATTGAACAAGTAGATAAATGGCTAGAACATTTTCAATAAAACTAGAAGAGGAAGAAGCACTTAAGCCTAATTTAACATATAACACACTAGGCTGTATATCCTTAAAAATATAATATTTTGTGAAGAGTGATTTATTACCTTTAGTTTCTATTTCAATCCATGATCAATTTTAGAGATGACTTAAGTGAGTATAACTCCTATAAGGTACTTGATCTTTTGCATAGATTGACTGAGGAGGGTAAGGTTTGGGCATTGATCTATAATTGGCCATAAATATATATCCCAAACAAAGATAATTTTGTTCCACTCCAAGCCTTTCTATATTTCTAGATAGGATGGAAATATTTCAATGGAGGTTTCCCAAATCACCTTATCTTGGGAAGAGATTGATATTTTCTTAAAATTATAGACTTCTTTCATTTCTAATGTTTATTTATTTTTGATCTACAAGGGTTGGAACCAATGTATTCAAGTTAAATGGTTGATATAGTGAGTTATTTATCACTAAAGGAGTCTCTTTTATTATTTAATGAATTTATAGTGACCTTTTTATGTTTTTCAAGTGTGGTGATGACCTATTTTATAAATAGTTTTTTCTAAATTCATCTACTTAGTTTATAATCGATGGCCTCTTTATTAATGGATAGTGTGAAATAAATTTCTCCATATATTTGATTATCCAATAATGTAAGGCCACTCTTTATGTTTATATCCCATAAACTATGTCTTCAATGTATGGCCTACCTTTGAAAGGACCGAATCTGATGATATAAGGACCAATGTTTGGCACTAGTCTTATTTCCATTTCTACCATCGACTATTTTTATTGATATTATTATGGATATGGGTTTAAACTTATGATGTGCATGGATAAATATATGTGGGGAATAAGAAACAAAATATGATCACATGGGATCAAAGGAACAAAAGAAACCAAAAAATGAGAACAAGCAAGAAACAAACATAAGATAGAAACAAACACATAATAAAAGTGAAATAAACTAACTCTAATATATATTGACATTAATAGCTTCACCTAGAGGTATACTATGAGATCATAGTGGATATAATAGCCTATAATTAATTATTTAAGAATAATCCATTTACATTAAATAGGAGGTCATTTTATTGGAGGCACTTTAGTCTAAAAGTATTATGCCTAAAAAATTATAAATTTGGCAAGCCAATCCATAATGATCAATCTTAGAATGCTAACCCTTATTCTCATTTGATTAATCCCATAGCATAACCAAGTCTAATATAGATAATAATTTTCACCTTCACCTTATTTTTAAACCAGAATTTGATATTGTCTTGATAACTACTAAAGCTTTGCAGGGATTCTTCTCCCACATCTTCCATTTGAATAACATCCAACAAACTTGAGCTTGTCTTTACATCATCATACATATATTATTTCAGGAAATTTTACATGGGTAGCTTGAGATTCATTGGAAATATTTTTTCTATTCCATATACCAAGAGAAAGGGTGAACTCTTGAGAGTTTACTTGTATCAACTTTAGTTAGTTAAGAGTGCATATTGCAACAATGAATGCCAGTCTCATGATCACTTTTTTATAGATTTATTTATAATGTATATTAGGTTATTATTAATAGAATAAACCAGATAATTACCACACCAATAGTATTTTGATGATAGTTATAGGGTGATGCCATACTCATAAGCCCATTCATTTAGTTCAACTAACTTGAATGCAGGACCATTATCATAAACTAGTGAGGTTGGGGTACCAAACCTTGTATTTATGTTTTATTCAAGGATATTGATCAAAATTAGATATTATATTCCTATTTAATGTTTCTTCCATACATATAGTGTAATAATAAGTGAATTTTGTATGAAATTGTTGCCTACTGATTAATTTGCATTGATGACCCCTATAAAGTCAGGTCCCCATTAGAAAAAGGGATGATCTTATGTTAAAGATTGGATGGGAATAACTACATGAAATTACTTATTTTTTAAGCTTTAGTATTCATGGAAATTTTGAACATGATCATGGGCATCCTTTAATATGGTATGTTAGTAATATTCACCTTTTAGGATCACTAAGTTATTGTTACTAAAGGGTGACAACTACCTAGTTTCTAAAAAAAATAGTCTTGACTTCTTTTACTTATTATTATGATATGAACCTGAGGTATATTCCATAATAATTATTTCAATACATATCTTATTTATTGATAATGTAATGGGATACCTTAAAATTAGGTGATCTCTTTTGCATTTGGTTCAATCCTAGTATGGGATACTATGTGATCTCTTTTGACATTAATAGCCTTCACCTAGAGGGATACTATGAGATCATAATTTGGGTAGATCAATGATGATGCCTACATAATGGAATCCTTGATGTTATAAAAGTATTTAATATCTTCAGGGATATATTCCACCTTTGCTTAATGTTTCAACATTGCATTCAGTGTCTTAAACATCTTAGCAAAAGTGGATATAAACTTGCGCACAAAGTTAATATTTCCAAAGAATGATTTTAATTATTTTTTACTATTAGGAAGAGTTATTATATAAATTACATTATCACATTAAATATCAATAGAGATACCTTATTTAATGATAATATGGACAATGAGTTTACCTTCCATGATTTTGAATATGCTCTTTTTTAGGTTGAGAGAAATACCATACCTTATGTATCTTTTGAATAGATTTTATAGTTGGTGGAGGTGATCATATCTAAACTTTGATAAAGAATTAAATTAATCCATATAATATTTATGAATTTAATTATTAGACCCTCAAAATTAAAGTCTATGCCTCTCTAAAAAATGGCTCGTGCATTAATGAGAGAGAAAGGCATACTTTTATAAGTGAAAATGATTTTCACTTTGTCTTTGGGGTTTACCATGACCTAGTTATATCTAAAGAATATATCCAAGTAGGATAACATTTGGGATCTACTTATCATATAAATTAATTCATATAAGGAGGGAAGGGGATAGTTTTCCTTATTAGAGACTTGATTTGGCTTCCTAAAATCAACACAAAATAATATCTCCACTCTTTGTATGAATGGATAATAGGTTAGCAACCCATGTGCAATGTTGGAATGGGAATATAATCCTAGATGAGATAATTTTGTGAATGTATTTATGGATGAGGGGATATGAAATTGGGTTCAAACATAATTGTCTCCACTTGTATGGATTTTATCCTTGCTTGAGTGGGATAATGGGCATTATCATACTGGGGTCAAAGACCTTGAGAGATTTATATGTCCATGAAATGACATCTATGTACCTTATAAGTATCCCCTTGAGATTTTATGTTTCATTTAGGTATAATTGTGACCAATATGCACATTTATAGGTTGTCCAAGTGAACCCAAGTTGATGGTAAATGATTGTCGATCAACACAAGTTGGTATATTTAGATTGTTCATATATTTATCTAGATTGAACACTCTCTAAGAATATCATGCCTTTTGCAATGTGTTCTTGTATAAATTTAATAACACCATCTTCATCACATTATTTTTTGAGGAGGATATCTCTATTTTTCTTATATGTGATTTGGGAACTAAAGACCCCATATCTATTTCAGAAATCTAATATATGATGGTCACCATGAAAGACCTATAAGTTATCAATATTGTATGGGACTAATGGGTAGAGTATGAATTCTATAAAAAAGTGATGTAGTTTTGAGTCATCCAAGGGGAAAAATTCATAGTAAAAAAATCTATAGAATCTATAACCTAGTTCTCCTCTCTAGGGATAATAATGACATTGAATGCATCAAACATTTCTATCAAATCCTAGACTCTATGTTTATATTTTATCAAGTAATATAAATTACACTAGAACTTAATTCTAACTTGATTGACTACTAATGTATAATCCCCAAACACCTTTATCTCTTTGACATTGTGATTTAGGGCCAATTGTAGACTTAGGATCAAGGCTTCATACTCCATAAGGTTATATGTGCAAGGGAACTATAACCTATAGGTAGCTAACTTTCACTTCCATTTTTGGTTTATCAACAAGATCCCAACACCAAAACCTTATTTATAATTAACCCCATAAAAGTACATAAACCATAAGCATAAAGAGTGAGCATTCACTTCAACTTTATCTTTTATTTGTTTTGTAGACATAATATAAATGCCTATTCAAGAAGATACTATATTTATATTTCCATCAAGTGCATTATATTTTATGATCATATATTTCATCCTAGGTTCTATACTAAATTGTATTTGATTTTACACACCTCTCAAAGGAATAAACATATAGGAACATTTAGTAGACATATGACCATTTAGGGTTTTGGACCAATCCCCACTAAGTAATATCCTACAAGATTTTGGGATCTTCACCATTTGATTGTCTATAAACTGTTAGAATTTGGGATCTGAATCCAATTGCATGTGAATATTTAGGATCTCAACTACCATCTTGACCTTAGAATTATCAATTTTAATCACTATCTTATCTAATTCAATAGGTGTTAGCCCTAGTATTTAATAAATTTTAGTAGACATGACATTTATCAAGGCTTTTGAGTTGACTAGATAGTTATGTAAGTTCTTCCCAAATAACTTGACTATAGGTAGGAAAGAAGAAACATCTAATTTATTCTTATGTATAAGTACATTAGTGTGTAGTCTTAGGCTTGGGTTGAGCTAGTTTGTCTATCAGGGAATTTAGTAGGAGGTCCCTTTATTTAATGATTTGGGAAAGCTCATGCAAGGTGATGTTTATGTTTATCTTATTTATCTATTCTACTATGTTATACCAAATATGTATAGGAGTAGGTTGTACCTCCTTAAGGATATTGGAGTTATTAGCTTTGGGAGGGAGAGGATCATTTCTCACTCTAGGATCAATTAGAGTAGCACCATTATCAAGAGGAGTGTACATAATAAGGGGTTGTTATTGTGTCCAACTTCTAGCGGAATAGTTTTTTATCTAATATTGATGGAAAAAATGCATATCATTGGTGGCCTCTTCTGGTTCATTATCCTCTTTGATGGGGAACTCTAAGGTCTCTAATACTAGAGTAGTTCTTGGGGATCTTGAAGAACTAGGAGCATAAAGTTGATTGGTGGTATATAGGTGGTTAAGAACTACCTTGTATTCTCTGATTTATATTTATAATGCTTGAAAAAACTTGATACAATCCATTATCAATGTTGGGATGTGATATGCACATGACACCAATTTTTTAGTACTAACTCATAGATGTTAATCTTGTGTAGCTTGTTCAGAGAGGGTTCTAGATTACTAGAATGGTTATAAAGGTGGTTAAATATTTTATAGGTGAAATTATTATTGGCATTATACCCACCATTATTTCTAACCTACCTTCAAAGACCCAATAAGTCATTACTAAGCTTTTGTACCATACATTATATGGCATCTATCTCATTCTTAGTGGATTCTTGGGGTATGATTTAGACTTTGTGCATGACTAATATTAAAGTTTGATTATAATATTGAGGTGATAATTCATTATTGATTGGGTCAAGGAAGTACAAATGTTGGTTAGGTATAGCATGCCTTAGGAAAAACTAGTTTGTTACGAGCACACACTATGGCATCAACACATTCTGGTCAGTATTAAAATAGGGTTCAAGTCAAGAAAATTTTGAAATATATTTGGGATGGATAGCATCATATGTCCTTGAGCGTTTAACTACATATTTAATTTTATGGCCATAACATATAATAATTAAAAATACATAATGATGGGATCTATATGTAATAACATTATAGTCCAAGAATATAATGTATTCCTATATATTTAAAGAGATAGTTGGGAATTAGGTCTATATAATGCAATGACTTTGTTACACATATTTTGTAATCTATCATTTATTGACCTAATGGGCTCATTGAATTATCTCTTAATTATATATAACTATTGGTAAATTATTTTGGATCAAAATGATGGGGGGGTGAATCAATCTTCAAAAACTTTCTTATCAATTTCATTTAAGCAACCATGAACAATTTAAGTAAACATATAGATCTAGCAAACATAAGCACCCATCCACATAAGCATGAGACACATGAAGACATCACATATGTGGGAAAACCTCAAGGGGAAGAAAAAACATTGATATCTATAAATGGACTATAGTATTATAAGTCAAACACCAGAATTAGTGAAGCACCAACTTCACATGGAGCACCAACTTTAACTAGTTAAGTACCAGCTCAGTTAGGCTTTAACAAGCACCAACTTGTAAAAAGCAACCAACCCCCTATATGAATCAAAACCAAATCAAACACTTTATTGATTTTATCACCTTTATTAAACCTTTTTTATCAACCAATTGATGATGAACACCTCTTCATCTCTTCACCCTCTTATTCCTCTCAAACTACCTTCTAGGCTTCTTGACTCAACTAGCCCTCTTCTTGACTTGATTAGATCATATGAACTTGATTTTAATACACAAAACACATATACAATATTAAATATAATTTATATATTCTCTTAAAATTTTATAAAACACATATTTATTCTTAATAATACACTATTTCATTCACTTTCCCTCTACACCCTTTTTCACTTTCATTAGGCCTAAAACTACCTTGTATTTATGCCAGCCTTTTGCTCATGTCCCTCTTGGTAATCCACACACACTTGAACATATGGATTAATATTTAAATATGTATTATAAAAATTTTCATACATTAATCAGTAATTATAATATTTTTTACACAACTTGAAGGACCAAAACCTCTTTTAGGCCTTAAGGAGACCTAATTCAATTAGGCCTTCATTAGCACACACTACCCTTTGATATCCTTGGACCATTTTAATACAAAAAATCATTAGTAAAAACTCATATTAAACTCAAATTTATCCCTAATAATCCCATCTTAGGTTCATTATACTATTATCTCTAATCACCACTTGAAGCACACCATTAGTACTATTCATAATTAGGTATATGAACCTATAGAAAGTCTATCTTGAACTATAGGAGATTAAACATAAATTAGTTAAAAAACCATAGAAATAAATAATATATTAAAAAACTAAATTAAATCATGGTTATTATAATATTATTTATACTTCACTACCTAGAGTAAAAGGACTCAAACACTTCTCTATAAATAGCCCACTTAGAACTACCAGAACATTCCAAAACCTAGTCATGAACAACTTGATCTTCAACATCTTAAATAATAATTTACATGATCAATGATAATTTAAAAATATTTTTTTACATATATATAACAATCTAATATATAAAAATTACAAGTTTTAAAGTCATATATTAGTCTTGAAGACCAATATTTTGACCTCATTATACACATTCAGACCAGAACTAGACAAGCCATTTTGGCTTCAATGTTTCAACCACTTTCACTAACTTAAAATATTTAAAAAATAATTATAAATAATATAATTTCAAAAATTATAAAACCATATGAATTATATACATCAAATCATATCATAAATCCTCAAAACTAAACACTACAACTTGCTTACCCAAAATTATCATTTTACCTTAAAGCACAGTCATGGTGACAATGATCTTCAACACTTGGGTAGACAAATTAAATGACATATGATGAATTTATATGATATTATGAGATAATTATACCATTATTGGATGTAAATATAATATTTTAAAATGGAAATATTGGTCTTGTAGACCAATTTGATAACCTCACTGACCCACACAAGTCAACTTGTGAGCAAATTTTCCACTATAAACACTGACCTAAAAAACTTATATGAAATATTATACTGTATTTAAAGTATTTAAAAAAATATCCATGAATTTTTTTTATCCATATTTCATTATAACACATCCCTAATCACCTTCTCACTACTACCTAGATTTCTCATTATTTCCACCATTAGGCATGTTAGCAACTAGCTAACTTGGATGACCAGTTTAGCACTATTGAGGGATTTAATTTAAAACAAAACATTAATTTACATTAAAAATTATTCTAAATATTCATCCTCTATTAATTTTCAAAATTTTACTTGGTAAAATCTAGCTACAATGACAAATCTATGAGGAAATATGTACTTTCCTGTAGGGTCTACTCACACCTAAAAACTCAATCACACTTGGATATGCCTATGAGAGTTAAATACATGATAAAATATTTTTTTATTCATTTTATACCACTATGGTCTATTTTTAATAATATATTCAACATTAGGTTACTATTAGGGTTCTAAGAGGATTTATACACACTTCCACTATTAATGATTATTCATAAAGCATATCCCCCTAAATTCAAAAATAATGCATATAATTTTGAGATATTAACCTTAAAATTATACCATTAATATATTGGGTTCCCATGTATGGGTTACTCATTCCAATGAATACCTAAAATTTCTTCTCAGGTTTACATGCCTTCATTCTATGTAATCGAGAACCTTAAAATCACTTTTCACACCTTTTATTATAAACCATGGCTTAAAAAATTATGAAAATGCTTGAAACACCATATCATACCTCTTATAACACTATTTTTTTCCATAATTTTATCGGAAATAAAACTTCATGCCCCATTAGGTAACTCTCTCTCTCTCTCTCTCTCTCTCTCTCTCTCTCTCTCTCTCTCTCTCTCTCTCTCTCTCTCTCTCTCTCTCTCTCTCTCTCTCTCTCTCTCTCCTCTCTCTCTCTCTCTCTCTCTCTATTCTCTAGACCTTGACCTGTAAGTCACATTAGGCCTTGAAACTAACCTTCATGAATATTTTAATGTTATATTCACCTCAATAAAATAATAAATAAACCTATATAATGATTAAAAACTAATATATATCCTTCATATTCTTTGAAAATAGATCATGATGCCTTATTAGGCTAGGCAAGGTCTAGGAGTGGTTTAGGTGTAGACTTGGTTTAAAGGTCCTACCCATGTAGGCTCACTCTTAGAATCTCATGAGTGATATAATGAATCAAATTAATTATAAATAAACCTTATACATAAACTAAATCCTATGTGAACTCATCTCACCAAGTCATCATAATCATACCTTATCATAAGATCTCTTCATGTTATGACTAGTGTCATGACTCAGATTCTTAAGCACTTGAAAATCTACAACTGAACTTGAAAAAATTATGAAAGCATCTATAATTATCTTTAATGATAAAAAAAAATAAAAATAACCTCTCACATTCTTATGATTACTTACTTTTCCAAACTTCATTATACACACCTTCTCATAGGGTCTAGACTAGGATTCCCAAGAACTAGTAATCAAACATGATTTAATGCTCACTTGACCTAAACCTTGATATCAACCAACAAAATAATCATTATGTTTTCTTAAAATTATATCTAAATATAGATACACTAGGTTTCCTTTAAATTCTCTCTTGTCACATGGCTTCCTTCTCACATCAAGCACACAAGCTCATACCTCAAATAACTCTCACCATGTATCTTCCCTAGATGCACTTTAATATCAATGAAATCAACCTTAAAATCAATGAAAACACTTATCAAAAAACACCCCCTTTGTTATTGATGGAAAAATATTCTTCAATATGGTCACTCTCATCTCCTCCAATCTGGTCAATCTTATAACAACTTTCTCCCCCTTTGACATTAATATACATATTACAACTTCTACAACCACAAATTATTACAACAAAAAATCAACACATATAATATGAAGTATTAAATTAAAATTATCACCTTTAATCCATGCATACCTAATTCAAATAAACTCAAATTACAAGGCCATTTCTCAACATAGATCAAGCTCAGTCAACAACCTGAATAAATCCCCCTCAAACCAAGCATCCACCATGCTTCTGATAATTTAATAATGTCTCTATGAAGCCTAATGGAGTCACCCATTTCATAGAGAAATAAAACAACACAAGCTCAAGAGATTAACAGATCTCCATAGTCTCATAAGATTGAACATCCTTTAGGATCCTATTAGGCTTGATTATCACCTTAGGTTTGACCTTTTCATCAATTGTTTGATAAAAAATATGAGCCGATAATGAACATTCCTAACTTGATTTCACATCTGAAGTATTCTCTACCATAGTAAATAGTCCACTTGAGCTTGTAGACTAATCATGGCTTACCTTTATTGTCTTTGGTTTCCACACATTCATTTTCCTTCTCTCTTACACTCTAGGAGATTCAAACCTCTTGTTTTGACTTGATGACCTTATAAATTTGTTAGGATAAAATATTTCAATGTGTCCTACATTATGACAACTATAGAAAACCACCTCATTCATACCTCTTGATTGATGATTCCTTTCATAATACCATGCATATTAATTATTAGAGAGCCTTCTACACTCTCTTGCTCTATGACCAAATTGATTTCATATATAATAGTAACCATTGAATGCATCAACATAACTCATAACATTAGGATTTTTGATTGGTCTTTTCATGTTGACCTTCTTGTATTCCTTAGTTTTCTCCTTGACTTGAGTTGCCTCCTTTTGGTCTTATTTGAAACCAAGTCTTGTCTTATCACTTTCAAACTTCTAACTAATCAATATGTCATCTAGAGCATCAATTCTCTTTTCAAACTTCAAAAAGGACTTAAACTTACTAGATGGTTGATCCAATTCATCTTTCAAGGATTCCATATCAGTTCCATACCTAGTGCATTCTTCCTCTTTAACTTTTAAGATAGTAGTGACTATTTACATCTATGATTGAGGATCTCATCATACTCCTCAGATGTGTAACTCAGTCTCTCTTCAAACAAACTAATATGATCTTCATAGTCCTTAACTAATGATATTATCTTTTGATTATTACTTCTTTGGAACTTTAAATTCTCTAGAGCACTCACCAATTTTGACTGAAGGTTTACTTCAACCTCTTCTAAATTTGATTCTTCATCAACCATAAGGCCTTTCTCATTTGAGTAACCCTCATTGTTTATATCTATAGCCATGAATAAGGTTTCATTATTTTCATGTTCATGTTCATTACTATCATCATCACTCTATCATGTGCTTGTGTCACTTAAATTAGATGAGTTGTTATCCTCTTTAGTATAGAAAATTCTCTTGTTCTTGAATGACCTTTTCCTACCTTCATACTTCCTAAAATATTTCTTTTTTTTAAGCTTATAGGCCTTCTTTTCATCTCCATGATGTTAATAATTATCTATATCATGCTTATAATTATCCTTGTTAAGACACTTCAATGAAAAGTGATAAATCTTACCATAATTAAAAAATTTGAAAGGCAACTTGCCCTTATACTTATAAGATCCCAACCTTGATTTCCTAGCAAACATGGCTATTAGTTCATCACCATCAACATTTGAACACCTCATACTTGGCCCTCTTGGATTTAAAATTATTCTCAACTTTAAATGTTTCTTCCTTCTTTGGAGGTCTTCATTTATTATCATCTCATAAGTAATCAATATGCGATGAAGCCCATCCATTTCTAGCTTGTCTAAATGTTGAATCTCTTCTACTACAGACATCTTAGAATAAAACTTAGGAGTTAGTGATCTCAATACCTTTTGAACAACTATAGAATATTTCACTTATTATACCAATCCTTTAATTACATTGAAAACTTCATAAACCTTCAATAGGTAAGATGCAATTGTTTCATCTTCATTCATCTTTAGAGTTTCAAACTATCTTTGGTAGGTCTACAACTTGGACATATTCATCTTGGTGTCTCCTTCATATATAGTCTTAAATTTGTCCCATATCACCTTGGATGACTCACAGTGTATCACCTTCACAAAATCTACCTCTGATAAGCCATATATAATGGCATTCATTGCCTTAGAATTTCTCTCACATTTCTTCTTGCCTACTGCATCAGTTAGTGGTGCAGGAGGTGGAGTGTATCCATCCACAAATGGATACCATATGTCATGGACCATTTGTATGAGCTATGTATTAATTATTATTTTTTTAATATAATAATAAGTCCCATTTAAAAATAGAGCCTTACTAGTGGAGAAACCACATTGAGGTTGCAAAATAGCCATCCTCCCTTCTAGAATCTCCTTTACGATATTAGGCCTACTTTAAAGGACCTGCTCTAATACCAATTGTTAGAATGAAAATGAATAAGATTCAGGGTGAATCAATATTCCAAAAAAATATTATCAATTTCACTTAATTAATCATGAACCATTTAAGAAAGCATATAGATCTAGCAAACATAAGCACCTATCCACATAAACATAAAACATAAGCACCTATCCACATAAACATAAAACATATGAATACATCACATATATAATAAACCATCAAGGGGAAGAAAAACACTAATATATAAAAATATACCAAATTACTATAATTCAAATACCAAATTTAGTTAAGTGCCAACTTCACATGAAACACCAACTCCAACTAGCTAAGCAACAACTCAACTAAGATTTAGCAAGTACCAACTTGCAAGGAGACACCAACACCATAAATGACTTAGAACCAAATAATACACCTAATTTATTTGATAATATTAATAGAAATTTATTTCTAAACTAAATAATTATGACCACCTCTTCATCTCTTTACCCTTTTATTCCTCTCAAACTGCCTTCTAGGCTTCTTCACTCAACTAGCCCTCTTCTTGACTTGGTTAGGTCATATGACCTTGATTTTAATACATATAACCTATATAAAATATTAATAATAGTCTCTATATTCAATTTAAATGGTTTATAATACTTCATTATAATTACTAATACACTATTTCATTTGCTTTCCCTTTACACCTTTTTCATACACATTAGGCCTAAAACTACCTTATATTTATACAAGCCTCTTGCTCATATCCCTCTTCATCAGCCATACACACTTAAAGAATTAGATTAAAATTTAAATGGGTATTATAATTCATTTAATATATTTATTAATAATTAAAATATGTCATCCACAACTTTAATGACCAAAACCTCTTTTAGGCCTTAAGAAGACCTAATTCGATTAGGTCTTCATTAACACACATTACCCTTTGATCTCCTTGGAACACTTTAATAATATAATATTAGAAATAATACTTCAAATGTCACTAAAATATACCATTAATAGTATATTAGTTCCATGACACTTTAATCTCCAATCACCACTTGAATCATGCCATTAGTACTGCTCACAATTAGGTCTATGAACTTATAAAAAGTCTATCTTGAACTACAGGAGGTTAAACATAGATTATTTAAATAATCATGGAAATAAAAAATATATTAATAAAATAATTTACCTCATGTTAATAACCATATTATTTATACTTAAATATTTATATCAAAATGACTCAAACACTTCTCTACAAATAACCCACTCAAAACTACTATAACACTCTAAAACCCAGTCATGAATAACTTGATATTCAACATCTAAAAAACAATTTAAATGATAATTTATAATTTTAAAATATTATTTGTAATATACATACCACTATAAGATAAAAAAATCATAAGTTATAATGTCAAATATTGGTCTTGCAGACTAATCTTTTGACTTCACTATACACAGTCATACTAGAACCAGACAAGCCATTTTGGCTTCAATGTTTCAACCACTTTCATTAAGTTAAAATATTTATAAAATAATTATAAATAATTTAAAGTCACAAAAAATAAAAAAATATTAATTATATACATCAAATAAGATCATAGAGCCTCAAAAATCAACACTATGACTTGCTTACCCAAAATTGCCAGTTTACCTTAAAGCACAAGCATGGTAACAATGATATTCAACACATGTGTAGACATATTAAATGAATTATAATTCATTTATATGATATTATGATATAATTATAACATTTTTGGATATAAATATAATATTTTAAAATGGAAGTATTGGTCTTATAGACAATCTCATATCCTCACTATACACAGACCTCACTGAGTCAAACAAGTTAACTTGTGATCAACTTTTTCACTATAAATGCTAACCTAAAAATATTATATAAAATATGATAATGTATTTAAAATCATAAAAAAATATAAATTCACTTATTTTCACCCCTATTTCATGATAACACATCCCTAATCACCTTCTCATTACTACCTGGATTTCTCACTATTTCCACCATTAGGCCTGTTAGTGACTGGCTAACTTGGATGATCAGTTTAGAAATATTAATGTATTTAAATTAAAAAAACATTATTTTACATGAAAAATTAGTCTAAATATTCATCTTAAATTCATTTTCAAAAACTAACTTGGTCAACTCTAACTGTTATATTAAATCTCTGAGAAATGTGAACTTTCCTATAGGGTCTGCTCACACACCTGATAACTCAATCAGACTTGGAGGTGACTGGGAGATTTGATACATGATAAAATAGTTTTTATAGTCATTTTATACCATTATTGTCTATTTTTAACAATATATTCAACATCGGGTAACTATTAGGGTTCTAAGAGGGTTTAAACACACTTTCATTGTTATTGATTGTTCATAAAGCATAAACACTAAATTCAAAATATAATGCCTATAATTTTGATATAAAAACATTAAAAATATACCATGAATATATTTTTTCCCCATTAAAAGTTAACACATGCTAATAAACACCTAAAAGTTCTTCTTAGATTTGCATGCCTTCATTCTATGTACTCGATAGACCTCAAATCCACTTTTCATGCCTTTTATTACAAACCATGACTTAAAATTTTGTGAAAATTCTTTAAAAACCATATAATACCTATTAAAACACTTATATATCCATAATTTCCTTGTAAATATAACCTCATACCCCATTAGGCCTTACTCTCTCTTTGCTCTCTAGGCCTTGACTTGCAAGTCACATTAGGCCTTGAAACTAACCTTCATACATATTTGAATGTAATATCCACCTCACTCACATAATAAATAAACATATATAATAATTAAAAACTAATACACATCCCTCATGTTCCTTCAACAAATATCATTATGCCTTATTAGTCTAGGTAGGGTCTAGGAGTGGTCTAGGTGTAGACTTGGTTTGAAGGTCCTACCCATGTAGGCTCAATCTGAGACTATCATGAGTGATATAATGCCTCAAATTAATGATAAATAAAATTTATACATACATTAATTCCTATGTAAACTAACCTCACCAATCCATCATACTTATACCTTATCACAAGGTCTCTTCATGCTATGACTAGTGTCATGACTACGATTTTTAAGCACTTAAAACTTGACAAATGACCTTGAAACACTTATTAAAGAATATAAAATTACTTTAATTATAAAAAAATAAAAATAACCTCTCACATTATTGTGATTACTTACTTTTCCAAACTTCATTATGCACACCTTCTCATAGGGTTTAGACTAGGCTTCTCAATAACTAGTACTCAAACATGATTTAATGCTCACTTGACCTAAACCTTGATATCAATCAATATAATAATAACTAGTTGATTTAAAATTATCTCTCAATATATATACATTAGTTTTAATTCAAATTCTCTCTTTCCATATGGCTTCCTTGTCACATCAAGCACACAAGCTCATACCTCAAAGACCACTCACCATGTATCTTCACTAGATGCACTTTGACATCAATGACAACACTTCTCAACATAAGACACTATGGGAAATAACTTTCTTAAACTAAGCTAATAAGGTGATGCTAAATACTTCCCATCCTATGATGGAATATTTAGGTATGTTTATAAACCAATCATAAGTTACATCCATCAAAGTTAAAGGGAATATTATATAAGCCAAATATTAGTATAAAATATTTAGGAGCCTAAAGGTTGTATTATAGGAAGTCACATGATCCTCGATAGTGCATCTTGCATTGGGTGTGAACTAGAGGAGGTACATTTTTGGGTTATGAGGTGAATCATGAAAAAAATTAGGAATGTTAATGGTGGACCCATCTAGCCATGCCATGAGCACAACCATAGATGTAGGTTTATTTTAGTTGGTATGGGTGGATTAATTAGATGATTCAATTGAAGGTCTTGGTCTCTGTATGTATTATCTATCCTTTCTATGAAAATTAAGGGTGAGATTAATAACCAGCTAGGACCATACCTAGATCTAGTGATCCATGTAAGATGATATAAATTGGTCTTATATCAACTAGTATTCTAAGTATTTTTATTCATATGGGTATGGGGTAAACTCATTATATCACTAATTATTATCCAACCCAAGGTTTAAATCTCTCAAATACACCTATTTAGATAGGTATACTAAGTGAGTTTTGGAGACAATTGGGACTTTTGTCCCCTCATTTTAGGATTTCTGTTGAAATAATCTAAGCATGAGTTTTAGGTATTGAGATTTATGCAATAGCCTACTTTGAATAGCTATTCAAGAGATGTATTTCTACCATCATAGATTCAATTCATAGGTACCCTAAACGTAAAGTCTCTTCACTCTAGTTACTTTTATCCAATGAGTTTATCCTCAAGTAACATTTCTTTACAATCTCTAAAATAAGAAAAATAGGTAACAAATAAACATTATAAAAGAGAGAAGGGTAAGAAAACTAGAGAACATCAGTATTTGAGACCTAAATATGTACCTAGCTATAGTTTCATAATGTATGCTAAGTTTCACATGATCTCAAACTTCAGACAGATAAGGAAGAAAGTTAAGGAAAAAAATATATTATGAATTTTAATAAATAGCTCTAAGGATAAACACCTACTAAACTATTGCTAATTACACAAAAATTTCTAAGGACCTAAATAAAATGTAAGAATAAAAATAATGTTATAATAACATGTCACTCATTATAAATATCATTTATATATATATATATATATATATATATATATATATATATATCACATGAAAATTTACTCAAACTTATCACATAAATATCATACATTACCACACAAACATTTGGAATGCATTTATGAAATAAAACATAATGAGATGAAAAAAACTATGCATTAATATTTCAATGTTCTTTTACAAACATTTAACCTTTACAATGAGCTACACAATAACATAAATAGGAAATGAGATGGGTCCATCTTCAAATAGCATAATATCCCTCTCTAGGATATCATGGCATAAAATAGTTAAAATTTCAATCATTAAAATGATGCATAAAGAAAAAGGCAAGGGAGAGAAGAAAGCCCTAAGGTCTTGACAACACACCTCCCAATTGGTACCGTAAGGGTATTCAAGTCATGTTTTATGGGGCATCTTGATTAAATTCTAACACCTATGCCACTAAGTCTCCATCCTAATCCAACTTTATAAAATTGATAGGTGGCTCTCAGAAGAAAACCTTTACTTGATTTAACAACTTATCATGAAATTAGAATGGGGATTTTGATGATACTTTAACCTCATTAACCTCATTTATGTTAGTGGTTTGAGTTCCATGATCTATTTGGCTTCATCAATGTTAGTTTTTTATACCTTTCTCTTCATTATTGCCTTGAAGTGGTTGAGTTGGACACCAAACATGTCAAAGCTAAGAAATGTGTCATCCATGTGGAAGAGGACTGTGATACTGACCTATTTGAAATATGCATGGATATAATCCTTTCTATTCTATAAGTTCCCAATGGTGGACTTAATTCCCTTGAGCCAATATCTAAGTGAAGTTGTCGTGGTTTTTGTGAAGGTTTAGTAAAAATTCAATTTAGTGAGGGGTATGTGTTCGATCTCTGGGAACATCCCCTTGTTGATAACCACCACCATCATCCTTCACTTATTTTCCAATATAATAATTCTCTCTAGATATTATTATGATATTTTGAAGATAACATTACTAATTTAAAGAGCCTTAGTCAATTTAACAAGACCTACTAATAATTATACCTAAGACTCCTTGAATTTGTTGATCATACCTATTGAAAATGAGCTCCCCACATTGCACTCCATAATATTGACTTAGTCCTTAAGGTCTTACATTAATTTATTCATGAGCTCATTTGTGGCATTGATCATAGATATTAGGTCCTCTATAATCTTATCCTCTCCTATAGTACTCCTCTTCTTTGTGAGAGAGAATATGTCCTACTCTATCTTCTAGATGAAAGGGTCTCCATCCTATGTGAGTACCCTATTCATTTTTATCTATTATTTTTGAATTGTATTCAGATGTCTAGGTCACCATGATGGACCATTTATGGTATTTATGAACCTAAAGACTCAATGTTTAGCCATGGTACCCAAGGTGGTAGAATATGAGGTAGAAGGGGTAGTGAGAACTAAAGTGGAGGTGGAGGCATGAGTTGAGGAGGAAAGTATGAAGGTGAAAGGATAAATGTAATTAATGGTGGGGGAGGTGTCATGGGATCAAAGGTAGTAAATACTATATGGTCAGAAAAAGGTAACATGTGAGACCTCAATAGGTCTGGGGTCATGAAGACATGGGTACATACTATGCCCTAGAGCTATGTGTTAAACATGAAGGATAATATTGGATGGTTAAATCAAAATCATTGAAGGCTCGATGTGATTTATAAGGGGAAACAAGAAGGAGTTATAGGTATAATTATAAGTTATGGGGCGGTTGAGGTATAATTATCCTTAGATGCATATGAGCCTGCTTATTATATCTTGCTTGTAGTGATACCAAACTCAAAGGGAGAGTCCTCAATGGAACCTGTGTAGGTGTTACAATCATTATTAGAAGCATTAAAGTAGTAGAAGTTGAAATATTATATGAGATAATAGTCACATGATCCATTGGAGTATGAGGAACCAATGGTGATAAGGAAGTTGTGAATACATGGGATATCGAAAACAAAGGAGAAAAATGATTTGAGCTAGACTAGGGATCGAGCTAATCTACATGGATTGGCTAAAAGTAGGGTAAAATAAGGCCAAAATTAGGATATAGTATGCACAATAAGAACCCTATAACTATGAGCACAAAACATGATTGAATTCATTAAAAAGGAAGGTAATTAGATGCTCATTACTAGAGGGGTAAAATTAAACATGAAAAGTGTTAGGATGTGAAGTCATTATTCATAGTTACTAGTCATCATCATTATTCATGTGATGAGGTACTAGTGTGATTGGTAGTGACTGGGTGTATGATATGTTAGTTTAGGTGATGTGAAATGGCCCATAGGGTATCTTTACTTATTGAAAAGGTAGGATAGAAAAATGAGGCAAATTTATCCTTAAGCACATGGTTTTACCTTTTAAGATCACATGTGGGGAGCCATCCTTGACCCTTGACTTATGGGTGCATATGGGAGACAAGATAAAGAGGATCTAATCATTTATCCTTTAATCATGTGCATGTGATTAGAGTCAAAACATCGATGAATATTTTAAATCACACATGTGTGAACATGGGTTAGTGGGGACATTAACCACTATGCTTGATTAGAAGTCACATGTGAAGTAGGGACAACATGTTTGGGTCACATGGAGGTGGGATCCTCAAGGCAAAAGTGGAGAGAATATTTTTGACTTGCACATGTGAGAGAGACAAAGGTTCATATTCATGAATAGTGTTTCCACATGGAGTTAGATGAATTTCCTTTTCTCTCCTCTATATTTCATCTTTTGATAATTCTATTTATTATCTTTTATATTTAATAAGGTCATTGTATCATGTATGCATAAGGTTGAAGCTTTAGAAAATAAGCTTGTAATTTATATTTTGATAAAAATCTTGTATATCTTTTATGATTGAAAGAAAGAATTGTAAGGATAGTGTGTTGAAGAGGAAAACTTGTTGGACGGATTTATTTTCAAGTAAATAGAAGAATAAAGCTACCTATTACCCCATGGTTTTTCCTTGCACCTTGTAAGGTTTTCACATAAATCTCTTGTAATGTGTTATTTTTATCATTTGTTTTATTATCTCACTTATTTTTTTGCATTATTTTTATTGCACATATTGGATATTATTCCTAACATCTGGTATTAGATCTAAGCTACTTGAAAAACTCTTTTGTGAGTGTTTTCTATTGAGTCAGGGAGCTGTGTGCAAGTGGGAGCTACTATAATGACAGGAGGAGTAACCAGGTTAAAAGTAAAGAAGTTTGAGGGTAAGAATTTATCCCTATGGAAAATTAAGGTGGATGTTTTTAATCAAACCCAATATTATGATAGATGAGGACTAGAATAAGATGGATAAAAAGGTTGTTTCTACCATCCATTTGTGTCTTGCAAATTTTGTGATCTTCAACATTGCTGAGGAGAATACTGTAGAATCTTTGTGGGAAAAATTAAACAAGATGTACTAGACAAAGTCAGAAATAAACTTAGTTTTCCTAAAGAATCAACCTTACAATTTGAAGATGAAGGAGAATTCATCCATTATTGATCATTTGAAAGAGTTCAACACCATAGTTATCAAACTAATCTCAATCAATGTGAAGATGGAGGATGAAAACAATGTCATTACATTATCATGATCACGTCCTAATAGTTGGGATTATGTGGTGATGAATATCTATAATTCATCATCATCAACTCTCAAGTTTTAAGATATAGTTGCAGCTTTGCTTGGAGAGGAGATGAGAAGAAAGTATTTTGGTGCATCCTCAAGCAATGAAGCATTGTCTATAAGAGGGAAATCTAGTGAGAGGAAAAAGCAAGGTAAATCACCTTCTAGATAAAGGTATAAAGGATGCAAGGGAAAATGTTATCACTGTGGAAATCTAGGCCACAAAAATAATAATTTTTGGTAACTGAAGAAGGAAAAGAAGGATGGAAATGAAAACCCACCTTCAACCAAGGCTATCACTACAAATTCAAAGGAAGAAATCATACAAGAAGCATTCTACCTTAGTAATATTAGATGACTTTCCAATACCTAGGTATTGGACTCAAGAGCATCATTCCACATGTCTCCACACATAGATTGGTTCATGGGATACTAGACTTATAGTGGAGGATCCATTTACTTGGGTGATGATCACCCTTTGGATCTTATGAAAAGAGGGGATGTAAGGATCAAGATAGATGATGGTAGAATCAAAAAATTGAAGGATATATAGTATGTTCCTGATCTAAAGAATAATTTAATGTCCATCAAGGTAATGGATGAGCTGGGGTATTTATGTAACTTTGGTAATGGTAAATTTAAAATTACCAAAGGATCTCTAGTGGTATCAAAAGGAGAATATTATGGCTCCTTGTATCATATGTGCAAAGATTTAGTGACAAATACTAGAATGACAACAACTATAGAGAATGCTCAGGATGCTATGATGATATGAAATCAATGCCTTGGACACATAAGTGAGAAAGGCTTGAATATATTGCATTATCAAGGTTTTTGTTTGGGATTAAGTCTTGTGATTTAGAATTTTTTTTGAGAACTACATCTGTGGTAAACAAAAGAGGGTAAATTTTAATGCAAGCATACTTAAAAGTTCTAATTTTCTAAAACTTATCCATTCAGATATTTTTGGACCTATCCCTACTCAATCTATAAATGGTATAAAATAATTTATTTCCTTTATAGATGATCATTCTAGAAGAGTATGTGTGTATTTTTTGAGAAAGAAATCAGAAGCTTTGGAAAAAATTAAATAATTTAAGGCATGGATAGAGAAGAGTTTGGGAAAATCCATTATATGTCTCACATCAGATAATGGAGGAGAATATTGCTCTGGGGAGTTTGATAACTTTTGTACATAGGAAGGAATTAAACATCAAAATATGGTACCTTATACTCCACAATAGAATGGTGTCATTGAGCACATGAATCACACTATCATAGAGCATGCAAGAAGCATGTTAAGTACATAAAAGCTATAAAATGGATTTTGGGTGGAGGCTATTAATACAACTATGTATATCATTAATAGATATTCTAAACTAGAATTGGATGGAAGGAATCTCGAAGAGACTTGGCATGGTAAGGTAGTTTATTATTTTTTTATTTTTAGTTTTGGTTGTGAAGCATTTGCCCATGTGCCTAAAGAAACAAGATCCAAGGTAGATTTGAAATATAGGAAATGTATTTTTCTTAGTTATGAGGATACAATGAAATGGTATAAATTGTGGTATCTTACTAACCAAAAGATTATTGTTAGATAAAATGTTATGTTTAATGAAAATCCATGAAAGGTAAGGAGGTACAATAGACAATTGAAGTTGTACCAGTTGAAGTAGTCAAGGAAAGAGAAGATGAAAAAGAGAAATTTAATGCTTCAAAGTAGAAAGTAGAGCACCAAGTATAAAAACCCCAATTTATAAATTCCCTTTGTACCAAGAAGGTTTTATAAAGGTATACTCCTAAATTTTAGTCATCTTTTGCTTTATTTACTGATATGGGTGGACTTAGTTCATTTTAGGAAGCTAGAGAGTCTAAGATTGCAAAAGAATAGAGGAAATACATAGAGGAGGAAATGAGATCACTCCATAAGAATGAGTTCTAGGAGATTGTGGATCTCCCACCTAGAATAAATAATGTTGGTAAAAAGTGGGTGTACAAGCTGAAGAATAATAATGCTGGGCTATTAGAGCAATACAAAGTTTAATTGGTGGGAAAAGGTTATGTGCAAAATTTAGGTATTGAATTTAATGAGATTTTCTCTCTTATTGTGAAAATGAATACTATCAGAGTGTTACATGCATTTGTATCTTGATATAATTTAGAGTTAGATTATCTTGATGTGAAGATAACATTCCTACATGGTGATCTTGAGGAGGAGATTTATATAGATCAACTTGAGGGCTATGAGGTAAAAAGAAAAGAGCATATGGTTTTAAGATTGAAAAAATCACTATATAGTTTGAATTAGGTACCATGAATGTGGTACAATAAATTTAACACCTTCATGAAGAGCCAGGGATTTAGAAGAAGTGAATCTGATCATTGTGCATATCATATTAAATTCATTTATGGTAACTTTATTATTTGACTACTATACGTTGATGACATGTTGGTTACAGGCCCCAACATGAAGAGGATCAAGGATTAGAAGGCTCAATTGGTTAGGAATTTTGAGATGAAGGATTTAGGAGTAACAAACCAAATTTTGGGGATGAAAATACACAGGTATAAGAAAGCTAGGAAGATTTGGTTATCATAGAAGACATATGTTGAGAAGTTTCTGTAATGGTTTAATATGCAGAATGCCAAACCAATCAATACCCCACTTCCTACACATTTTAAGTTGACTTATAAGAAATGTAATCATATGGAGGAGGACAATACAAGTATGTATTGTGTACCTTATTCATTAGCAATAGGGGGCATCATATATGCCATGGTAAACATGAGATCAGATATTTCCTAAGCAGTGGGATTTATCATCTAGTTCATGGAAAATCTTATATGGGATCATTGGTCTATGGTGAAGTGGATACTCAAATATCTAAAGGAACTTCAGATGTTTTAATCTACTATGGAGGCATAGATTTATAGATAAGAGGTTTTATATATTATGATTTTGGTGGTGATAGGGATGGATGAAAGCCCACTATAGGATATGTTTTTACTCTTGCTAGTGAAGCTATGAGTTGGGCTTCTAAGTTACAACCAGTGGTGGATATATCAACCACTGAAGTAGAGTATGTGGCTGTAACTGAAGGTTGTAAAGAGGTAATATGGTTAGATCAAATATTGGGTGACTTCATGGAGATGCAAGGAAATATTACTTTGCATTGTGATAGTTAGAGTGCAATTCACTTGGTGAAGAATGTAGCATTTCATGTTCACATGAAGAATATTGACATCAAGTACCACTTCATCAAGAGGATGGTGGAAGATGGTAGGATCCTATTGTTTAAGGTAGATATTGAACATAATATTGTAGACATGTTAACAAATCTAGTCAGGGAAGAGAAGTTTGAGTGGTGCAAAACTTATTTGGGCTTGTTGAAATTGTGATGAAGAAATCATCGGTCATGGTAGGTAGCTAGATGGTAGAATACATAGGTATGGCAAATCTTGTGTATATTGAATTCAAGTGGGATAATGTTAGGATGTGAAGTCACTACTCATAGTTGTTATTCACCATCACTATTCATGTGATGAGGTGGTTGTATGATTGGGAAGTGAGTGGGTCTATGAGATGTCACTTTAGGTGATGTGGCATGGCCCACACGGTATCTTTCCTTATTGAAAAGGTAGGAGAGATAAATGGGGTGACTTTATCCTTAGGTAAATGGTTTTACATTTTGAGATCACATGTGGGGAGCCATCCTTGCCCCTTGACTTTTGGGTACATGTGGAAGACAAGATAAAAAGGATCTAATTATTTATCCTTTAAGCTTGTGCATGTGATTGGAGTTAAAAGGCTGAGGGATATTTTGACTCACACATGTGTGCACATGGGATAGTGGGGACATTGACCACTATATTTGATTAAATGTCACATATGAAGTAAGGACAACATGTTTGGGTCACATGGAGGTGGGATCCTCAAGTCAAAAGTGGATAACATCTTTTTGACTTGCCCATTTGAGGGAGACATAGGTTCCTATTAATGAATAGTGTTTCCACATGAAGTGAGACTAATTTACTTCTCCCTCCTATATATTTCATCCTTTGATAATTCTCTTTATTTTTTTTTGTATTTAATAAGGTCACTCTCTGATGTATGCATAAGGTTGAAGATTTAGAAATAATCTTGTAATTTGTAATTTGCTAAAAAGCTTTTATAGTTTGTATGCTTTAAAAAAATAATTGTAAGGAGAGTGTGTTGAAGAGGAAAAATTGTTGGAGATATTTCTTTTGAATTTAATAGAAGAATAGAGTTGTCTATTACCCCATAGTTGTTCCTTGTACCTTATAAGGATTCCATGTAAATATCTTGTAATTTTTTATTTTTGTCATTTTTTTTATTAGCACATTTATTTTTCCACATTATTTTTCTTGCACATATTGGATATTATTCCCAACAACAAGGGTGGGTTGTTATAGAAAGGATAAACCCTAGAGAGTTTCTAAGGGTACATGGGAGCCACCAATAGTTTGGTAGGGAGTCTCAAGGGAAGCCATAGGTTAGTCCCTAATGAGATTACATTCTAGACTAATATTAAAGTGAATGACATGAGTATCCTGGGCATAAATTTCTTGAGGAAATAACATAGGTAGAACTAATGTAGAGGTTGGTAGAGTAGTGGTTATATCTAGAAATCCATACAATATTTTCTAGGCAAGCCTCTTTTTAGTCACTAAGCCCTTGATAATTAGCATTTATAGAGCTTGTTATGGAGGGGCTACTTCCACTAGAGGTGCCTATGGGGGAACAAACCTTTCCTTGAGCATATGTTTAGCTTGATTATGGGTCTTTTAAAGGGTGACATCTTCCAAATTTTAAATTACTTCTAAATAATTTTGTATGTTGAGGTGAATTACGTCATCCACTTAGCCCTTATGATTATAGGTGGTGTTGAGGTGTGCCTGGTACCTCTCTAAATGAGCATGCACTATACCCTAAGGATCCCACTATATATCCTTAACCTTTCCCAAGTTGACTAAGTATCTATATTGGTATATCACTTGAATAAATTGTATTAGTTTATATTTGTTGTGATCGATGACCATGAGGAGAACTAAGTAGGGTTTTTGTCTTCTTCCAATGCAAAAACCAAAGATACCATTAGCCAATTACCAAGATATTTATTTCTCTTCTTTTCAATCTAGGACTATGTAAGGTAATAATGAAGGATCCATAGGAATACCCTTAGCCCTAATTATTGTTTGATATATGTATTACTAGTAAGCTCCAATGGGTTTTAGGAAATCCTATATTTTCTTTGAGAATTTTAGCATCAACATCTCATTGATGGATCAATACAAAATGGGGTATAATTGGTCATAAATGTCCCAAATGTGATTCTAAAAGTGGTGGATGTAGAGTTTTTAGAACACCACATGAAACACAGACCACATTAGGACCCATGGAGTTAATAATGTGTGTTTAAAGTCCAGGGTGGCACACATAGAATCCATGCTTTAGGACATCATGTATAAATTACCTATGATGTAAGTTCCCAAGTGAGATTGAATGTGATGATTCTCCCTAAATATGGGAATTCATTTCCTTTCATGATGATGTTAAGAAGAGGGACTATAAATTATTGAAATGCACTACATATCTTGAACCATACAGTTGAATTAGTAATAGCTTACCCATACACACTCTCTTCTAGAGTGACTTGATAATGTATGCATTAGTGTCCTCCTTGTTGACCCATTTATTTACATCTTCAATCTAGTATTTGAGAACCTCATGGATGTCATGGGTATCCACCCAAGCATCTACAATGTCCATGTCATAAGTCACTATGCTATCTGAGAGGTTATATTATTACTTAGACATAGGCCCAAAGATATTTGCAATCTTGAACTTGGTGCTTTAAGAGTACATAATATCCATACTACACTAGGAAGAGAGTAGTAGACTGCTAAGGAGGTATTCACATATGAATAATTATGGTTTTTAATAGATGATTTATGTAGGATTGAGATCCTAAGTGATATAAAGTCATTTTAATAGTCCACATTGTCATCCTCTTTTGTATATAATCTAATTTTATCATTCTTGTGTCAAAATTACAAAATGGAACAACTTCCTATAATTGCACACAATTTTGTCTAAAATATTCTATTCATATAATATATATGTTTGACCTCACATTGGGTAATATATAGTAGGATAACTCAATATATTAGATATGTTTAACTACTACTCTAGTCAATTTATCTGTTTAATTATCATTATGTTAAATTACCATTATGGTCAATTTGTCTAGTCAATTATGTTGTTTTGGTCAATTCATTAATTCCATTTTGTTGATCTATTAATGCAATTAATTCCCTCTTCTTTGAATCATTCTTATAAATTATATTTCTATTGCAAATAAAATTATAATTTCCTTTAACTTAATTAATTCTTATTTTCCACCAAAGGGCATCTTCATTCAAAAAAGGATCTTGAGATTCTTTGGAATATGATTTTGTGAGCTAAATCAATTTGATAAAGTGAATTAATATACAAGATTATTCTCGACCCTTCATCTTGGAGAAAATATGAAGGGCCCTTAATGAGTCTTGTGAGATATTTGTTGTTTCCAAAATCTTTCTAGCTCATTTTTGGAACAACCCCTATGAAACTCGTCTGTTTCACTTTTTTCTCTCTAAGTTCATTTTTTGAGATGAGTTTTTCTTGTTCTTGTATTTGATCAATTGGCATCATTCAAGGTTCGTAACATATCTTTATTACATTTTTTACAAAACATGAAAGTTTTTATAGTCTCGATGCGACCAGTGGACCAATTTTGCTTTTCCCAGGTTTGTCTTTTTCTTGCTTTTTCATGCAAAGGTGGCAAATTTTACTGTCAATGCATTTTTATCTTTTCCATGCAAAGGTGGCATTTTTTTCCGCCCTTGAATTTGAAATGTAGGAGCGATGAAATTTGCCACCCGTACATTTTTCTCCTTCCCATGCAGGAGTGGTGAATTTCGCTGCCCCTGCATATCTTTTAAATTTTAGTGTAAGAGAGGCAATTTTTGCTGCCCCTACACTACCTCATTTTTTACACACAACATTTATGGCCATGTGTGTCAAGTGGTTAGGGGAAATTTTTGCCTCATTTAATCTCTTTTTGTTTTTTTTGATTCATTTCTTACAATCCTCCTCCTGCCCTCTGCCTCTAGACGATCCAGCAAGCGGGAAGAAGCGTGTTTTGTTGGATTTGAGCTCTCATCGCACATTATTTTCCAAGTAGGTCTTTGTTTTTACATTTTGTTTCATGTTCTTTACTCTTTTTAGTTTTTATCTCTCCCCTTTGTTAGGTTTTTTTTTTTCTTTTCTCCTCTTCCCTTCTTCTCGGTTGAGACGCTTTTCTCCTTCCACCGTGCTTCTTTCCTCCTCTTCCCTTCCTCCCCGTTCACTTTTCTTTCTTTGCCTCAGTGTTAGGGTAGTGATTTTTGCCACCCTACTTTTCTTAATAGTCTTCCTACCCATGTAAGGGTGACAAATTTTGTCACCTTAACACTTCTCTTGCACCGGTGGTGAATTTTGTTGTCGATGTAACTTGATCTACTACGATGTAAGGGCGGCAAATTTTGCCACCGTTACACCCTTTTTTTTGTCACAAGCACAAGGGTGGAAAATTTTACCACCCTTACATGATCTCTTTCCTCAAATGCATAGGTAAAAATTTTTACTGTCGATGCATTTTTTTCATCTTAGCGTCCATAGGCAACAAATTTTGCTGCCTATGCATACAGAACCATCCCACATGCCAAGGCGGTAAATTTTTCCACCCCTACATCCTTTTTCTCCATTTTTTTCTAACTCTAAAGAATTTTCATTCCTTTTTTTTTTTGTGCCTCCTCCCCATTTTCCTCTCACTTTCCAATCCACTCACACCTCGGCCCTGTTAAATGCCCTTCCTTGGTCATGATCGCTCGATGTGCAATTTCCCTAAATTGCCAATTTTTCTCTAATTGCACGATCATGATTCTAATCACAGTTCCCCCTAAGGATCCTCCTTTGATTGACGTGCTCTCAACAAAGGCTCATCTTGATGGCTGAAGCTTCTCTGAAGAAGTCGAAGGCCATGAAGTACCAGTATCAAGGTGTTTTCCCAATCACCTCAATCATTTCTAATGTCGATGACATTAGAGACACAGAGATTGGCCATGTGGATATGGCCGAGTTCATGGAGAGAACAAAGGTGACAAACCCGAGCTCAGAGATGAAAAAAATAATTGAAAGCAACATCCATCTAGTCTCCTCTTTCCCTGTGGTGGCACATCACATAGAGTTCATCATCTAGTGTGCCCAGTTCTATAACAGAGAGACCAGGATAGTGTCAGATGCTAGTGGAAACATGATAATTTGACTAGACCCCAAATTTATCGATAAAGTTTTCATGTGCCCTCCTGCTATTGAAGTGTTTAAAATTGACTTCATTGAGGCATAGAAAGAATATTACAAAGATCTTGAGAAGGCAAAAAAGGTGATGAACAACAGATGGCTCAAGACTCCCAGAGCCAACTTGTCTAAATGGCTGTGGAATTTTTTGAGAAGTGATTTTATAGAGGAAGTTGGTGACTTAATTACTCTTCTCAGTAGAGTATGAGGTCTACCATATTCTTCCCAATTCCATGAATAGATGTATCCCTTTATTAAGATAATTCTACAAGGGAAACAAGTCATCTTCTAGGGTGAGTAGATCAGCAACACTCTTCATGAAAAATTGACAAAGGTGTTTACTACTTCGAAGTTCTATATGATTTCATACTTAGTATACATCATGGATTCAATATGAACCTTTTTAGGTTTGACAATAGAAGGAGATAGAAGAACCACCCCTGTTTATTCATATTACCCTCAGCTAAAACTAAAAGGATCAATCCATCACTTTAGGAGGGTAAATGACACCTTTTTCATGGTATTTTTGTGCCTTTTCAATCCTCAAATAGAACAAAAGAGAGTATCATATGAAGCCTGGATGGTCGTCAATGATTTTTGCTACATGTTTTTACAATTCCCCTCTTTTTGCTATCTACAGGTTGGCTTTTACGAAGGCTATCCCTACATGCTCCAAAAATTTCTTTCTAACAAATTAGTCCTAATGGAGCTGTGTAGATAGATTATTGTCGTACACACTAAGTAAATGGAACTTAAGAAGCTAGGTTTCAGGTTCCCAATAGAAATTGGCAGATACTCAATTTTGACTACCACCAAAGCAAAGGTAATGGAGAAAAAAATGCAACTTGTCACCATGAAGCAATTCAAAAGAAGGCCCAATTTTGACTACAGGGGTGTCATGGATATGATTAAAAGAAAGACTCAGTTTCATGAGCCCATGATTGAAGACATTTGGATAGACTTGAGAACAATAGAAGAGATTAGAAGAATGGACTACATCAGACTGTCTCTAGAGCAGATTGAATATCTAGGGCTTATAGATAGTCCTCCTAATTTGGTTGATGATAAAAATATAATTAATAGTAAATCCCTGGTTGAAAAAGTCACTAACTCTCCTTTTCATCCAATTCAGTGGTCCCAAAAGGAGTTGACTTCTTTAAGGATGAGATTTGAACCAATATTGGCTAAAACCAATGATTGGCTAGCGACTAAAGGAATCACATTGAAGGAATTCATCACAGGATCAGAGGCTGAATTCTAAGAGGAAACAAGGAAAATAGTAGAGAATAGGATTAAGAATAAATTTGATGTTCCTTCTCCTTTTAGGTGTCACAAGCCTAGGATCATCTTTGTGTCGAAGAAATTAAAGGTTGCAAAAAAGGAGCTATGGGGATTGGAGAATAAAGCACTCAAGAAGAGGTGGTAGAATGGATGGAGATGGATGACAGGCCTTTAGAGTAGTAAAGAACTAAAACTTTATCTCCCCAAGAAGGGGCACAACCACTTGCAAAGGTTTCCTCTTTGCCACCCCAATCCTCTTTGGTAGTTCCTTCACCTATTTCTCTCATCAGCATTCCTTCTTCTAGAGCTACCTCTCCCTCTAGAATTATTTTTGGTGACCCTCAAGGTACTTCTAGAGATGTCCTTTGATCCTCAAGATCTATCCCAAGTCTCTCATCTCCTTCTTTCAATATTAGAGATAGTTTCACCATCGACCAGCTAGCGGCCGATACAGTTTCACCTGTTACACCCACTGCACCTATTGTTCCCACTAGTAGTGCAAATGTTACCCCAATAACACCAGCTATAGGGACTATTGCTATGGTAAGTGCTTCTGCTTTTCCACTTTGGTTATCAACTTTCACACCCAAAAGGAAGAAGCAAGCCATCTCTGTAGATGACTTTGATTTTGGAAAAATAGTGCCAGTGAAAGCTAAGAACCCCAAGAAACCAAGGATCCTTTCAAAAATGGTTGAGGAAAAGGGGAAATTTTTTTTGGAGATAGCCAAACCTCTATAGGATGTAACCTTAGAGGACTTTCACATGAGCAGCTACTCTATTTCTTGTGTTGAGTTGGGGAAAGTTACTCATGAGGGTGTGAAGAGAAACTTACAATCTGTAATGGATATCATGGTCCAAAAATTTGACAGGGAGAAAGATTTGAAAGATTATTATAAGGCAAAGGTAGAATAATTGATCGCAGTAGTCAGGAGATTCACTTTTGCTCCTGAAGTGATGACCCCATAAGCCTTTTCCATAGATGACCCTATTACCTAGAAAGTAGAGAAGACATACATGAAAGGGAAAGTACTTGAAGATTATATATAAAAGATGCATATGTAAAGAATTTCCTTACTTACAAAGGTTGCTGAGAAGATTGAGAAAATGAAGAAAATAAGAACATATTTAGAAGACCTCATCTCTCTTATTTCTCAAGATATTGACATTACAAATAAATATCTTAGCAAGTGGGTAGAGATGAAATCTCTGAAGAAATGCACATTAGTGTCGATCGGCATCATTTCCAACAAATATTCCTATGTTAAAATCAAAAAATCAATGATATACAGAATCCAGGTACTTAAGGAGCTAATAAAAGATCTCGAGTCTTCCAAAGATGCTAGTGAGAAAAGTGACACCGGCCTATTGAACAGACTGGAGGAATTGCCTTGTGGACTCACCTCTAGAGATAATCGATTTATTTCAATAGAGGAGATGATTCAAGAATTCAAAGGTATGATCCAAAGGGATTTTGAAGAGAAAGCATTTTCAAAGACTTCTGTGGATAACATTTTAGATACTCAATTAACTCTAGATAATCTAAGAACCAGGTTAACTAGTCATGTCAAAGCAATCATAGCATTGAAAGATGCTACAATCAGAGCCAAAGTAATCTTCAAGAATACCATTACTCTAGACAGTATAAGAATTCAAGCATCTATTGCCATGTATGATGCTTATCTGAAGAAGTCCAATGGAAAGAGTTGAATTATTCGTCCATTCTCTCTTCTTTCTTTCTTCTCATGTACTTTTGTCATGTGAAAGTACATGAACTTTTGTAATATGTAATTACATGTAAAAATCCAAAAAATGTCCCAAAGTCAATGCTGACTCATCTTTGACTAGGTTTTCAATATTTTAATCTTTTTCCAATTTTGAAGGTTTCTTCCTATATATAGAGGGAACCTCTTTTGTAAAAATATCTCTGGATAATTGAGAGCAAAAAATCTACTGAAATTGAGACACTTCTTGAGACTTTGTGCTTAATTTGTAAATCATTTTTTGTCGAATGAATGAGAAACAAGTTAATTTCAGACTTTGTGTTGAAGTAATTTGTGTTAGGAAATAGTTCTTATATTCTCTTTCCTGATAATCTCTCATCTATTTGATTTAATAAGCAAAGTGTGTGTATTGAGATTATATAAATATGTTTATAGAGGATAAAAGAAAGACTTTGAGCTACTTTTACCTTGGTGACCCTTTAATCCATTGTAGTTTTAGGTGAAGACTTTGGGCTTTGTTTCACTCTACTATTATGTGTGCTCCAATTCAGTGAGGGAGGCAACGAAAGACTTTATGCTTTCATGGGTTTCCTTGTGGACCTTGTTACTACTTCAAGAGATTTTCTACTATGTGCTAGATACCATTTCTCAAAGAAGAGGAATGCTTTCAGCCATCGACCATGACCTCCTTCTTTTGTTCCTTGAACATCATCTCTAAAAAAAGAGAGATGGATGGTGTTATACTACCCTAATTATTATTTTCTATTTATTTATATACATATATAGCATATAAGTGATTCATAGGGAACCTACCTTGATGAGAGGAGAGATTTATCTCATTAAGATGTGGTAAACCTACACTTTTTGTGGCATAAATCTCCTTGTACTATGGTTGATATATCTATTTTTTCATCAGTTAGTTGACGACAAAATATTCACCCAACAAATTTTGGTGACTCCACTGGGGACTACGAATGAGCATTTTGAAGCCTCAAGCTTCAATTTGAAGTAGCTCCAGTTCCCTTTTCATTTTACACTCTGTTAGATCCACCATACACATGAGGCTAGAGAGCTCAAGGTATTGTTGATCCTGTATTCGAGTTGGTGTGACAAACTAATTTTAGATTTCTCCTCCACCATCTTGCCTTCAGCAAACTAGGAGTTTCCTTCCTACTAATGCTAGATCTCTCATACCTGGTGAAGCTTCTAGTCTCAATACTGGTAAGGCTTTGTCTTTATTGACCCCACCAAGATTTTCAATCCCTCCATTTAATTGTCCTATTATTATGGCTCAAGGTCTGTGGGGTAATTCTTTTGTCCCTCTTAATCTGACCCCACCTTTACACAAACTACGTCATAATTCAAGAAAGAATTTTCCCAAATTCTTTGGTGATGAAAAGGTGTACCCTAATGAGCATATTATTTCCTTCTCTATAATATGTGGTGTAATAGGTGTGGAATTTGAAGATGTAGTAGTGAGACTTTTTGTGGAAACTCTGCAAGGCACTACCATATATTGGTTTTACCACCTTCAAGCTCAAACTATAACTGACTAGAATACACTCAAATCCAAATTTGAAGCTAGGTTTAAACTTGTTGAAGACGTGCATGAATTGTTAGCTTAGCTTACGTAGATGAAAAAGGAACCCCATGAGCCCATGAGGGATTTCATAGAAAAATTCAATAAGTTAAGGAATCGGATTCCTACCATCACTCAGCCCACGCCAGAGAATCTCAAGTGATTTTTCATCAACTATTAACTTTTTAAAGTAAGTTTTTTGTTGAGGTGGGATGGCCCTATGGATCTCGCTATGGCTCAAAATTTGGCTACTGAGATTGAGGATGATCTTATCTTGGTAGGTAAGATCAGAAAAGACTCCAATAAAAATAGATTTTCTTTATCTGCTGAAAGTTCTTCTACAAGCACCATAGATCCTATGGTGTAAAAATTGACAAATGAATTGATAGATTTGAAAAGACAAATGGCCCAAGGTATGTCTGCTCCCACTTATTGGGATATGCCAAGGAGAACGTTTCAGAATCAACAATATCAGGGCAATGCTACCTAAAACCAAGGGCAACCAAATCGCCTGCCTCCCCCACATGAGAAACTTGCCATTGAAGCAACACTTGTTAATTCAATGATCAATTACTTGGAGGCTAAACAATTTTTTTTGCTCCAACCTGAGTTAGACCAATAAGATGATGCTAATCTCTTTGAAGAACCAAGAGAAGAATTATCTAGTGACTCTAATATCAATTTCTTAGATTATTAGGATGAAGCTAGAAGTAAAGGAGGAGTGTTTGATGGATCCTATGCTATTTTACTAGATCTCAGAACTAGTCAGCTCTATAAACTAACAAAGGAAAGTAGGAGAACAACCTCAGTTGGTGATCTCCATCGCTAAAGGAGTGACTCCATTGCCTTTCCAACCAAAGGATTAGGTAACTAACAAAAAATTAAGTACCTCAAACCATCCCATATCTTCCACCTCTATTTATCAGATCAGTGCCACGCCAACTAAATATCAAGATGATGGACCCTCTTCCTCCATCTCAAATTCATTTCAATTATTTGACATAATTGATCACACCAAAAAGACTAAGATTCAAATAACTGAGATTGAGTATTTGCAAGCCAATCCTTAACAGTTTGATAGGTTGGCAGAATATGTAAAAAATAAAGCCATTCCCATAGGACAAGATTCTTCAAAGGCAACTCATGATTCCCCCAAGGATAAATCCACCCAAAAGAATCTTGTCGTGACTCCTCCTATTACTCTTGAGAAAATAGAACCTTTTTATGTTTCCCTGCTGATAAATGGTTATAAATTGAGTAATTGCATAATAGACTCTGGAGCTTCTGATAATGTTATACCTACCAAGGTGATAGATTCCCTTAGTCTAAATTTGACCAAAACTTTTGGGAGGTGTTTTTCTATGGAAAACAAGCAAGTCCCACTCCTTGGTCAAATAAAAGATGCCCAATTTGTGTTCGCAGCTTTTCCAGAAAAGAGGATAAAAATGATAGTTCTTGTGGCTAATGTTTCAGCCTCTTATGACATCCTTCTTGGGTGGAATTTATAAAAAGATGTTGGTGGTGAGCTAAGCATGGACTTGTCTGAGGCAAGGATCCCAATTCAAGGTATTATGAAGAGATTGCTTCCTAAAAAAGAGGCAAAATATGTAGTCACCCAATCATTAGCACCAGAAGCTCAAATTTTATTTGAGTCTTCAGACATGGGTAACTACTTCCTATCTATAAAAAAATTTCATGAGGCATCTAACAAAGATCCTATAGGTAACAACTTGGAAATGTATTCAGCTAAAATAGCAGGAGAATCGGTGAAGTGAAATGAAAGTATGGAAGAATCTCTTCCTCTAAATGAAGAAGTTTTCAAATAAAAAGTGGTGTCTAGTGAGGTATGGATCCTATAATTTGATGGCAGTTGCTCCTCTACTAGTTTAGGATCTGGGGTTGTGTTGGTATCTCCTTAAGGAGATATTATTCCTTTATCCTACAAGTTGTAGTTTAGCAACACCAACAACACAGATGAGTATGAATCCCTATTTCTTGGATTATAGGCTGCTAGAAAAAAAGGCATTAAACTCATTCATGCTAAAGGGAATGCAAAATTGGTGGTTTTTTAGGTAAGAAACCTTTATCAAACTAAGAATGAAAGATTTTTCCACTACCATAATTTAGTTTGGGATAAAATTGAAAACTTTGATGCTTTCAACATCTTTGCCGTTCTGAGAGAATTTAATGACCGGGCAGATGCATTGGCTGTTCCAGCTACTCTCTTGGTCCCCCACCTAGACTTTAAAATAAATAAGTACACTATTAAACTGGTCTTTTAACCAAGTGTACTTGATAATGCTAGCCATTGGAAAGTATTCAATAGTGACAATCAAATCATTGCCTTTTTGGAGCAAAAAGATAGCTTTGAATGGTTGCTTTTTAAAGGCAGTGAACCTCTAAAATGTGAGACAACTTATGAATCAAATATAGATGTAGGTGAGGAGTTCCTAAAACTAAAAGGGAATAATATTCCCAAAGGCCTAGTTTCCCTATAAAAACTATTTGATAACCATGATAGATTCATCAAACAACAGTGTGTTTCATCAGATTCAAACTCCTCTTAGGAGTTTGATCAAGTAAATTTGGGAACCAAGGGAGATCCTAAGATGGTGAACCTTGGAAAGTGTTGCACTCCCGATGAGAAATTCAAGTTCACTACTCTACTCCACCAATATATAGATGTCTTAGCATACTCCTATGATGACCTGAAATCACTTAGGTCTGATGAAATCTGCCATGACATTCCTCTTAAGGCTAACTTAGTGCCTTACAAGCAAAAGTTTAGGCAATATAATCCAAAAATATAAGGTACCATTTTATCTGAGATACAAAAAATGCTTGATGCCAAGATAATTTTTTCAATCCATCACTCCACATAGATTGCCAATATAGTGCTTGTGAGAAAGAAGAATGGTAAAATTTGAATTATGTGGATTTCAAAAACTTGAATTAGTTGTCTTTAAAAGATAACTACCCTCTCCCTATCATGGATCAAGTTCTGTAGATGGTGACAGGTTTAGATATGTTATCAATACTTGACGGTTTCTCAGGGTATAATCAGGTTGAAGTTGGAAAAGCATATCAGCATAAGACTACCTTCACCACACCTTGGGGCACCTTCACTTATTGAAGAATGCCTTTTGGTCTGATAAATGCAGGCACCACATTTCAGAGAGAGATGGAACTCACTTTCAAGGATGAAATGGGTAAGTTCATTATAGTATATCTAGATGATTTAATGGTATTTTTGAAGCATCATTTTGACCATGTCCACCATTTACAATGAGTACTGAAACGCTGTCATCAAAATGGTATTTCTCTAAATCCCAAAAAATCTATTTTTAGGGTGATAAAAGGGAAATTTTTTGAACATATTGTGTCCCAAGAAGGTATAAAATTGACTCAGAAAGAGTCAAGTCCATCCAAGAGCTTACTCTGCATACCATTAAAACTACGGTTCACTCTTTCTTCAAAAAAGTGAATTTTCTACGAAGGTTCATCCCTGAGTTCGTTGAGAAAACTCACCACATTGTCAATATGATGAAAGGCAAAGCCACTTTTAGGTGGACTATAGAGGGAAAATTAGTATTTGAAGACATCAAAGAAGTAATCACTCATGCACCAATTCTGGTTTGTCCAAACTACACCAAAGACTTCAAAATATACAGTTATGCTTCTAAACATACACTCTCAGCTATTTTAGTTCAATAAAACCAAGAAGGTGTGGAATCTCTTATTTCCTTTATTAGCTATCCACTCAAAGCTCATGAGATAAAATATTCAAATATGGAGAAGCATGTGTATGCAGTGGTCAAAGCAGTTAACCATTTCAGGTTTTATATCCTGAATTCACATACTGAGGTTTTGGTGCTTGATACAATGGTGAAGTCCATTTTGACTCAATAGGAGTTTGGTACAAAGAGTGGTAATTGGGTTGCCAAGATTTAGGGGTAATTGGGGTAATATAATGTTCAACTAAAGGCTACTAGCTATGTTTTATGGGATAATGGTTTGTATAAAAGAAGCCTGGATAGGGTATTTCTTCGTTGCATCAATAAAGTGCAACAAGATAAACTTTTGGAGTATTTCCATAATTTAGCCTATGGAGGACATTTTTATGCACCAGTGATAGTGCATAAAATTTTGTGAGCAAGGTATTATTGGCCTACACTATTTCAAGAAGCTTACAAATGGGTGCGTAGATGTGAATTATGTCAGTAGTTTTTTGAAAAGCCTAAACTGGCTACATTACCCCTCAAGCCAGTAGTAATCAAAGAGCCTTTTCAATAGTGGGGTATTGACTTCATTGGTGAAGTTAACCCATCTTCAAGTTTTAGACATGATTATGTCCTCACGGCAATTGATTACTTTACCAAATGGGTGGAAGCCATTCCAACTAAGCACGCTACTTTGGAAGTGGTGTGCAATTTTCTTAAGAAAAATATCATCTACCGGTTTGGGGTTCCACTTTAAATTGCAATAGATAATGTAACCTATTTCTCTTCACATGAGATTACTCAATTCTACTTTTATTATGGGATTACCCTATCCCATACTTTAGATTATTTTTGACAAGGGAATGGCCAAGCAGAATCGAGCAATAAGAACTTGGTTACTATTATCAAGAAATTGGTAGATGACAATTAGAGAACTTGGCACAAAGAATTATTTGATGCTTTATGGGCAGATAGGATCACACCCAAGAGGGCCATAGGTATGTCACCATTCCAACTTCTGTATGGATTGAATACAGAGATACCTATCACTCTAGAACTACCAGCGCTTAGGTTAGCCAAAGAAATCAAAGATTCAACCTTCAAAAATTCAATTGACAAAAGGATCATGTGTCTAACCAAATTGAATGAGCAGCAAACCATGGTGGTGGACTAGATTATGACACATTAGAATCAGGTGAATAAATCTTTTGACAAAAGGGCTAAGGTTCATGATTTTTAAATTGGAGATCAAGTCTTGTTGTGGGACAAGAGGAGAGAACCAAAGGGAATGCATGGAAAATTTGATTCTTTGTGGAGAGGTCCATTTACCATTAGACAACTCTATGGTGAGAATCAAGATGGAGCGTTGTTTTCACTACCCCATAGTGGGAAACACCTAAAGCTTTTCAATCCTTGAAGTTTAGATGGATTCACTTGTATATTTGTAAAGTTTTTATGTTTTGTTTGTTTTCTTTCATTTTTAACGTGACTCTATAGGCCAATGGCTTAGATGAAGGCACTTAGAGATTGGTTTCTACTCCCATCAATCAGTTTGATCAAATGGAAGTTCCCTAATAGGAGCTAGCTATTGTTTCCAAAATCAGCTCAACTCATTTTTGGAACAACCCCTATGAAACTCGTCCATTTCACTTTTTTCTCTCTAAGTTCATTTTTCGAGACGAGTTTTTCTTGTTCTCAAGTTTGCTCAACTGAAATTGTTCAAAGTTCATAACGTCTCTTTATTACATTTTCTCAAAAATGTGAAAGTCGTTACAATCTCGATGTGACCAGGGGACAAATTTTTCTTTTCCCAAAGTTTGTCTTTTTCTTGCTTTTTCATGCAATGGCGGCAAATTTTCCTATCAATGAATTTTTATCTTTTCCATGCAAAGGTGGAATTTTTTTCCACACTTGCATCTAAAATGTAGGAGAGGAAAACTTTTCTGCCCCTGCATTTTTTCTCCATCCCATATAGGAGCGGCAAATTTCATTGCCCCTACATATCTTTTAAACTTCAGTGTAAGAGCAACAATTTTTGCTGCCCCTACACTGCCTCATTTTTCATGCACGAAATTTATGGCCATGTACATCGAGTGTTTGGGGGTGATTTTTGCCCCATTTAATCTCTTTTTAGTCCTTTCTGATTCATTTCTTTCTATCTTCCTCCTGCCCTCTACCTCTAGACGATCCAACAAATCGGAAAAAGCATGTTTTATCAGATTCAAGCTCTTGTCACATGTTATTTTCTAGGTAGGTATTTATTTTTACATTGTATTTCATGTTCTTTCCTTTTTTTAGGTTTTCTCTCTCCTTTTTATTAAGTTTTTATTTTTTCTTTTCTCCTCTTCCCTTCCTCCCGGTCGAGACGCTTTTCTCCTTTCGCCACGCTTCTTTCCTCCTCTTCCCTTCTTCCTTGTTCGGCATTTCTTTCTTTTTTCTCAACATTAGGGCATAAAATTTTTCCATCCTCCCTTTTCTTATCCATCTTTCTGCATGTGTAAGGGTGGCAATTTTTTCCACCCTAACACTGCGTTTCCCTCTCATGCACCAGTGACAAATTTTATCGCCGATGCAACTCGACCCGACTACGATGTAAGGGTGGTGAATTTTGTCATCGTCACACCCTCTTTTTACAAGTGCAAGGGTGGAAAATTTTACTACCCTTACATGATATTTTTCCCCTAATGCATCGGCAGCAAATTTTTCCATTGATGCATTTTTCTCATCTTAGCATGCACAAGTGGTAAATTTTGCTGCCTATGCATGCAGACTCGTCCCACATGCCAGGGTGGCAAGTTTTGCCGCCCCTATATCCTTTTTCTCCATTTTTTATCTAACTCTAGAGAATTTTTATTCCTTCTATTTTTCATGCCTCCTCCCCAAATTTCTCTCACTTTCCAACCCGCTCACACCTTAGCCCTGTCTAGTGCCCTTCCTTGGTCATGATCACCTGATGTGCGATTTCCCTAAATTTCCAAATTTTCTATAATTGCACAATCATGATTCTTATCACAGTTCCCCCTAAGGATCCTCCTTCATTTATGTTCTCTCAACAAAGGCTTGTCTTGATGACTGAAGCTTCTCTGAATAAGCCGAAGGCCATGAAATACTAGTATCAAGGTGTTTTCCCAATCACCTCAGTCACTTCTAATGTCGACGACATTAGAGACATAGAGATCAACCACGTGGATATGGCTGAGTTCATGGAGAGAACCAAGGTGACAAACCTAAGCTTAGAGATGAAAATAATAATTGAAAGCAACATCCATCTAGTCTCCTCTTTCCCTGTGGTGGTGCATCACATAGAGTTCATCCTCCAATGCGCCCAGTTCTATAACAGAGAGACCAAAATAGTAGCAAATGCTAGTGGCAACATGATAATTTGACTAGACTCCAAATTTATTGATAAATTTTTCATGTGCCCTCTTGCTACTGAAGTGTTGCAAATCAACTTCATTGAGGCAGATAAAGAATATGACAAAGATCTTGAGAAGGCAAAAAAGGTGATGAACAACATATGGCTCAAGATTCCCAGAGCCAACTTGTCTAAATGGCTATGGAATTTTTCAAGAAGTGATTTTATAGAGGAAGTTGGTGACTTAATTACTCTTCTCAGCAGAGTATGAGGTCTACCATCTTCTTTCCAATTCTATGAATGGATGTATCCCTTTATTAAGATAATTCTATAAGGGAATCAAGTTATCTTCTGGGGTGAGTAGATCAATAATGATCTTCATGAGAAATTGACAAAGGTGTCTACTATTTCAAAGTTCTATATGACCTCATACTTAGTAAACATCATGGCTTCAATGTGAACCTTTCCAGGTTTGACAATAGAAGGAGATAAAAGGACCACCCCTGTTTATTCATATTACCCTCAGCTAACACTAAAAGGATCAATCCATCACTTTAGGAGGGTAAATGATGCCTTATTCATAGTATTTTTGTGCCTTTTTGATCCTCAGCTAGAATAGAAGAGAGTATCAGATGAAGCCTGGATAGTCATCAATGATTTTTGCTGCATGTTTTTACAATTCCCCTCTTTTTGCTATCTATAGGTTGGCTTTTTCCAAGGCTATCCCTACATGCTCCCCAGATTTATTTCTGACAAATTAATCCTAATAGAGCTATGTAGATAGATTATTGTCATACACACTAAGTAAATGGAACTTAAGAAGCCAAGTTTTAGGTTCTAAATAGAAATTGGCAGATACTCAATTTTGACTGCTGCCAAAGCAAGGGTAATGGAGACAAAAATGCAACTTGTCATCATGAAGCAGTTCAAAATAAGGCCCAATTTTGAATATAGGGGTGTCAAGGATATGATCAAAATAAAGACTCAGTTTCATGAGCCCATGATTGAAGACATCTAGATGGACTTGAGAACAATAGAAGAGATAAGAAGAATGGACTACATCAGACTATCTCTGGAGTAGATTAAATATCTAGGGCTTGCAAATATTTCTCCTAATTTGGTTGATGACAAAAATCTAATTAACAGTAGATACCTGGCTAAAAAAGTCACTAACTCTCCTCTTCCTCTAATTTAGTGGTCCCAAAAGGAGTTGACTTCTTTAAGGATGAGATTCAAACCAATATTGGCTAACACAAATGATTGGATAGTGACCAAAGGAATCACATTAAAGGAATTCATCACAGGATCAGAGGCTAAATTTTAATAGGAAATAAGGAAGAGAGTAGAGAATAGGACTAATAATAAAGGTGACGTTCCTTCTCCTTCTAGGAGTCACAAGCCTAGGATCATCTTTGTGTCGAAGAAATTGAAGGTTATTGAGAAGGAGACACAATCAACAGCTATGGGGGTTGGAGAATAAAGCACTAAATAATAGGTGGTGAAATGGATGGAGATAAATGATAGTCCTTCAAAGCAATAGATAACTAAAACTTTATCTCCCCAAGAAGGGGCACAACCACTTGCAGGGGTTTCTTCTTTGCCACCCCAATCCCCTTTGGTAGCTCCTTCGCCTCTTTCTCCCATCAATATTCTTTCTTCTGGAGGTGCCTCTCCCTCTAGATTTATTTTTTGGTGACCTTCAAGGTACTTCTATAGATGTCCTTCGATCCTCAAGATCTATCCTAGTCTCTCATCTCCTTCTTTCAATATTAGAGATAGTTTCACCATCGACCAGCTAGCAGCCGATACGGTTTCACCTGCTACACCCAGTGCACCTGTTGTTTCCACTAGTAGTGCAGATGTTACCCTAGTAACACTAGATATAGGGACTATTGCTATGGTAAGTGCTTTTGCTTTCCCACTTTGGTTATCAACTTTCACACCCAAAAGGAGGAAACAAGCCATCTCTGTAGATGACTTTGATTTTGGCAAAATTGTGCCAGTGAAAGCTAAGAACCCCAAGAAACCAAGGATCCTTTCAAAAATGGTTGAAGAAAAGGGGCACAAATTTTTGGAGATAGCCAAACCTCCATAAGATACAACCCTAGAGGACTTTGACATGAACAGCTACTCCATTTCTTGTGGAGTTAGGGAAAGTAACTCATGAGGGAGCGAAGAGTGACCTACAGTCTGAAATGGATATCATGGTCTAAAAATTTGACAAGGAGAAAGAGATGAAATATTATTACAAGGCAAAGGTAGAACAATTGATCATGGTAGTCAGGAGATTCACTTTTACTCCTGAAGCAGTGACCCCAAAAGCCTTTTCCATAGATGACCCTGTTATCCAAAAAGTAGAGAAGACCTACATGAAAAGGAAAGTACTTGAAGATTATATAGAAAAGATGAATACATAAGGAATTTCCTTGCTTACAGTGGTTGTTGAGAATATTGAGAAAATGAAGAAAATAATGACATATTTATAAGACCTCATCTCTCTTATTTCTCAAGAAATTGATAGTACAAATAAATATCTAAGCAAGTGGGTATAGATGAAAGCTCTAAAGAAATGCACCTTAGTGTCGATCAACATCATTTCCAACAAATATTCCTATGTTCAAATCAAAAAATCACTAATATACAGAATCTAGGTACTTAAGGAGCTGATTGAATATCTCGAGTCTTCCAAGGATGTTAGTGAGAAAAGTGACACTAGCCTATTGAACAGACTAGAGGAATTGCCTTGTGGACTCACCTCTAGAGATAATTGATTTCTTTTAGTAGAGGAGGTGATTCAAGAATTCAAAGGTATGATCCAAAGGGATTTTGAAGAGAAAGCATTTTCAAAGACTTCTATGGATAACATTTTAGATACTCAGTTAACTCTAGATAATCTAAGAACTAGGTTAACTAGTCATGTCAAATTAATCACAACATTGAAAGATGCTAAAATCAGAGCCAAAGTTATCTTCAAGAATACCATTACACTAGACAGTATAGGAATTTAGGCATCTATCGCCATGTATGATGCTTATCTGAAGAAGTCCAGCTTCAAGAGTTGAATTATTCCTCCATTCTCTCTTCTTTCTTTCTTCTCATGTACTTTTGTCATGTGAAAGTACATGCACTTTTGTAATATGTAATTACATGTAAAAAGCCAAAAAGTGTCCCAAAGTCAATGTTGACTCATCTTTGACTAGGTTTTCAATATTTTAATCTTTTTCCAATTTTGAAAGTTTCTCCCTATATATAGAGGGAACCTCTTTTATAAAAATATCTCTTGATAATTGAGAGCAAAAACTCTATTGAAATTGAGACACTTCTTGAGACTTTGTGCTCAATTTGTAAATTATTTTTTGTCAAATTAATGAGAAATAGGTTAATTTTAGATTTTGTGTTGAAGTAATTTGTGTTACTTAGGAAATAGTTCTTATGTTCTCTTTCCTGATAATCTCTCATTTGTTTGATTTAATAAGCAAAGTGTGTGTATTGAAATTATCTAAAGACATTTCTAGAGGATAAAAGAAATACATTGAGCTACTTTTACCTTGGTGACCCTTTTATCCATTATAGTTTTAGGTGAAGACTTTGGGCTTTGTTTCACTCTACTGTTATGTGTGCTCCAAATCAGTGATGGAGGCAACAGAAGACTTTGTGCTTTCATGGGTTTCCTGGTGGACCTTATTACTACTTCAAGAGATTTTTTGCTATGCACTGGATACCATTTTTGAAAGAAGAGGAATGCTTTTAGCCATCGATCGGGACCTCCTTCTTTTGTTCCTTGAACATCATCTCTGAAAAAAGAGAGATGGATGGTGTTATACTACCATGAGTATTATTTTCTATTTATTTATATACATATATAACATATAATTGATTCATAGGGAACCTCCCCTTGATGAGAGGAGAGATTTATCTCATTAAGATGTGGTAAACCTACACTTTTTTGTGGCATAAATCTCCTTGTACTGTGGTTGATATACCCATTTTGTCATCAATTAGTTGACGACAAAATATTCACCCAACAATATTTTAGGAGCATTCTTTTTCCAAGATGAAGAGCCCACATTGGTGATCCATTTTACTTTTTGGGAATGATTCTCTTCCTTTCATATTGGAAATAAGATGAATGATCTTAATGGACTCTCATAAACATATTAGAAAGATAATTCTCCACCCTTCATCTTGGAAATAAGATGGATGACTTATATTAATTCTCATTTGATATTTTCAAAGATCATCCTCCACTCTTCATCTTGATTAAGATAAAGGGTTCACATTAGTGATCCATGTGCTGATCCATGTGCACTATTGAGGACTCTTTTACAAATGTTCATTTTGATTTCAACATAAATAGTCTTCACTAATCCTAGATAATTATAAATATACCTCATTGCATCATAATTATCATGCTCAAGATATACAATGAAGTGATAAAAATTTATCAAGTTCCTTTGTGCACCTTTTTTCAAACTCATCATCAAATTCTAGTAATCCACAGCTTTAATGGATGTCTCAAGACAATCAACATTGATAAATATCATTTGATGCTACATATGAGCAACATCCTATACAAAGATGTTTCTAATGAAGGTTTTTATGATATTTATTTTAATATTATGCATTATTAGCCAATATTTATACAAGATGTCTTAGGCTAAAGAATTTTTCATTTGCTTTGCATTATTAATTGACTAAAACTAACTTGGTGAAACTATAGCTTGTGAATATTCCTAATGACAATTTAATTTGAAGAGTATATGATTATTTTGGCTCTTTTATATTATTATTTTCTACCACTTTTTGGTTCTTTTGTTTCAGTGAATTCACTCATGAAAATGGAAAACATGCTCTAGGTTTTATACTAATTAAAAAAAATCACCTAGTAATCGAGGAAATCATCAGTATCTTCTATTATCTATGCTTTGGTTCCTATGTAGGTTTTAAAAATTGGTAAATCATTTAACTATTAGTGAAGTCGATACATCAATCAATAAAATTGATTTATTATTTATGAAATCATCCATGGAATTATGTTTTGCATATCGACAAATTGGTCACCATTTTGATGAAATTGACATTATTATCAGTGAAATTGAATTTATTAGTGGAAAAATCATTTTCATCCCTTATTTATATTATCTATTTTATTTGTGAGGATTTTTATTATCAATGATTTTTTTTGAATATTAATGAAATTATTAAGATAACTAGATAAATTATTCAAATATTAACAAAATAATGTAAACATTTCATAGTTTTATTTTACTACTTATTAACGAAATGGTTTGATTATTGAAAAAATTATTTTGTTACTGATGAAATTATTCCTAATAATAGATGAAATCATTTTTTATCTATGTTTTTCTATGTTCTATACTCTACTATAACTTTATGAAGTCAAAATTTTGTCCTACTAAATGGGGAATTCATCTCTCTATGTCAAAACATGAGATTTATAAAGACATATAAAATAAACCTCATTCGCTTCTCAAATACCCACCAAGAAAATTTATTCACCTTGTTTACTTTCAAGTTCCAAATAAGATTTGGTGATTTATTCAAAAAATTAAATTTTCTACTCTCTATAGACACTAGAAAACTACATGATTCTAGTTGTTGTAAAGCACCCCTTAGACCCCCTTAGGTTAGGATTAATTAGTATAATCCTTAGTCACCCCCTTTTTGATAAATTAATTAATTTAATTAATTTAATAGGACTTATTTACACCTCCTCACCCAAACCCATGGCTAATCAGTCAACACCTAGCCTGAATACCATTTTTACCTTGGCATTTAATGCCTTAACCTCTTAAACTTTTTCCTCATGAATCCCAATGACTCCTTTATTGACCTCAGACCACTTCCCAATGTCTTAACTTGAAAACATAAGTGAAAATGGCTAATTTTATCCATTTTGACCACTTCTCCCTTGACCAGTGATGGTCACCCCTCAACTGGTGCCAGTTGACTATGACCAATAATAGTTACATAATGTAACCCAAAAGCCTTGCCTCAGGAGTTAAATTCATCTTTTTCATGAGAATATTAAGCTCTCAGGTGAATAAAAGCTCCTAGGCAAAATAATAACCAAATTAGAGACATTCAAATGCTTTAGTAACTCACCATGAATAACTCAAATACCATTACTCTACCTGCATTGCTCCAAGATCCCATACAGCTTGAACTCAACCTCAACATTCTTCCAATCTTACAAACTCCAAAGCTAAGTATCTACACTTTTATCAATTTTAGTATTTAGTTTAAATTATTTCATTACTTGTATTCATTTCATCTCCTAACATTCCATTCTTTGTGTTGGAGTTCTGTAACTCTAAACACTTTACCTCTCACCCAATCACCCACAAACCATTCTTAGTCACCTCACCATCCAAATCCTAAGTTTGACATTTTTAAGAATCCACTTTACTCTCATGACCAACACTCAACCCAAAACAATCTTTACAGGCCTTCCTATAACCAATCCAATAACCTTTTTTATCCAAACAAGGACTTACAAGAATTGGCACCAGTCATCTCTAACCAATATTGGTTGCATAGTGACCAGTACTAATCACTGTGTGTTTAATTTTAATCAAAAAAAAAAGTAAATTTGAACTAACATTCCTTATCCAAATTCTCATTTTTAAGCTTATGTTGTATCATAGAGGTTTAATTTATTTTTTGAATAATATTTAAATATTTTATCACTAGTTTTTATCAATTTATTGTTATTTTAGTAAAATCTCTTCATTTATCTTCAAAAGCATCTCTTGCATTGATTTTTAGTACTTTATTTAATTTCATGCAAGTACCTATTTCCATTTATCAAAATTTAATTATATTAAAGAGTGGATTGACAACCTCCAAGGAAGTAAAGTGCTTCTTGGATCTATGTCACGCTAGGCAATCCACCCATCTATATTATTAATCTACCCTTTTCTAGCTACTTTCTTATTTGTAGGTGATCCTATTGAGCCAAAGAGGAGTATCTATAATCAATTGGATTATGAAGTGCACTACATCTAGGTTCTTCTTACCTCACCCTTCTTTAAGTTTTACTCTCTTTTGAAAAGGAAAATAAACATGAGGAAAATAGTGAAACATTTTGGCATGCCTGGTGGGACCCTTGAGATTTTTTTTGGGTTCTTAGTTGTTTAAGACATTTATTTGAATTATTGAAATTTTCATCCATTTGAAAATTTCATTTCTTAAAATTAAATATTCTTTATTTCATTCTTGCATTGAAAATCTTAGTTTCAATTTCTTCTTTTCCAAAAACAATTTTTAGACTTTTTTTACATTCTTAGAAAATGTTAAAATTTACATTTTTACTTCATTTATAAAAATCAAAATCACTAATCCTAGGATTAGAATTTGAATCTTCATACCACATTTAGTTGCATCTTAGTTATTCTTGTACTCATTAAAAAGAAATCACAATCATCCTTTGGGTTTAAAAATAACTTGCATTCATTGCTTGATTACTTGTTTAGTTCATATAATTTAATTTAAATGGTATCACACACAAAATACCAAACCACACATTCAAATCAAACATAAAACATTGACATAATGCCAATCTCAATTTTTTTTCACCTAATGATAAACCTTTTCCCTTGGCTATCCCACTTGGACTTCACTACCAAGGGGAGAATCCAAAATTAAGATCATTGTCTAAGTATTATATCTAGCCATTTGGTATATTCTGGCTATGTACCTGACACCCTTATAGATGAGGTGTGTGAAGTGAGGAGGTAGGCCCCAATATCAAGCCATGTACCAAATTATAATATAGATTTTGAGAGCCTTTAACAACTTAAAACCATCTTTAGACATCCTTTTCTAGTTCCTACTCTACAAGCCCAAGTTGAGTCTCATAACTTCTTAAAATTTGAGGCATAAGACCAAAGAGAGATAAAATGTATTCTAGGACTTAAATTTACTCTTATTATATACTTTATTTTCCTTGAATATTTTATTTTAATTGATTCTCTTTTGAGTGTGTGAGATTTCTTTCACCCTTCTTTCATCTTTCTTTGGATGGTTTTATTGAGACAATGACTTAGAAACCAAGAAAACCAAGATCCACCTCCCAACCACCCATCTTCTTCTTCCTCATCCATGGAATACATATCAGATGTAGAAATTTCCCCCCATCCCTATGGAAGTCCTAGTATACCTTGGACAATTGACCAAGGAGATACAAATTTCACCACCCTTCTTGATAACATTTCCATATCTTTCCAACACTATCTTACCACCATGGCTCACCATACCTCTAATTTGGTTCCTTCCATTGAGCCACCCTATGGCATGCCTCCTTAACTTATGGGTATAACCTCTATTTCCACTATCTCCACCCAACCTTTGGTCACATAAGTCTCTTCCTCCACCAACAACCCTTATAACACCACCACCCAAAACCAATCCATTCCACCAACCAATACCCAAACACCTCCTACCCAAACCAATAACCCATCCAATTTAGGAACAACCCAACCTTTAGTAACCCATACACCACTTACTATTGAAGTACCTTCCACTAGTCTTTCTACACTACCAATTGTCATTTCCAACCCACCAACTTCCACCCCTTTCTACAATTTGGTAGTTTCCATACCTTCTACACTCCCACCTATTATCACTAAGGTCACTACCCACTATTCTAACTATTCCTCTTACCCAACCAATGTATATTACACCAAACACACAAGGTTACATGCCTCCACCTTATTCCAAACCTTACATTCCCACTTACCAATATGTGGCATCTTCCCAACCCTCAACTAGTTACCCATACGTGGCACCTTCACAACCCCAATAGAATATACCTTACAATTATGGGGTGCACAACCACAAACTGATCTTATCAAGATGTTGATGGATAATATGATCAATCTAAAGTCATCTATTTCTAATTCCCACAACATCTTGTCATATGAAAAAATTTACAATGAACTAATCCACCCATCCATCCCAATCTGGCCATACCCCATATAGTGGGAACTTCAAAAATTTACTAAGTTTCAAAGAAAATAAGATCCCCAACAATAAATTAAAGCATTTAGGAATTAAAGTTATTTTATTTCTTATGATGACACTCTCATTATTTGCACTTTATCCATATCCTTATCTAATTTGGCATTAGATTGGTATAGTGATATTACAAAGCACTCTCTCTTCCCTTTTGCCAAACTATCCTATAATTTTTTAGACCATTTCTGTATAAATATTTCTAATAAAGTTTCTATCATTGACCTCTATTCCATCAAGTAATTATAGGATGAGTTAATTGCCAACTTTATGTCCCATTGGATAGGTTTGATTAACCAACTCTCTTTCTCTTTTTCCCAACACAAGTTGATTGAGATTTTCTCTCGAGCTTATGCCAAGCATATCTCATAAACCTTACAAGTTCAAAATTTCTAAACCTTTGATAAGGCAATCACCATGGCTCAGAAGTTGGAGATTAGAGATATTGATGAGAGAAATATTAAATTGAGGAACAAAAATTCTAGTTTCAAATCAAACAAAGCTTCTTCCTCAAAAAGCACAAACCATACCAACACCAACACCAAATCTAAAGTAACTAAAAATGTAATTATGATTAAAATGGATCCTCCTCTAGCTATCAATTGGCCAAATTCTTCCACCTCCTATAACCAAAATTCTAAAACTCAAAACCACTATGTCCAAAAATAGTATACTCCGCTAGGGAATCATATGCTTCAGTTCTGGAAAATTTGTTAAAGGCATCTATCATACAACTTCCTTCCATAAAACTACCCCAACCATTTAATTCATCTCATATTATACCTAGTTGGTATAAGGAAAATTAATTGTGTTCCTTTCACCATGTCATTGGGTATGATGTTAGTAGATGTAAGACATTCAAAAACATTATCTAATATTTGATTGATAAGGGAGAACTTGTGATGGACAATCTGAATACACCCCATAATCAATCACTTGACATTTTTAGATAGTCATTCCCCAGCCATCCACCTTCTATAAATAATGAAAATAAAAATGAATAATATTCTCACAAGCATGAGGTCTACACATTTAATGGTGTTCTTAGTAAACCAATTGTTAATGAACCCATGTCCCAAAATACCATCTCTCCTCCACTTATTGAGGTAGTGGATTCACCTCCCCTTTCTTTGGAAAATGAAACAAAATAAGAAACTATCATCCCTTATCCACTTATTAAGGTATTGGAGTCACCAACCTATCCTTTAGAAAGCATATCAAAGGAGTAATCCATTATTCCCATCCCCTTTTCTTCTGTGATGGAGCTATCCACCCTTCCTTTAGAAAGCATTCCTAAGGAAAATATTGCTTCACCTATCCCATCTATGGAAGAATCATCTACCAAGGCCTTGGAACCTTTGATAGATAAAAAATAAAACATGTCCATCCTTCTTTATAATCCCTTTGGTTCATCCTTTGAGTACAACACCAAAGGAACTAAACCCATCTATAATCCCTTTTCTAGGTTGGTCCAAAACTTAGAGTTTCTATCATGACCAAACCTTGATTAGGCCACATTTTAGCATCACCTTCTTTATCCAAATAATAAGGATTCATAAATGTCACCCTTATCTACCCAACATTCTACTTTCAATAGTGAAACCACCATCACCCCAACCAAACCAATGGAAGCATCCACCTCCCAAAACTTAGATAAACCATCCAACCCAACTCCCTCAAAAGTAACCAAAATATCTTACACTATCCCAATTAATCCCATCAAGAACCTAGGTATGATCCCCACTCATAATATTTCCCATCCTCCATTAAATTTGGATTTAACACCTCCAAACCCACCTAAAAAACCATAATTCAAACCAACCAAGAAACTAGAACCATCTAGGAGTTCAAAATCCAAAACATTATCTCCCATTTCCACTTTGCCTTCCATTTTAGGACTACATCCTTCTTCTATATTAGTAACTCACCCCTCCACCTTGTTTAAAAAACCAAGTCTCCTAAATAAATCCCAAACCCAACTTTCACTTCTAGCTACACCTCCATTTCTATCTACACCTCTACCTATTCTTACCATGCCTTCTACCTCTAAACCATCCACTACCACTCATCCTACTTCCAAACCTTCTACTACCAAGCCTTATACTTTTAAAACTTATACTTAAAAAGCGTCTACTTCTAAGCCTTTAAATTTCAAATCATCTTCCCTAAAACCACCCACCAAGAACATTCCACCATCCAAAGCTCCTATTGGCAATCTTACCCCTAATAAGGCTTCCACCCCAACTTTCAAAGCCAAAACCTCCACTCCCTTACCACCTTTTCTAGAGTCATATTTTATCATATTTAAAAGGTTTATCCAATATTCCTACTTAGTCTTTCTTCCTATCAAACCATTTTATCCCCTTAGTCCCAAGTCATCTTGGTTTAATGATAATCTAGTTTGCTTATACCATAGGATGCCTAGGCATGATACGAAGAGCTTAAAATCTCTCCAAGTCATAGTCCAAAAAATATGTGATGAGGATGACTTATTGAAAGAATAACCTCTTATGATCCCACCATGAATCCAAAATCCAAGATAGACTACCCCATAACTACCTACCCCTAAACTCTCATCTAAGTGTGAGGAGGAACCAAAGCAGTCCACTAGTCCAACTCCTTTCAAATCCATACCATTCATGTGGTCACCCGATCACAAACCCAACAAAATTATAAAGGGAAAACAAAGGTGTCCATCCCATGGGCATACCCTTATTCTAACACCAAAACACCTAACCAAACATAAACACCTTCACCCAAACCCAATATTTTTATCTTGAAAGCACCCCAATCCAACCCCTCTAAGTTAATAAAAAGGATAGCTCTAAAATATCTTCACCAAACATTGGTGAATATTAATTTATATGAGGTAGTCAATACCTCATCCCCTTAATATCAATCCATGATGGAGGTCTTATACTCTGTAGAGTTTCAACCAGAAGATCCACAACCTATAACATCCTTCATCAAAGCCCTTAAGCTTTCCACCCTTGTCACCTTCAAGGATTTGGAGATACCCCTATTCATATAGATGATCTAGATCCTCTCCTTTTCATTACCACCTACATCAACCAAACCTATGTCAATAGGGTTATAATTGATGGAGGAGCTAGCATTAATATTATTTCTTCCCATGTGTATGACCAATTAAAAATACCAAAGAACATCATGTTAGATACTATAGTGGTGCTCTAATCCTTCCATGATAATATGTATAAAACCTTAGGGACAATTTTCCTTCATATTATTTAAGGACCTCACATTCTTCTTAAGCTCTTCTACATGGTAGAAGGTGATTTATAATATAAAATTTTATTTGTATGCCCTTAGATAGATTATATGGGTTGTGTGTCATCCACCTTACATTGGTTTATCAATTTTAAGTATGAGGGTCAAGTCCACACCATACCAGCTAACCCTAGTCCTTTCAAGTCATGCAATATGACTTATTAACTCAATGATGTTCTTTCCCTTCCATAAACCAAGCTTCCACTAACCAAGAATTAATCATCTTCTTATTTTATCAACCAAGCTTCCACTAAATCATCCATATATTCCACCAAAATCCCCATAAAGGATGCTCTGGAATCAACATTCCAACATTTCTTATTTGGGGAGTATCACCTTTTGACCTTAGATTCCTTACCTACTCCCCAAGATTATGGGAACCTTAATCAATAGCCTAGATATTATTCTAATATTAGATCCATTATTCCATTGGAACTTCCCAATTTCTAAACTAATATTATTTATTGGGGACTTGATAAACCACTTTTGCCTCTACTACCTCTTCTTCTCCTAAACTGTACACCTCCAATTTCTCTTTCTTGGATAAACTAGAGTTTTTCAAGACGTACCTCCATAGGTATGATTGGAAGTGATTCAGTTTAGGATAGTATGAACATGGACCACATGAGTTTCTATCATGAAAAACCCAAAAAAATCATGAATGATTTAGTCTTGGATTTATTCTACTAGAGGATCCAACCAACCCACCCCTCATTATAGTCATTGAGGAAGAAATCCTATCCTCACCAATCCATTATCTATCAAAATCTAAAGATATCAATATCATTACCTATAATTTTTTTATTAACACGATCAATAGTGGACCCTTGACTTATAAAAAGGATGGGGAAACCATGACCATTCCTCTGACTCATTCTAAGATGGTAGAAGATGATTCTCCTAACATTAATATTCTTTAGTGTCAGGATGACGATTCCCTTCTCACCTATCTTGGTGTTGAAGATTATTCCATTAACAAATCACTTACCCTTGAGACTTTAACCATGTTTAATGAATCCACTATTAATGTCAACTTGGGTACTCAGTATATCCCTCACATTGTCAAAATTAGCTAATCCTTAGATTCATCAAAGCATCAAGACTTTTCTTCCTTTCTACAAGACCATATCATAGCATTTGATTGGTCTTATAGTGATATGTTAAGAATAAACCCTACCATAGTCATTCATAAAATTGTTACCACCATTGATGCCAAGCCAATTAGGCAAAAGCTTTGTAGGAAGCACCCTTGTATAGCCTTTCTTATCAAATAAGATTTGTAGTACCTCTTATTTGTTAACTCAAAAAATTTATTGAATATCCCCAATGGGTCTTTAATGTAATTCCTATCACTAAAGTGACAAGGTAACTTCATATTTTCATTAAATTTCATGATCTTAACCTTCCTTACCCAAAGGACAACTTCCCTTTCCCAAGCATTAACCAACTTGTTGATCTTGTGGTTGACCATGAGATGTTATCTCTTATGGATGGGTTCTAAGGCTATAATAAAATCTTGATTACCCCTAGAGATAAATATAAAACCACATTTATCACCCCAATAGGTCTCTAATGTCATTCCTATCACTAAAGTGACAAGGAGACTTCATATTTTCATTGAATTTCATGATCTTAACCTTCCTTACCCAAAGGAAAACTTCCCTTTCCCAAGCATTAACCAACTTGTTGATCTTATGGTCGACCATGAGATGTTATATCTTATGGATGGGTTCTATGGATATAATCAAATTTTGATTACCCCTGAAGATTAACTTAAAACCACCTTTATCACCCCATGGGTAACCTTATGCTATAGGGTCATGCCTTTTATTCTAAAGAATGTTGTTGCAACCTACCAAAGTTCCATGACCTATATCTTTCATGAAATTATTCATAAAACCATAGGGGACTATGTCAATAACTTCCTTGGAAAGTCTAAATGTTGTAAGGATCATTTGGCCATTCTTAAGGTTATCTTCAAGCATCTTATCTAATTCTATGTCTACCTTAACCCCAAGAAGTGCATCTTTGGAGTCTTATCAGGAAAGCTTATTGGCTTTATCATCTCTCTCTATGGAATAAAATTTGATCCAATTAAATTAAAGGAAATCCTTGATGTTCCTCCATTGACCAACCTCAAACAACTCTACAGTCTATAAGGGAAGCTCCAATCCATTCTCCATTTCATCTCTCAACTATCTGATAGATGTTAACCTTTCCATCACCTTCTTAAGAAAGATATCTCCTTTAAGTGGAACAAAGACTGTCAAAAGGACTTTGACTCACCTAAATATTATCTTCTTTCCCTGCCTATTCTTATTCCTCCAAAAGAGGACCAACCCTTTTACCTCTATATTTTTTCCACCAACCACTCTTTAGGGGTTATGATTTCACATCAAGATGATCAACATAAAGAGAAATTAGTCTATTATATAAGTCAAAAACTTATAGAGTATGAAAATTGATACACCCATATTGAGAAATTATACCTTGTATTGGTCTTTATGGCTTCCAAACTTTGTCATTAGCTTCTTAACCACAAAACCTTTGTCATAACTAATACTAACCCACTCAAGTATATGCATTCTAAGTCATATCAAAATTAGAGTATGACTAAATGGCTCATGATTTTATCTGAGTTTGATCTTGAGTTCCTTAATTAAAATTAAATTAAAGGGAAAGTCATTACTAATTAATTGGTCGAAGTAAATTTAGTAGATAATCAACCTTCTCCTCTTGAGTTCCCTGATGAGTCCAACATGATTATCTCTCAAGAGAATTTTCCTTATCATATGTCCATGTTATTTAATAGATCAAATTATCAATGTGGTGGGGGAGATGGTATCATCCTTATTCCCCTTGATGGTAATCCTCTTCCCTTATCTTTTAAGCTTTATTTTGATTGCATCAATAACATGGATGAGTATAAAGACCTAGTAATAGGTCTCCAAACATGTTTGTCTTTGGGAGTCAAATCAATCATTATATTTAGTGACTCCCAACTTGTGGTCAAGCAAATCAATGGTTCTTATAAAAGTAAAAGTGATGTTATGCAATAGTATAAATAATTTGTGTATGTAATCTTAACATCATTTGATCATTACCTTATCTAATCCACTCTGTATTCTATTAACAAGTTCATCGATACCATGGCTTCTTTTGCCTCCCAAATCTCATTTGTGCCTTTCCAATCTAAGATCTTTGTCAATATCCACCACCTTAATTATCCCTCTTACACCAAATTGGACCTTCCTTCCATTTGTCACGTGGAAGAGGCCTAATCTGACATTTAGTATAAGCAAATCTTTGACTATCTAAACCTAGCCATTATTCCTTCTAATCTGTCTAGAAATGGTCGAAGATCATTTATACAGAGTACCTCTTGTTACACCATACTAGGGGAGATTATTTATAAATGATGTTTTGACGGTTTCTTCTTTATATGAATATATAGTCATGAAATATCTCAATCTATCAAGGAAATGCATGATGGGATTTGTGGAAGATATTTTAGCAATCTATCTATCGCTAAACATATCCTTCACCTTAGCTATTATTGGCCTACCCTTAACCAAGACTATTTTGATTATGTAAATAAGTGTGTCAAGTGTCAAGAACACACTAATTTTCATAATGTACCTAGTAATGGTATTCAAGTATCTAAGGATTTTTATCCCTTCTCATAATGGGGATTCAATCTCATTGGTGAAATTAACCCTCATTCTTTGTAATGACATCATTCTATCATCACCACAATAGAATATTTCACCAAATAGGTGAAGGCTATTCCCCTCATTTCAACCAAAGTTGATAATATTGTCAACTTCATTAACCATAACATTATCTATCACTTTGGTGTCCCTCACAAATCATCACCGATAATGACAAGTTTTTAAAAAATAAAAAAGTATAAGGTCTTTGTGACATATTTGGTATTCAGTTTATATTCACCTTATCATCCACAAGTTAATTGATAGGATTAGATGAAGCTTCTAACAAAAACTTTAATAAAATGCTAACTAAAATGGTCAATACATCTAGACAGGATTAGAACTTACACATTCCCTTCACTTTTTGGGCATATTAAACTAGATTTCAAACCCCTACAGGTACTACCACTTTCTCTCTTGTCTTTAGAGTATAGGTTATCTTTCCTCTTAAAGTATAAATTTCCTCTCTTTGTATATCTCTATAGGATATCATTTCTAAAGGATATTATCATCAACAATGTTTATTCCAACTTGAGCTACTTGACAAGCATTGTTTGGTCATGCTTAACCATCTTCATGTCTATCAAGAATGAATCATGTGAGCTTATAAAAAAACCTAAAAGAATTATAATTTAATATAAGAGACCTCATCTTGAAGGAAAATTAGCATGTAACTAATATGAAAAGAATAAATCAAGGCAAGGTTTCTTTTAATTAGCTTGGACCATATATCATAACACATAATTATGGGTCAAGAGCTTATTGGTTATCATATCTTGAATAGAAATTGGAACTTGATCCCTTCAATGATTTTCATCTACATCATTTATTTTTTTTAAACAAGATTCAAACTCACCTTCTATCTAACTTAAGCTCATCCCTTATTTTATGAGATTATCACCTTCATTCCCTCACCTTGAGGATAAATGATTACAACATAGAATCATGTGATTATCCATCATAGTATTAGCATCAATGCTAAATACGGGTACCATGACTCTATCCATGGCATGATTCTCATGGATATTTTTCATCCCTAAGAGGATGGAATCTCATGGTCAATATCTCTTAAAGCATCCTCTCACCCATTATTAAAAAATTTTGTGCTATAATTTTGCCTTCATAAAGGTAAGATTTAAACCTCTATAATCAATTATTTGTATAGTAAAAAATAGAATAAGTATAAAATATTCCATCTTATGGGTCATCTCTAGCATTGTATATTTCTCCCTTGAAGGACAACTACAAAAACAATTCAAAAATTTCTTAATATAAGGTAGACTAATCCCTTGAAGGATATCTATCACATGCCTAAAATAAATCACAAATATAAGATCACTCCCTTGAAGGATGGACAAGTCCAAAATTTATCAAATCAAGTAATTTATTAGAAGATTCTCGAATTGATCAGCTTCCCCAAACTCTCAAAACATCACAAGTCCCATTGTCAAAAACAAAAAAAGCAAAAAAAATTTTAGAAGCTACAATTAACTTTCACAAAATCAAAATAATAGACTTCTTGCATTGATCAGTCTACACCAAAATAAGATATATACTTGTTTATACTGGCTCTTTGGCAACCTACATAAGAGACAAGCTATCCCCACAAGAAGTATCCATTTTCATCCATCTCCTTTTTACCATCCATAAAACAAGGAATTTTGATCTTGCTTGACACAATGTGATCAATAATTTCTTAACAAACTAATGAATACTAATGTAAGGCATATGAAGGGCTTACGTTCATAACTTGATATAGATTCTTATATTATTTCTTGCCAATAAACAAGCATCATGTCTCCTTATTTTTCATACCTACCTGTTTATACATTCATTAAGACACCTTTTGATTTTTTTAACTTTATTCTCTTACATATAGTTTTGTTATCCAAACTTAATCTATGTGTTAATATATTCTTCAATCACCTCTAAGTACGTTCATAAGATTTAACAACATTTAATACATTATATGTTTTATTTCATGACAATCATTATCCATTCATATCATTTATATAGGTGTTTTTAATCATCAAAACATTCTAGTTAGAAATCATCATCACATCCATCTAAGCAACCATAACACTAATCAAATTTATTCTATCACATCTAATCCATTATAACCTTTTATCATAAAATCAATAAACACATTAATCACTTTTCATAGATAAATTTTATACATCACATAGATATCTAAGCATGAGATCACATAGATTCATAACATTCATTTAAAATCCACATTTACAACATTTTAGTAAGCATATACCTACTAAATAGGAAAAACTCTAACACATTCCTAACCACAATTAACCAAATGTCATAACATCATATAAAAATTCTAAATGTCATAAACAACATCATCATATAAGCATACATTAACCATCACATCATCCATAACCATAAAAAACAAAATCATGATCATCACATCATAACTCATAATCAAATTACCACACACCCACACACACACACACACACACACACACACACACACATGTCCATTTCTGTCAAAATGATATGTATATATCATTGAATCAGCTCATAGGCTAGTATTAAAATAATAATAATACAAAAAAGGAGTCTAATAGGGTCTAGGGTGCTAGGGTACTACTAACCCCTAGAGCATGTCCATATCCAAAACTCATCTAAGCACATGTATATTTTACCCATTGACTAGGACTTTCACTACTAACTTTCCCTCCCATAATCCACTCTATCACATACTCAACATACTAGGGTGCATCTAGAAATTGTGTGAATACAAGTGCCTCATAATACCTTAGCTCCTCTATGGTAACCTCAATCTAGACACTAGGATCATCTGAGTTGGTCTTATGAGATCCCATCCCCTACCTATCTAAGCATGTATCTCTTTACAAAAATTAGGGTCTCCTATACCTATAGCCCATCCCTCTCCTAAGTGACACTAGGCAGTTGGACTCATGCATGATCTCTCTCTTATGTAAGATTAGAAACATATCCTTAGAGAGTATCTATCTCATGTATCCTCTTAGCTAACTATTCCTATGTTGTGTCCCTTTCCATGGTCATAACTTCCAATGTTGCATATGCTATGTCCAATGTTTCTTTAGCCTAGTCCCTCCCTATAATAAGTGTCTATCTATCTGGGGCATCCATAGATATTTGATCCCTTAGATCCTACATCTCTATATACAAAACCTAATTCTATCCATCTACACCTCCAATCTGATCCTATCCACCATTCCCTCCAATATTTTTGACATAATATCCTTGACACCACATGATATAATTTTATGTGATGCCAACATCATCAATACCTACTAAAATTTTTAGATCCTCATACTAAAAATAAAACTCAATTGGCACCTCCACATCCTCTCTCTTATACCTAAGAAATGCCCCTAGGATACCCTACACCAATCCAAACTATCTCCTAACTCAATTGAAGGGGATCAACTCTACCTCCTACTACCACCTCCCATGTATCCTTCTATAAATTTGTAAGGAGAATGTATATCGGGCAAGACCCATCCTTGATGAGAGTCTAGTGTAGGGTTTCTAAATCACTTCCCCATCAACTATTGCATCTAATGATCTTTGAACAACTCTAAATCTTGTCTAGCTATCCTTGTTAATGGTAATGCATGACCTACCCTCCATCTCATGAATCTAACTTTAAACTCACCTTGATCTTATGTGTGTTATGATAATCTAACTAGTCATAACATGGTGATATGCACATATTCCCAATACTAAAATATGAATCATACACTCAACCCATAATGTATGTGCACATGATAACTACAAAGCTCATGATATATTTGAACTGGTAGTATTAGAGCACATGAAAACATTGTTTAGGCCTCTAACATGTCTATAAAAACACCTAAGAATGCCTAGGGGATTTTATCTCTGCTTGAATCAAGGAACTCATAACAATTCATGGATATCATCATCATCATAATCCATCTTCCTACCCTATCTATGCAGTACATATCTCCAAAATAGAATCCCCATAAATGCCATCTTGCCTATACAAAATCCTCTCCAAAAATCTAATCCATGTAGGCATCTTACTCCTCACTATGAATGTGCTCTATCACCTAACCTTGAATAAAAAATATTAGGATGTTATGGATATCCTCTAGGATAATCATGATCTCTCTAGTTAGCAACATAAAAGTGTTGGTATCTAGGTGCTATCTCTTGATGAGGGATACCATCATCATTGTATCTCTCAAAACACATCGATAATATTGCATGCCCCCTAAGCCCACTACTACCATGTGATCCCACTCCAGTTGGGTCATGCCCTACATAAATCATCTAGGAGTGGTGACACTTAGTTTCACATTGTTAGAATCTCCCTAACCTTTAAGGTTAGATCGCATTCTTAGGTTAGCCTACACTTTCCTATGTAACACAAATATTCCACCTATTAAACCTACCCCTACCACCCTTTTCACTTAAACACAAATCCACCTATCCCAAGCCTAAGTATAAAAACTACTCCTACATCTAAGTTTTATACCCCTAAGCCTAAGTCCTATACTACTACATTAATCCTAACCAAACTCTATGCTAGATTGCAAACACACTTATAAATTTTCCACCATCTTCCCCTTTTAGCCTTTCCTACAAGACCATTGATAGTTGAGTCTCAACCACCATTAGTTCCTTATGGAACTATTATCAGTCGACACTTAACTAGTACCAATTGGTGTTATGGATCAACATTGGTCCTAACTTGTCTAATAAAAAGATCTACTATTGATTGATGATAGCTGATAATGACTGCTATCGATCACTATGTAGCTGAATAATGACTTAAAAACCCTACTTACCTACCCAAAAAACACTAAACCTTTGTAATTACCTAATCTAATAACCTCTCCTTAACCAAATTCTAACTCCAAATATAATCTTAACCCTAATTAACTCCCCATACACTCCAAATTTCCATTTAAAACCTAAAATCCTCACATTCTAACACTACTACCCAAATTAAAATATACAAGAAAACAAAAAAATAAAGATAGAAGACCTACTTCATTACATGTAAGTCACTATGGTAGAGATCTTTGTACCATCACCACTCACCCCCTCCCCTAGCTAACTTTTTAGCTCACCACATCTTCATAGACCTCTATCCATCTCATCTAGCTGGTGTCCTCTCCACCAAATCCCACTAGGTCCACTAGTCAATGACATTCATAACTCATGAGTACTACCAGTAAAGCTTAATTTTTGTGTATAATAAGGAAAAATGGTAGTTAAACACATACATAAATCTTAAAACAAATAATGTTTGTTTTTTTATTCATCATCCCCCTTTTAGGGTTTAGATGGTGACCATCATGGATTGTCAAATAGTGTTAAGATGACTATTACTAGTTGACCCTAACCATCTTTGATAAATCCCTTTAGGGTTTTTGACCCCCTAATTCCCCTTCCACCCTAAAAGACCCATTTGGTCACTTCGACCACTTACAACCAACCTATAACTTAGCTATCCTTTGATCACTTATATGACTTATTAGCATCATATTATGATAAACCAACCTTGACATTATTACCCTCAACTTTGATTTTTCCCACCTTGCCATGATACACACCATTTTGTTCAACCATAACTTTAGTAAACTAACCTTTTATCTACCTTGAAATGCACCAAATTATAGTTCTGACACCTATGATCACTACTAGTTTCATAGGATTACCCAAATTTTTCCCCCTTATGAATACATAGACACTTTTTTTTAGAGACTTGCATTTATAGGTACACCCATATCCACTATGCCTAATGCAGTGGCCTAGTTCACTTGTCACTTATCTTCATGAATGCATCACTATTTTCAGCTTCATATCATCCACCCATTTTACCACCTATACACACTTTTTTAACCTACACTCAACTTAGTTTTCACCTCATTACATCTTGGTTTGAAGGATAATACACCTCCTTCCATGCTTGGGTCATCCAACTTTCCACTACACTTATTTTTTTCATATTGTAGCTTGAGGATGCAACCTACACAATAAAAAGGGGAAAATTGTAAAGCATCCCTTGGTCCCCCTTAGGTTAAGATTAATTAGTATAATCCTTAAACATGCCCAGTCACCCCATTTTGGCTAAATTAATTAAGTTAATTATTTAAGTAAGGCTTATTTACACCTCCTCACCCAAACCAATGGCTAATCAGCTAACATCTAGCATAAAGACCATTTTTACCTTGGCATTTAATTCCCTAACCTCTTATAATTTTTCCTCACACATCCCATTGATTCCTTTATTAACCTCAAACCACTTCCCAATGTATTAGCCACCAAACATAAGTAAAAAGGGTTAATTTTATCCATTTTGACTACTTCTCCCTTAATCGGTGATTGTCACCCCTTGATTAGCACTGGTTGACTAGGACTAGTGATGGTTACTTAATATAAACCAAAATCCTTTCCTCAGAATGCTGAATTCATATTTTTCATGAGAATATTAAGCTCTCATGTGAATTAAATCTCCTAGGTGAACTATCAACTAGACTAGAGACATTCATGTACTTTAGAAACCCACCATAAAGAGCTTAAGTACTGTTACTCTACCCATATTTCTTTAGCATCCTACACATCTTGTACTCAACCTCAACATTCTTCCAAGCATACAAAATTCAAAGCTAAGGATCTACACTTTTATCAAGTCTAGTAGTTAGTTTTATTGCTTATATCCATTTCATCTCCCAACATTCCATTCCTTGTGTTGGATTTATACAATTATAATCACTTTACCTCTCACCAGATCACCCACAAAACATTCCTAGTCACCTAACCATACAACTCCTAAGTTTGAAACTTTTAAGAATCAACTTTACTCTCATGACCAACACTCAACCCAAAATAATCCTTACAGGCCTTCCTGTAACCAACCCAATAACTGTTTTTGTCTAAATGAAGAATTATATGAACTAGCATTGGTCATCTTTGATTGGGTTTATTCATACCTCTACCATTGATAGTTGCCTTAACTAGCACTAGTTTCACAATGACTAACTCTAGTCACTATGTGTTTTATTTTGCTCAAAACAATAAATAAATTTGACCTAACAGTCCTTATCCAAATTTTAATTTTTAAGCTTCTATTTCTCCATAGAGGTTTAAGTTATTTTTTGAATCATATTTGAATATTTTATCACTATTTTTAATCAAGTTATTACTATTTTAGTAAAATATGTTCATTTCTCTTCAAAATCATCTCTTGCATTGATTTTTAGTACCTTCTTTCATTTCATGCAAGCACATATTTCCATTTATCACAATTTAATTATCTTAAAGAGTGGATTGATAGCCTCTGAGTATGTATAGTTCTTCTTGGATCTAGATCATGCTAGGCAATCCACCCATCTATATTACTAATCCACTCTTTTCTAGTTACTTTCTTATCTACAAGTCATCCTCCTGAGCCAAAGAGGAGTATTTACAATCAACTAGATTATGGAGCACACTACATCTAGTTTATTTTTACCTCATCCTTATTTAAGTTTTAATCTCTTCTAAAAAGGAAAATAAACATGAGAAAAATAGCGAAACACTCTTATTTCATTTTGGTGCTTTAAAATAAATTCACATTTTGTTTTGGGTTATAATAAAACTAGATTATTTTCTAAGCTTTTTCATTGTGTATAAGTTTTATTGTTACTTATTATTGCTTGAGTGTTTTTGTGAGAATTATTTTTCATGTACTCTCCCCTTTTGGATGACTTATAAATGCAAAATTTCTATATTTTTTAGTCTTGAATATTTTCCTACTATGCTCTTCTCTCGCCCTTAGTGGGATTTGCATGAATTAGAATGATAATACCTTCCTTTTTATTTTGGATACATGATTGGGGTGCCATTGAATTCTCATGAGTCCTTAGGGAATGATGATTGGGATTTCATTACTCAATGTATACTAAATCACAATTATCTAGTGGAGTATATAAATTAAGGAATGTTACCATCATGAAGACCTGACTTTGTGTTTGCATAAAGTTATGTGAGGATTGAACCCTAGGGAGTTCATTCCAATATCCTAAGTCATTGTGTAGTACCCTCTAAATGAGAAATCTTGACAATGATATTGAAATTATTCATTGATGAATTTTGTACCCAAATATAAAGAGGTATATAGGGACCATCTAGTGTCCAAAACTACACCAATTGCTCTATTTTTATGGATGCTTTATAAATTATAAATTTATTGATAATTAACTTGAAATTGGCATAATAATTAAAAATCATCATTAAAATATTGATAAATAAACCAAAATTATGAGCCATAAAGATAATATGCAAACTAGAGTTGATAATGGAGTTCACCTAATCTGGGCTACATCTCTTGGTCCTACTCAAATATGGAACTGATCGATTATTGATGTAAAAATCACTTTATATATTATATATCCCCAGCATGGGTTATTGATATGTAAATAATTTTTTTTATTTCCATTGGCTCTGGCTCTAGCAATTGGTTCAATCTCCAGCTATTGGTTCTGGCTCTAGGTCTAGCTTTGGCTCTGGATCTAGCTACTGGCTACTAGCTCTTGCTATTGGCTTTGGCTTTAGATCTGACTACTGTCTCTCACTCTGGATACTACTTGTCTTTCACAAGTTTTATTTAATTTATCTACCAAAATAGGTTTATGTAATAACTCTAGGCCTGTAATTGCTACTCTAACAGTGAAGACATACAAACTTGATTACCATGCAAAGGGATAATCTGAAAGCTTTCTTACTCTTTATGAAAAGGGTCAAGCTATAAGATTTCTTAATCTTTATGAAAAGGGATAAGATATAATATTTTTTACTCTTTGTTAAAAATAGATCTCTCACCAAATTCTTTTGAAGAGCTCTCAATTAAAACCCTTTATTCTCTTGGATGGATGATTGGCTCCAAAACCTTGGAATCGAAGAGTTTTAATGCATGTGAGAGTTTGATTATCAAATACTTGTAATGTAAGTGAGATCTTGGAGTGAACTTAGAATTTTATTAGAATTCTCTTGGAATGAGTTTACAAATGAGGTTCATGGGTTTAAATAGTTTTTCAAAACCCACCTATTATGGATTTATTCATTATCCATCCCCATGTACAATCCTTTATTTAAGCTTCTTAACCTTATCTCCCAAAATGGGGCATGGAAAGTTGATGAGAGTTAATGGGTCAAAACACCCTTCATATCTTTCTCTTTAGATAAATCTCCCATGCATTTCTATGGGAGATATCCCAATTTCTATGGGAAATATCCCACATTTGTGGAGAAAGAGACATTCTTGGAATTAATCCCATTTATCAAGCCTTAAGAAGTGGTATTTGTCTAAAAAATTGGAGAATATTTTGGATATATTGTGGATACTCAAAATGTGAAGATTTAATTAGTACATGTGTCAATAATCTATCAGACCACATGCATTTCAAGTCACCGTACCTATACTTTTTTTCCCTATTGCCTAAAAACTTTAACAGGGCATAACTTTTGCATATGAAGTCTATTTTTCAAACCATAAAATGCGTTGGAAATATAGTTATGATATCTTCACTGTGAAGATAGTTTAGTGAAAATTTTAGACCATATAATTTTGTCACTATTTGAAATCCTCCTAGATCACACCTCCCCATTGAATAACTTTTGGTCCACCAAATGTCTATTTCTTCTCAAAAAGAAGTGAATGTATCACTTCTTCACCCTTTTAGTTTCTATTTGTGCTTATCTTGGATGCATTAGTCATCTGAATCTCCTTGATATTCAATATTAACACTAGGATAAAAAACTATGTTTCATGTTAAGTGATGTTATAATAGGTCATCACTTTTACATTTTTTCCCTTCTTGGGGTTTTACATGCAAATGATGTATTACTTTTCTTTGGGTCTTACATATAACACACATGTGTTACAAACATTTCCATTCTTGGGATCTTATATGCAACATACATATTTTATAAACATTTCAATCATTACAAACTTTACCCAATTCAGGTATTTTACAAATGTGCATACAATTATTATATACATACATCAAAATAAAACACTTTAAAAATGGATGGACACATACATCCATAAATAATAGTGCTTTAATTGAGTGCTACTCATCATGGAATCACCTTTCATGTTGATTCCACTTTATCTCCCTCTTGGAAGTACACCTCAACTCATGGGAATGCTAATGATGCCTATCAACATGTCTACTAATATCTTACTCCAAATCTCTTGTGTTGGGCTACTCATACATGCTTCTCAACTTTGATGGTTGCTCCATATTTACTCTTAATGAGTGATCTACCTTGACACTTGCTCTATAAATGGTTAGTTTAATTGATTATTATCAACAATAAAAACCAAATAAGTGAATTTAAAGTGTTTTTAAGCATGATAAATAAAATTTATCTATGCAAAAATTCTATCCATTTCTTATCTATTCAATCTAATGGATTCTCCCTCTTGATTGAATATTCTTTGGATAGATGAGCTTCTGCATGGGCTACCTATGAATTAAAAACTTCATTATTTGTTACCTTTTTAATAGGATCATAAATCATCTTCTTATTACCATATTTAGGATGACATGATGGATGAAATTTCCAACAATTTTCAACCATCTGCCCACTCATATGAAAATAAGTGCAATATTTCATTTTATCCTTGTTTTTGGATGAGGAAACATATTTGTCATTTCTCACTTCTAGATTATGAGATTGATCTTTAGCACTTACCTTATTTTTCAGAAAAGGCAACAATTTCTTCATAAAAGATTTCCTCTTCCAATAATTATCCATATAATGATTACTTAACCCACAAAAAGTAAATGGGAAAATAATCCACATTTTTTGTATGTCATAGCCATATTGTTTAAACTGAAAGAGAACATCATAATTTTTAAAATTACCATTATGTTTAGTGCTATTATTTGTGTAAGTACAAGGAGGTGGTATTTCATTACCTCTTTTATCTACTTTCTTACACACTTTTTCATCACCTTGTGATTGTTTCATATTCCTCTGCATGGAAGAATTATATAAAGCTAGTGGCATGAATACTTAGTTATTAGAAGCTTGTCTTCTTTCAACAATTTTAGAGCTCTCTTTCTAATTTCCATCTCCATACTAGCATAACCAAAACTTGAAAAATGAGACTGATCCTCTACCTATATTGGGTTAATAAAACCTTGGTCATTCTTACCAAGGCCTTTTCCATCATATCCAATTTTGAATAGTAATCAAGATCTAATGCCCTTAGTGTGTTTTTCAAATGAACCAATAGTATCATTACCTAAATCTGAATCTGAATGGGAGGAAGAAAAATTATGTGGTGAATAAATTATAGTACACTCATCATTCATGGTTTTTGTATCTAAAGTGGAAGGTAAATCCTTCTTTGGCTCACCATACTGTAATCTAATCAAGAGTTCATCCTTATATTTAATCTCAGATCTCAAACATGCAATTTATTCTTCAAGGGAATAGAGCTTGCATCTTAGGAAAACATTTTATTCTTAAATTTTCTTGTTGGTATTTTCCATCTCTTCCAACCTCTCTCTCTCTCTCTCTCTCTCTCTCTCTCTCTCTCTCTCTTCAAGGCTTTCCCCGTGGTTTCTTACAAATAACTTATATTTCCAACATAATTACAAACTAAAAATGGAAGATCAAAACAAGGCAACAAGTCTTTAAATAAACCAATGGAATAAAATTCTAAAATTTATTTCAAAACTATATTCAAGAGTATATCACACAATTAAAAGTAAGTCCATCATTCTAACTGCTATGATACCAAACTTAATTCCTAAACAAGTAGTGTCTAAAACTACACCAATTGCTTTATTTTTATGGATTCTTTATAAATTCTCAATTTCTCATTAGTTAACTTGAAATTAGCATAATAATTAAAAATAGGCATTCAAAATTGATAATAAACCAAAATCATGAGCCGCAAAGACAATATGCAAGCTAGAGTTGATAACAGAGTTCACACAATCTAGCCTACATCTTAGGATCATTTTCAAAGGTAGAACCAATCAATTATTGATGTAAAAATCACTTTATACATCAATTATCCTTAATAGGGGTTCTCAATCTATAAATAAATGTTTTAATGTCCACTAGATCTAGCTCTGTCTCTGACTACTAGCTCTAGCTACTACCTATACTTACTGACTCTGGCTCTCACTCTAGATACTACTTGTCTTTCACAAGCCTAATGTAATGTCTCTACCAAAATAGGTCTATGTAATAACTCTAGGCTTGTAATTACCACTCTAGTAGTGAAGACATACAAACTTGTTTACTATGCAAAGAAATAAGCTTTAAGTTTTCTTACTCTTTGTGCAAAGGGATAATCTATATGATTTCTTACTCTTTGTGTAAAGGTCTAAGCTATAATCATTTTTACTCTTTGTTATAAATAGATCTCTCACCAAATTCTTTTGAAGAGCTCTCAATCAAAACCCTTTCTCCTCTTGGATGGATGCTTGGCTCCAAAACCTTAGAATGGAAGAGTTGCAATGCAAGTGAGAGATTGCTTCTCAAATAATTATAATGTATGTGAGATCTTGGAGTGATCTTGGAATTATTTTACAAATGAGGTTCATGGGTTTATATAGTTTTTCAAAACCCACCAATTATATATTCTTTCATTATCCATCCCCATGTGCAAGCCTTTATTTAAGCTTATTAACCTTATCTCCCAAAATGGGGTGTGGAAAGTTTATGAGGGTCAATGGGTCAAACCACCCTTTATATATTTATCTTTGGATAATGCTCCCATGCATTTATATGGGAGATGTCCCAATTTCTATGGGAAATATCCCACATTTGTGGGGAAAGAGATATTCATGGAGTTAATCACATTTATCAAGCCTTAAGAAGTGAGATTTGTCTAAAATATTGGAGAATATTTTTAGGCTACTGTGGACACTCCAAATGTGAGGATTTAATTGCTCCATATGTCAATAATCTATCAAAACATTTCCATGTCTAGTTATTATACTTGCACATATTTTCCCTATTGCCTGAAAACTTCAATAGGCCATAACTTTTGTATACAAAGTCCATTTTTCAAACCGTAAAATGAATTGGAAAGATATTGATGAGATATTTAATGTGAATATAGTTTAGGAAAAATTGAGACCATATAATTTTATCATATTGGAAATCCTCCCAAATCACTACATGATTAGGGTTTCATTAAATTCTTGTGAGTCTTTAGGAAATGATGATTGGGATGTCATTACATAATATGTGTATCAAACCATACTTATCTAGTGGGGTATATAAATTGAGAAATGTTTCCATCATGAAGACCTATATTTTTTCTTTGCATAAAGTTATGTGATAATTGAACCCTAGGGAGTTCATTCCAATATCCTAGGTCAATGTGTGGTACCCTCTAAATGAGAAATCTTGGAAATGAGATAGAAATTATTCATTGACAAATTTTATGCTCAAATATAAAGAGGTATATTGGGACCATCTAGATATCCCAAGTAAAAAAAAAATCTAACCCCAAATCTGGTAGCACTTCATAGAGACCCCAATGGTTGAAGTGGTTTTGAAGGGATAAGACCCTCTCAAGAATGTTGGATATTGGATTGATTCTTAGATAACTATTTTTCCATGGATCATTCCTTGATGAAAGGGTTAAAATTTTAACACCACCAATAATTTTAATAATTTATTTTATGAATCTTAAAATTATAATCCTCTCAAGGTGCGTATTTTGAAGGTTTAATGAATGTGATGTACACCTGCATTAGTTATTAAATTGCCTCATAAGTATTGCATGTTGATACTTGATTGTGTTTTTAAAACCTTATTTTGTATTATAAAACCAATCCCATCAACTAAGGTCAAAATCAAAGTTCAAAACATTTTATTAGTATACATACAAAAAGGTGTTACTCTATCCATGTTCTAGGATAAAATTGTTCCTTTATACAACTTGTGTCTAAAATTTGTCTCAAATCACACCTCTCTTATATGAAATTATACCATTATGATTTCCATGTTAATTTTAACTTATTATATTCATTTTCTTAATTTCATAATTATAAGGTCACTTTAAATCAAATTTAATTAAGCCAACACTTTTTATCTTGATATCATTTCCTTGTGTTCAAATTAACTTTATTCAAATCTAAAGTTTTCTCTTGTCATTTTTCCAAACATCATATTTTCCCATTTACATATAGATTTATTCCAAATTTCATGTCTAATATGAATCATTAAACATGAAGTGGTATGTATTATAATGCCACTTATGATGACAAATAGACTCAAGATCAAAATGACCCATTCACATATCAACCCACTTCTCCCCATGATCAAGAAGATTCAATGAATCCACTTGATCTGGAAGCTCATAAACCAGTGTATGAATAAATAACATAGATGTATGATGCATCTAGAAATCAATTTGAGAAACATTTGTTTTATAATAGAGAAAAAAACTTTTTGCATTTATTAGATATGGATGTCAAGGTGCCTCCTGATTTTCCCCTAGAAAACTTACATCAGGTTGAAAGATCATCACTATGAAATATTGTCAAAATTACCAAGTGGAATGATGATATACCCTCTTTGAGGCATGATAATCCAATTTTTAAAATGTTCATAATTATATGAACATATAGGAAATGGAGGGAGTTACTTGTATCTTCTCCCCAAGTGTTACCTAGTATGGTAAACCAACTACAACAAGTTAGTAATGTGATCAATGACCTTGTCAACTTGTTACTTAATCCAGTCATTTATCCTCTAATTGAAAATAAATAAATAAGGATTTGTTTTTTGATACATTGTATAATTTGGAGACATTTATTGATATTCAACAACATACATCTAAATATTATTTACAACCAATTGTAGAAAATATCCAAAAAAAGTTTCCCAATCCTTACCAAGTTTCTATTAATCCTACATGTCAAGTTCTATGTGGTAAAATTCCCTCTCAATATATACAGAGAATAAATTCATATCCAATAAGTACCTATTGAGTCACAAAATGTTCTATCTAATTCCCATGTTCCTTAACATAATTCTAATAATGTTCCTTATAATACATAATAATGAGTTCCTTTTGTCTAACTAGTTTCTTCTACTCAACAACAAATTCCCATCGCTCAAAAATAATTACTTAGTAAAAAAATAGCTTCCTCCTAAAAAAAACAACATTTGCATTCCACCAAATAACCATAATCAATACCAGTTTCCTCTTATGTATCAATGCATTTCAATTCTTTCTTCCAATTTTAACCAATACCAAGCTCCACCCAACTAGTCAAACCATGTTAATAAAAGTAATAATTATAATTTACAAACACCCAATTCTATTATCAATCGAATAATACCCCACCTACTTCCTAAAACACCTTATTTTATTATGAATTATAGTCTATCAAATAGGCAATATCAGGATTACAATTTAGGACTCAAAATTAAAAACATGAGATCTATCATATATGTTTATATCCATTTCATTAAATTATTTTTTAGATACTTTTTCCATCTCATTTTGAGATTATAAATTTTGAAAAATATAAAGGAAAAGGTGACCCAAAGAGAACCTAAGACTATTATTTGTTTCTTGCCAGAAAGTAAGCTATAGTTCTAATTTCTAATTCATTTATTCTCACAAAGTTTGGTTGGACCTACTTTAGATTGGTTTACATATCTATAGAAAGGTTCTATTATAACTTTTTATGACTTGTTAGAGAAGTTAATTAAACACTTTTTCTATAACATTGATCATGATTTAACCATTGTTGGAATATGTTCTATCAAACAAAGAGGAGGTGAGAGCTTTGTTACATATCTTGAAAAATGGTGACCACTAGCTAGTATATTTCCACAAGCACTTCCTAACATTGAGTTGGAAAAGACATTCATGTCAAATTTGAACTTAGAACTAACATTTAATCTCAAATTATAGTGTGTAGATAATTTTGATTATGTTATCACTAATGGTGTTCAAATAGAGAATTCTCTCATGGACAAAGGAGTGATTAAAATATATACATAAAATCAATCTCAAAATCAAAACTAAAATCATAACTAAAATACCACTCCAAATACAAAAAATGTCATAGATAAGCCAAAGAATTTTAACCGTAATAATAGTATGGTGCAAAATGGAGTTACAAAAGCTATAAATGTTTGATGTTTTATAATTTCATCTTTTTTTAAGGCCAATTTACTGATAAGATTGACCAATTTTCTATTTCTAAGTCTACTTAATTTTGAAAATGAAAAATTCATAGAATTTCCTACTTCTACATGTAATAAATGATATTAAATGTAAATTTATTGAAAAAAATGGTGTTAACTAGTTGTCCTACACATCATGGTCATCTATGCTCTTGCACATAGTCTAGAAGTACCTGAAATCATGGTCTATGAGCCATTTTATCTAAGTAACTCTAGCACAAAATCTCAGTAGTAAATTTTGAAATTAGAGGGTGAAAATTAACTAAATTTCCACCCCATGGTGAATCTATAGCCTTTTATTCAAAATTGTTTCACCTCATTGTCATGACCTTATTTGATTACATTTATTTCACTTAATGTTATGGTTTAGTTATGAGATATATGAGACATAATTTTTTGGATTACTATTGTGATATAGTTTTATGATTAATGTTGATCCATTATTATTATTGTTGAGATAGTTATTTGATATGCTTTTTATTAAAAAATTAGATATTTATGCTTAATGAGTTAATGATTCATTATTTAGTTTTGTTATATTATTACATTTAATGTTGTTATTACATTTATTTCTATTATATAGTATAGATACTATTGATGGTATATTATGATTGCAAGTACCAGATATGAGATAGGTTGGATGTGACTCTGAACAGTCAAGTGAGGTGGAGAAAGTGAATGAAAAGAAAATAATGAATTTAAATGGCAAACTAAGCTTTGACTATTATGAATGCTTTAATTCATTTTTTATACATGGTTTATATTGTTGAATGCTTATCATTTATTGGATTTTATTTAATTATTGAGTTGATCATTATTTGGCTCAACTTCATGTTCAATCATTACTTTATTCAATTGATTTTGACTCAATCTAATTGACACTTGTCAGCATTGTTGAAATGTGGTCTTTTTACCTATGCTATTTTCTATTGATTGATTATCTTACTCCTTCTATTTTTCTCATCATGTATTGATTATTGGTCTTCAACATTGTATTGGTGTTCAATGCTATTTGACTTGTTGTGGGAATCATGACTTATGTTTGTATTTTTTTGTGACTTGATTACTCACAGTCCTATTTCATTTTATCTTAAAGGCATGAGTTATTGATTGTGATTTGAAGGAATTTTAATATTTTAATTCATCTTCTCATTATTGTTTAATTTCATTAAAGGTATTCATTTTTATGTGGGACACTTTTTTTAATCAATGGTTATGAGACCAAATATTGGCTTGGCATTGCTTTGGTTAGGTAATTGGAGGACCATGAACCACCTTGGAGAATGGTATTAGTTTAAGGTGTTTATTTTATTTTTTATTTTGGTTTATGGAATTATCTCACCATTTTATGCAAGAGGGTTCAAGAATCTTCCTAACCCTTTTAGGGTTATTTCATGTTCATTTTGCTTATCATTCAGAAATATACGCTTAGGGAAACTTTGATAAAATTTGGGCATGGAAACCAAGGTAAATATGAATGCATTTAAATGCATGATATTTTCTCAAAGCTCAAACTATATTGAGTCATTTGTCTTATTGTTCATGCATGAGTTTTTATGGATTTTTTTGGTGATTCGAGTTATGGGTCAATTGGTCTTATGCATTCATCATATGTGAACAACTAAAATATTATGAAGGAAAGGAAAATAAGTAAATCCTTAATTATTTGCATTCTTTTGGATGGTATACAAGTAGGTAATGCATTTAAAATTTAGGGTTATTTTGTGACATGGCCTTACTAATTCAAATTGGGTTCTTGGTATGAAAATAAAATGCAGCCATTTTACTATTTTGTAGCTTACAAAATGAAGTGTTCTAATGGCTTGTTTGCATTATAAAAACTGATAGAGTTTGAATTATTTTGGGTTTTATTTGATTTTGAATTAAAAGGGAAATAAAGACTAATACATCCTTGTTCGTGGCATGTAAATAATAATTATTTGTGTGTATGTTATGAAAATCCATTTTCATTTTTATGCCAGTTATTTTATAGAGATGGTTATGTTGTTTTTGGGCTATGACTATGCATGATTTATGGTTTTTAGTTTTTTTTTAAAAACCTAGTTACGAGTTAGAAACCCTAAATATATACTTTGAGTTTTAACTAGGTTATTTTTTCTTAATAAACACAATCATGTGCATTGTTTTAGGCTATGGCCTTAGAAAAATATAATGAATTACTTAAGTTATAGTTGAGGTTCAAATACCATTTGGTTTTTGCTTAAAATATTATGTTATTTTTTTATGTGTGATTATTAGCTATATAGATAGGGTATATAATTTGGCTCATTATGATGTTTTTGATTTATGATGAAAGTCTATTTTATCCACTTGATGTAAATTATCTACATGATTATTTGAATTCAGGTAAAGGATTAGTTTAATGATTTGGTTATATCATGAGTTTTTAAATCTTATTTGACTTTAAGCATTTGTATGAATGATTTCAGTAATTATTATCATTACAAATTAGTGATAATGATATTGGAATGTTTTCATAATGATTTTTCATTTGACCTTATTGGTCAACATCGAGCTCATACTTTAAGGACATTTGATGTTGTTTTCTTGATTAGTTTGATTGACTTTATTTTCATTGGTTGTGTGAATATGTTGCCTTGCATGAAAACTTGAGTTGAGTTTTGATGTATTTTTTTGGATTTCTATAAGTTTTATAACTTCTTCATGAAAATTTTATGAGGATGTTTTGAGTATACAATTTATTTCATTTCTCAAAAAAAATTTAAGTCATTTAAGTTAATTTTAATTATAGGGAAATATTTAAAGAATATTGTTTGTATTTAGGGTTACTAGTAGTAATGCAATTGCATTTATTTTAGGTGTTGTGCCCTATCATTAGATTCAGTTTTGATGGTGAAAGTCCATGGATTTAAATCTTATAATGCTCTAAATGAGATTCAATAGTTATAAGGTGTTAGTTTTATTAATTGTGAATGTAAAAAATCTTGTATGAATGTTTTCATCATTTGGTTTTGTTAAGTCAAGCTCAACTGACACTGTTACCTTCCTCACTTCTTTCATCTAGACATAATCACATCCAATTAATGTATGGGGTGGAAAATGACCACTTATGCTTTGGATAATTAGTATTAGAGAGGTGCACATTTATAACATTGGATTCTGTGCAAAAGGTTATTTATTTTACTTCTTCTAATTTAGTTATTTTTATAGTTGATTATACAATGAATTGATTTGTGAATTTATAATTAACTTTATTTATTGTATTTAAGTTGTAATATGATATGAAATCTATTTTTAATCATATTAGTTAAGTTTTTATATAGATTGGATGATCTTTTACTTATCAGACCATTCATTGGTGTTGTCATTTATGTATGCAATTGGGTAAGTTGAATGGTGTATTCATTGTTTAATGAAATATTAATAATAATGATTCTACTATTGTAAATTATGAATTGGTACTAAATATTTAATTGTCAAACCTTGAATGACTTTAGGATTTATTTGGAGGTAGAGTTTCATTTGAACCTTATATTCTTATACCTAAATGGATTATGTTGATGCAACTTGAAGAAAGGGAATGATTTGAATCAATAATATTTTAATATGTATATGTATGCATAGAGTTCATAAGTTTTATGCTTAAATTTAGAATGAGGATATATTTATTTGCATAGATGTATAATCTCATTTAATTATCTTATATTATGATTATGTGTTCATAAATCTTGATAAAGTTCAGATGATTATTCAACATTATTAGTATTCTTATTTCAGGTTAATGGCATTGATCTTGTTGGGTAATAAAAATAGTAATTAGTTACTTTTGAATTATATTTATAATATTTAATTGTGAGATACTATGTGATTTTTGGGTTTATTAAAGTGTACAAGGATAATTGGAAAGTGAACTTTGTATGTATAAATCATTTTTGATATACCTCATATACAAATTAAGTTGTTAAGATTAATTTAAGTAACTTATAATTATTTGATCATTATGTTTATTAAAATTGAATAATGAAATAACTTGATCAAGGATGAGCTGTGTTGATTGTATTTTTTATATACTTGTGATATATCTTCCTTTGACTACATAAAAAACATAAAACCTATGTTAAATATCCATAATTATTAAATCGACTCTTTGTTTTGGATTCATTTAAATAACTTAAAACATGTCTAAAGTTAATATCCTCTTTAGGATTATATAATGAAGACAATCATTTTTAGAAACCATTATATCAATGTTTAAAGTGATAGGACTATTTTGTGATAGCCTTGTATAATTTGGGATTTATGGAATTAAATAATTATAACTAAGATTAAATTAACATGATTCAAATATTATACAATTGTTAAAGATAATTTAGCAAACAAGTTTGTAAATGGTTAAGTCATTAAAATGTCCTATATTCCAATGATTATTTCTTTGAGGCATGATGTGTTTTAGGAACACCTGCTTCTTACATGGAATAGGATTATGAAAAAATAATAATAAATTATTCTATTTCATTATAAAGATAAAAAAATATTAAAATACAATGATTTGATTTTTAATCATTAGATTGGAATTGATCATTCTTACTAGGAATTAAGAAAGAGAAATGTTTTGAAAATGTTAAGGAACTAAATAATTATGAAATACTTAGTCAAAGGTACATTGACCTAAGTTGATGTTTGATTCACTTAATTAATAAGGTTTAGGGTTAAACCTTGTATAAGTACATTGAGCTCCTTGGCCTCATATGTATTAAAACAATGATGTTTTAAGAGTGTTTTTGTAACCTTTTAGGGTTGACTAAACTTAGTAAGATCATTAAATAGGCATGGTTTGACTTATACCTTGAGACTAAGCCTATCTTATAAAAATAAAAGAGGTTCCAAAGAAAAACATAAGCATAGTTGTTGAAACATCTTAAGAAGTTTAATCGATATCCTTATAATTGATCTAATCTCCTTAAGCCACCTACAAATAGGATGCCTATCTTTTTCATTTCTTGTTTTTGAAAATTTTAATGTGTTCCAAAGAGTTGCATTGCTTTTAGAAATAGTCCTTTTTCATGATCACTTCCTCTTATTTTTAAATTTGATAGTTTTTATTTATGCAAGATTAGTATAATGATTCTTTTGTTGAATTTGTCTTTCTTCCTATAGATGGTTGATGAACTTTTTTTATTTACCCATAAAGGTATTGTCTATTTATAACCTATGCAGGTGATTGGGTAAGTGTATAAGTTAGTTATGGTTTTACTAAGAGGGCCATGTTTAAGTAAACATATAGGCATACGTGAGTCTTACTAAATTGACCCACTTCTATTAGAATACTAAGTGGTTAAAATGATTTCTAATGAAGTCACTATTAATTTATGGATTTGGTCTACTTCCTATATTGGCTATGACTCAATTATGGATCTGACTTCATCTCTCAATGCTAAACTCTAATTAAGTATTTGAACCAATATTTTCATCTCATTATTATATATATGTATGTGTGTGTGTAAATTTTTTTGTGGTTGTTAAATATTGGTATTAGATTTAGTTATACTGCTCTAGGTAACTTGGGGGAATGTCTTCTTGTTTTTTTCCTATTAAGTTGTTTTTTTTTCACCTCAGGATGGTGAAAACAAGATATGGAAGGGAAAATAACAACACAAGGTATGTTAGCCCTGGTAGAGGTAGAGATTATATGGATAATGCTTCAAAAATATTGAAATAAATATTAGAGCCCTTAACTATGATACATATAACCCTAATTCTAACCAATACATAGTCTTGAATAGGATACTTACCACATTAAATGCCCTATAAAATAAGTTGGAAAAACAAGAATGATGATTTAACAACTTTTTGGGTGTTCTACTTGTAGAACTACCTCTTAGAGAAGAAGGGCAAGTTGGTGAGTAAGAACTTCAAGACAACCTTATAAATTTGGTTGATCTTATCATTAAGGAACTCAACCATTTTAGGTGAGAAATCTAATGACATAGTTGATACATGGTTGGTTCACCTATATAAATAATTTAAATTTCATAATATTTTATCTAATATGATAGAAAGAGTGGTTGTTTATTAGTTAGTAGGAGTTGTATCTCTTTGGTGGAACCTATATGCAAAGGGAAATGCAACTGATCTATATAAATCAGTCATAGTTCAGAGAAGATAAATCCTACTTACAATTTTGATTGTTGATACATTATATATTTAGGGTCATGAATAAGATGAATCCACTAGAAATAGGTAAGGGATATATTACCACAATAATATCACTAGGAAGGTTTCTAAAGCCTCTAGTCAAGTAAAACTATGCAATAATCCTAACTAGGTCCTATGTTTTCATATTCACTACACTAATATCAAGTAAAGTAAAAGTCTAATCTAGTGCTCACCAAATATTATGGCATAAAGTGGGGTTAGTAAACATAAAATTAAACATTCATAAGAGAATCCTATTTAGTCTATGCATAGGTAAAACCCTAATGCATGTAGAGATAAATATACTCAAAAGCCATTACTTATGTTAATTCTATCTACTAAAAGAGAGAAGAAAATTTAGAGATACTTAACTTGAAGATGAACCCATTGAGACTCAATATCTCTCTTTGATAAAGGTACTTCACAAGAGTTTATTGTGGTTTGTAAAGATTAGTAATAAAGGCCAAAGCATCTAAGACTTTTACATAAGACAAGATTATTCTCTAAGTAGAAACCCTAAGTTAAGACTCCTCAAGTGGAATGGAGGTAGATCATATTGTAAAGAAGAACAAATGAATAAGTAACTCTTATTATCTCTCTAAGAATGGCAAAATGAATGTGTTTATACAGCTGAATCTAACCCTAGTCCTTTCCAAAAGTTTAGGCCGATAAGGTCAACCCAATCAACATTTTATCTTTATTGAAAAAAAAAATTAGTTCATGGTATATGTCAGCCAAGGAATGACCTAAAACCTAAATAAGTTTTATCAATTAGAGTATAATATTGATGGGGTCGATAGTGTAACATAAACTATCAAAAATGATTTTAGGCTAGGGAAAGGATAATGAAGTTAGAAAATGACTAGAGGATGGTTTAAAAGAGGAGAAAAATCTTAAGGGAATATTTTAAAGAGATATTTAGATTAATAATAAGTGTTAGTAAAGGGACAACAATCCTATGAAGCACCAATGGTCTACCCACCCCCTTTCTTAGTGCACCCCTTAAGACATTCACTTAGAGAAATTGAGACTTGATGGGTTCCTACAAGATATAAAGCATCAATAATTGATAAAGTTTGAAAATATTATGTGTATAAAGAACCATATTTGTGCCTTAAAGGGATACCAACCAATGACTCTTACCTAACCTACTTTTGAAAGGTAGTCTAGGAAGATGTATCTTAGCTCAAACTTTAAGGAACATAAAATAATTTAATTTTAGATATTAAATTAAGAGAATATGTCTATAATTTAGTACAAAAATAAGTATTTAAACCTACCACATCATGACAACTACATAAATGATGACAAGACTAGAGTTACCAAGTTTAAACTAGTGTTCAAGGAAATATTAATACATGATATCAATATGATTAATCCAAAGACTCTAAATGCTCCTATTAAATCTTCTCATAGGGTAGAAGAGAAAGAGAAATCTCAAAGTTTTAATAATTTCATAGTCTATCTAAATCAATATTAAATATTTGGATCACTATCATGATCATTCATCAGGAGATAGAAGACAATGAATATGGAATAATAAAATAAGCCATCAAATAGCATAAAAGGAATTAATCATTGAAGCTCCTTACCAAATTTAATAATAGAAATTTATATCTTGTTATCAAATTAGAAATGAATATTTTCCTAGGAAAGAAAATTAGATTTTGTTTTGTCTAAGTGGATTTATTAAATAGAAGACAATTTAGTTTTTGGCAACAATTATAATAATTAATAGTGTCAAAAAAGGCAAAAAAACATTTTGTATGCATTAATTATAGATATATTAATAAATTTTAAAATAAAAGGATGTAAAACATTGTTTAAACTAGAAAAAATAAAGCAAAAAAGTAGAAATAGCCTATAGCATATTTAAAATAGGCTTCCAACCATTACCCAATTTTAGGCCATCATCTCTATTTAGATTGTTAGGGTGTTTACATATTTATATGGCCTCTCTAAGATTAACTTGTGAAAATGGTTCTTTACAAATATTACCCTAGCTTACTCAATGTTAATGGCATGCTTAGTCTTGTAAGAATGATTTGTAAGAGCAGATTTATCTATTCTTACAAGATGAATATCTATTGCATGCTCCTTGATTATGGTCTTCACACATCTCTCAGTTTCACTAATATATGGGATTCCAAAAGAGCATTCTATAATATAGAACCTAATCTAAAGATTATGATCAAAAGGGTCCTTAATCATCCTAAGATCCATTCTTAACTTATTAATAGGAATGAAAGTGGTATTAATATTTTGACATTTGATAATTTTGGCTGACTTGTCTGAAATACCTTATACATAAGTTAGGAATGCTACATGACCCTCAGATAAAGGTTCCTTAGGATATTGTCTTTCTATTTTCAATTTTTCCTATTTAATAGATCTTGCAATCTACTTATTCATGTAATCATTCATCTTGAAAACACATCTTAAGTGTTCAATCTCTTGGTCAATACTATCATTATCAAAAAACTTAAGGATATAGTGGATAAAGTTTTTAGAACTCCCACTTTCTGAGTCGGGTGGTGATGAGAAGAGGCATGAAGGTATAGGTCAGTGTGAGTGCCTTTTCTATAGATCTTTCTATCCAGAGAGACATAATATTTCTTTGAAATAAGGATATATAAGAAAGTAATTTTCCCCTCAATCTCAATTTCTTTTCTGAATTTAATGATATGGAATTAACTATTGAGGTGAGAACTAAATTCTTCTACAAAATCCCTTCTGTGGTTCCAACATAAATTAGTATCATCAACATATCTCTTCCACCACCTGAGATTAATAAGGTTGATAGAAATGAGCTTTTAGTTAGATTTGATGTAGTTTCCATATTTACTAAAGTCCCATTGCTAACAAATTTGAAGTCATATTAAGACTCATGGATATTGAAACTAAGAATCTGGTAGCATTATGTTTAAATTATATTTTTTTCTCCTTTAAGGGAGTTATATATGAGAAATGTGAAGGCATGGAAATGGGATCCCCAATTTCCCTTATGGTATCCAACCTTTTCATGGAAAATTTTGAATATCCAGCTCTTCAATGTTTTCCTCTTAAGCTAAGATGGTGGAAGAGGTATGTCGACATTACCACTTTATGTTTGTAATATAAAAGGTATTCTCTGGAATAATTTCATTCTCACCTCAATAGTATTAAATTCATGAAGGAAATTGAGATTGAGGGAAACTTAAATTAATATATATCCTTATTTCAAATAAAGATGATGGCTCTCTAGCAAGAAAGGTATATATAAAAATCACTCACACTGACCTTTACCTTCATGCCTCTTCTCATCATCACCTAGATCAGAAAGTAGGAGTTATGAAAACTTTATCCATTAAAGACTTTAATATTTGTGATAATGATAGTATTAAAAAATAAATTAAACACTTAAGATGTGTTTTCAAGATGAATATTTATATGAATAATCTATTAAAAAATATTTTAAACAAGAAAAATTGAAAATAGAAAGACAATATCTTAAGGAACCTTTAGCTGAGGGCCTTATAGAATTCCTAACTTATGTGGAAGGTATTTCAAACAAGTTACCCAAAATTATAAAATGTTAACATATTAATACCACTTTCATTCATGTTAATAAAATAAGAATGGCTCTTAGGATGGTTAAGGACCCTCATGATTATTATCTTCAAGGTGGGGTCTATATTATGGAATGCTCTTATGGAATCCTCTATATTGGTGAAACTGGGAGATATGTGAAGATTAAAATCAAGGAGCATACAGTATAAATTTATCTTGGAATATTAGAGAAATATGCTCTTGTAGAGAATTATTACAAGACCAATCATGCCATTAATATTGAGCAAGCCAGGGTAATAAATTTGGAGAACCATTTTAGTAGGCAAAAGCTTAGAGAGGCCATACAAATATGTAAACACCCTAACAATCTAAATTGGTATGATGGCCTAGAACTGGTTAATTCTTGGAAACCTATTTTAATTATGTTATAGGTTGGTTTCTCCTTTTTTTCTAGTTTAAACAACGTTTTCCAATATTTTATTTTAAAATTTATTAATATCTTTCTAATTAATGCATGCAATTTTTTTTTTTTAAAACCTTTTTTGACTTTTTTAATTATTCTAATCATTACTAAGAACTAAATTGTCTTCTATTTAATAAATCCACTTAGACAAAAAAAAAATCTAATTTTCTTTCCTAGGGAAATGGTCATTTCTAATTTGATAACAAGATATAAATTTATATTTTTAAATTTTGTGATGAGCTTCAATGGTTAATTATTTTCTACTATTTGAAGGCTTATTTTATTGTTCCATATTCATTATCTTCTATCTCTTAATGAAGGATCATGGTAGAGATCTAAAAAGTTGAGGGAAAAAATTCACATAGTTATTCCAAAAAATTGAAAGAGAAAGCATGTCAAAAGGTGAGGAAAGATTTTAAACAAAATAGACAATAGTTTATAAACAAAAATTATCCCCTTTGCCTAATAATTACAATAAATCTGATCAAAACCTTAGGTTTAATAAGAGTATAAGTGATTTTAATAAATTTCAAGGTCAAAATAAAATCTCTAAGAATTAGAATTATTTTAAGTTTACAAATTTTAAGAGAAATCAGATCCAAGGTTGTCAAAACATACCCACCACTAGGGCAAATACAATTCCTGTGTCACCTCAAAGGACTATATTAGGTTTGGAATATGGTGATAATCACTATCATAAGTATTTTTTCAAGATGAAAATAGGTCAATTACATAACCATATGTTTTATACAGTTGTGGATAATAGCAACTCAGATTTTCAAGCAACCCCTATCAAATTTAGAGGTAAATCAAATGATATTTAAATTTAAATTTTATTTGATTTAGGAGTAATAGATAGTTTTATTATTCCAAAGTTAGTACATAAATATAAATTAAATCTTGTGACATTGAAGGATGGTTGGGATGTTGAGTTCAGATCAAGTAAAAGGGTGTCAATTTCTAAGTGTCTTGAACAAGTAATCTTAGACATAAGAAAGTTTTAGACCCAAGTTAACCTATTTTTAGCTCCTATTTGTTATTATGATGTCATTATAGGCATGGATTGGATGAAATATGATAAAATCAATCTAGATTAATGTAATTAAGTAATAAAATGTTATGATGACATGGGAAAATTGGTAATAAATTAAAGGTTTGTTGAAACTTAAAGTACACAAGTTACTGTCTACCTTACAATTAAACAAAGTAGTGCATTAAGGTTGTAAACTATATTTTATACAGATGCATGAAATAATACCTATAAAAAAACATCATTCCATTAATATCCTTTTTTACAAGAATTCTCTGATGTTTTTCTAGAAAAACTACCTGGTTTACCTCCTAAGAGAGAATTTAAATTTTCTATTGATTTAATGATAAGGGTAACCCTTATATTTAAATCACCTTATCACATGAATGTATTATATTTATAAGAGCTTAAAGATCAAATGTAAAAGCTACATAAAATGGAAGCTTTAAGCCAAGTGTGTCACCTTGGGGTACACTTGTAGTCTTTACAAAAAGTAAGGATGAAACCTTGCATTTGTGTGTTGACTATTGAATGATTAACAAGGTGAATATCAAGAATCATTATCCTTTACTGAGGATAGATTATATATTTGATAAAATTAAGGATGCAACTATTTTTCTAAGATAGAATTGAGATTAAACTATCACCATCTAAGAATCAAGGATTAATAAATCTATAAGACCACTTTTAGAACTTGGTATGGACATTACAATTTTACATTAATGCCCTTTGGTTTGAATAATGCACATACTACATTTATGAATTTAATGAATAGTGTATTCAATTTTTTTGGACAAGGTTTTTCTAGTTTTCCTTGATGACATACTGCTCTATTATAAAAATGCAGCTGAACATGAACATCATTTGTGTTTAGTGATGAAAAGATTAAGGCAACATAATTTATTTAGTAAGCTATCCAAATTTGATTTATTTTAAACTAAGATCAACTATTTGGGTCACATATTATTTAAGGTTGGCATTGCTATTGATCTAGAAAAGATTAAATCTATCCAAAAATGTCCTACTCCTAAAAAATTCCATCATGTATGCAATTTTTTGAGACTATATAGTTATTATATAAGGTTTGTTGATTTTTTTCTAAGTTGGATAACCCAATAACTTTATTATAGTGCAATTGTAATTTTTTTTTTGGACTTATGAGTGTGAACAAGCTTTTCATAAGCTTAAAGAGTTGTTAAATACAACACCTATACTTATTGTATTGAATCCTAATGATAATTTTAAAATTTGGGTTGATACATCCAAAGAAGGCTTTAGTGGCATGCTAACTCAAGATGATTCAGTTGTGGTTTATGAGTCATGCAAATTGAAAGATCGTGGAAAAGATTACACCACTCATGACCTTGAACTTACGACCATTGTAAATGTTTTGAAGTAATAGAAACATTTTTTATTGGGTAAGTATTTTGAAGTAAAATATGATTATTGCAACGTAGAATATTTGTTTTCATAAGATGATTTGAATGCTCATCATCATAAATGACTATAATTTATGAGTAAATTTGATATGTGAAAGGTAAAGACAATCATGTTATTAATGTAATTAGTTGATCCACTTATCTCTTTACCTTTTTGTTTTTTCATAACAATTTTATAATTAAAATTTTGGAATAATAACATTATGATAAGTATTTCCAAGATGTAATTACAAATTTAGCTGATGAGCCTGTAGAAAAGAAAATTTCTAAATTTTCTATTGATTATGATCATTTAATCAAACACAAAAATAGAATTTATGTCCCTAATTCTAGTGTCTTAAGGAAAATTTTACTAAAATAAGTGCATGTAACACCTTATTTTTCTCATCCTTGTGTCACAAAGATGATACATGAGCTAAAAAGACTGTATTAATAGCCTAGTTTGCAACATGAAGTTGTTAACTTTATGTCAAAATGTCTAGAGTGCCAACCCATGAAAGCTAAACATTACCATCTTAGTGGAATTTTGTACCCTTATGATGTTCTAAGAGGTAGGTGGGCTATGATTTATTTGGATTTCATAATTGGTTTTCCAAAATCATGAAGCAAGCATGATACTATTCTAGTTGTAATAGATAAGTTTACTCAAGTTGGTCATTTCATTACTAGAAATTTAACTGATGATGCATCTATATTTTTTGAATGTTTTGTGAAATAAATAGTAAGGATACATGGCATGATTTAATCTATTATTTATTATAGAGATAAACTTTTTTACTTCAAGGTTTTGGAAAAATTTGACTGTTAATTTTGATACAAGATTGGATTTAATTTGTCTTATCATTTAGAAATAGATGGTTAGATGGAAAGACTAAATCAGGTTGTGGAGGACATGTTAAGGATGTATGTGATGGATTAATAAGTTAAATGGGAAGATTGTTTACATTTAGGTAATTTTATTTACAATAAAATATACCATTTTTTTATTAAAATAGTTATTTTCAAAGCTTTATATGGACTTAAATGTAGAGTTCCACTTGGTTGGAAAAGTTTAGAAAATAGAATTGTTATTAGTCCTCATGATTTAAAATATCATGATAGGTAAATGGAAATAATAAGGAAAAATCTAAAAGGTACCTTTGGTAGACAAAATATTTATGCTGATATAAAGGGATTGCCATGTGAATTTAAGTTTGGTGATAAAATTTTTTTGTGTGTTAGACTGTATAAAATTTCAATTATTTTTGGAAACACATCCAAATTATTTCCTTAATTTTTAGGACCCTTTGAAAATTTGGAGAAGATTAGTCCTATTGCCTATCAACTAGCTCTACCTCCTTCTTTATCATGGATTCATGATGTTTTTCATGTTGCATTATTGAGAAAGTATATACCTAATCCTTCTCATGTTTTGGATTAGACTCATCTTCAATGTTTTAAGGAGAAAAATATGTAGTTGGATCCAATGAAAATCTTGGACCATCATAGTGTTAGATTATGAAATTATGAGATTTCTAAAATCCTATTTCAATGGCATCATTTGTCAAAAAGAAGTGCTACTTGGGAAGATTAGAGTCTTTTCAAGCAACACTATCCTTAATTATTTTGTTCATCGAGATGACTCTCTTCCAAGTAGGGGAGGATGTCATGACCCTATTTGACTACATTTATTTCACTTACTATTATGGTTCAGTTATGAACTATAAATGATAAATTGTTTAGATTACTATCGTAATGTAGTTCTATGAGTTGTGTTGATCCATTATTATTTTTGTTGAGATAATTATTTTATATGATTTTCATTACAACATTGGATATTTATGATTAATGAGTTACTAATTTGTTTTTCATTTTAGTTATATTATTAAATTTAATGTTGTTATTATATTTATTTCTCCTATATAGTAAAAATACTACTAATGGTCTATAATGACTACAGGTACTAGATATAAGCTAGGTTGGATGTGACTCTAAGTAGTTGGGTAAGGTGAAGAAAATGAAAGAAAATAAAATATTGAATTTAAATAGCAAATTGAGATTTGACTATTATGAATGTTTTAAGTCATTTTTATATACATGATTTATACTACTAAATGTTATCACTTATTGGATTCAATTTCATTATTGAGTTGATCATTAGTCAGTTTTGACTTTATGTTTAATCATCACTTTATTCAGTTGATTTTGACTCCTTGTTTTAATTGACACTTATCAACATTGCTAAAATGTGTAGTGTTTTTTATTGTACTATTTGTTGTTGATTGATTATCTTACTCCTTTTATTTTTTTCCTTGTATATTTCTTGTTGGTATTTGACATTGCATTGGTGTTCAGTGCTATTTGACTTATTATCAAATTCATGACTTATATTTGGATTTTTGAGTGACTTGATTACTGGTCAGAATCCTATTTCATTTTGGCTTAAAGGCATTAGTGATTGTGATTTAAAGGATTTTTAAAATTTAAATTCATATTATCATTATTTTTTAGTTTCATTGTAGGTATATGTTGTGATGTGGGACTCTTGTTGCATTCAAAGGTTATGAGACCAAGTCTTGCCTTGGCATTTCTTTGGTTAGGTAATTTGAGGACCACAAACCATCTTAGGGCATGGTATTAATTCAAGGTGTTTATTTTGTTGTTGACTTTGATTAATGGAATTATCTCCACATTAGATGCAAGAGGGTTGAGACTCTTCCCAACCCTTTTAAGGTTATTGAATGTTCATTTTTTTGTCATTTGGAATCCCTATGCTTGGGGAAACTCTACCTAAATTTAGGCATGGAATCCATGGGAAATATGAATGCAATTAGATGCATGAGTTTTTATCAGAGTTTGAAATGTAGTGAATCATTTATCTTATCAGACATTCATGGGTTTTTGTGGAGTTTTCTTGTGGTTTGAGTTGGTTTAAATGGGTTGACTAGTCTTTTGCTTTCATCATATGTGAATGACTAGAAGCTTGTAGAGGAAACAAAAAGAAGTAAATCTGCCATCCTTTGCATTATTTTGGATGGTATACAAGTAATGCATTTAAAATTTTGGATTGTTTTATAATTGGGCATTGTTGGTTCAAATTAGGTTGTTGGTACGAAAATAAAACATAGACATTTTACTATTATGTAGCTTGAAAAATGAAGTGTTGTAATGGCTTGTTTGTATCAATAAAATCCGATAGGGTTTGAATTATTTTGGGTTTTATTTGATTTTGAATTAAAATGGAAATGTATACCAATATGTCCTCAACCATGGCATGTAGATAATAGTTCTCTATGTTTATGTTATGTAAATCCATTTTTTTTATGGAAGTTCTTTATAGAATTGGTTATGCCATTTTTGGGATATGACTGTGCATGGTTTATGGGTTCTTATTATTTTTGAAAACTTGGTTATGAGTTGGAAACCCTAGATATATACTTTGAGTTTTAATTTTTTTTTAAAACATAAGCTTGTTCATTATTTTAGGCTACGACCTTAGAGAAATATAATGAATTACTTAAGTTACAAGTGGGGTTCGAATACCATTTGGTTTTTACATAAAATATTCTTTTATTATTATTTTAATGTGTTTCATTATTAGAAATATGGCTAGGGTATATAACTTGGGTCATTATGAGGTTTTTAACTTATGATGAAAGTCTATTTTAGCCACTTGATGTTGAATATTTACAAGATTATTTGCTTTCGGGTAAAGGATTAGTTTGCAGATTTAGTTATATCATGAATTTTTAAATATGGTTTAAATTTAAACATTTGTATTAATGATTTTATTCATTATCATTATTATTACAAGTTAGTGATAATTATCTTGGGATCATTTCATTATCATTTTTCATTTGACCACATTGGTCAACATTAAGTTGGTACTTTAAGGACATTTGAAATTATTTTTTTTATTAGTTTGATTGAATTTATTTTTAGTGGATATGGGAATGTGTTTCCTTACATGAGAACTTGAGTTGAGTTTTGATGTCTTTTTTTGGACTTCTATAAGTTTGATAACTTTTTCATGAAGTTTTATGAGGATGTTTTGAGTATATGATTTATTTGGTTTCTAAAAAATTGTTTGAGTCATTTAAGTTAATTTTAATTAGATGAAAATATTTAATGGATACTATTTGTATTCGAGATTATTAATAGTAATACAATTTCATTTATTTTGGGTGTTATGTCCTATCATTGGATTGGGTTTTATGGATGCAATGCCATAGATTATACTCTTAATATTAAATCTTGAAATGCTCTAAATAAACTTCAGTAGTTAGAATAACTATAGAGGTTTTAGTGTTATAAATCATGAATGTAAATAGTCTTGTTTTAATGTTTTCATAATTTGGTTTTGTTAAGTCAAGATCAATTGACATTATTACCTTACTAACTTCTCTCATCTATCCAAAATCACATCAAACTGATTGATGGGGTGGTCTAGGGATAATTTTGGTTAGGATCATTGGGAGGATTTGAGAAGTGGGCAGTTACAGCATTGGATTACATACAGAAGATTATTTATTGTTCTAATTTTGGTTTAGTTATTTTGGTAATTGATTGTATAATGCATTAATTTATGAATGTATAATTATTTTCATTTATTATATTTAATTTATAATATGATATGCAATGTAATGTTAGGCATAAATAAGTTAATTTATTTATAAGGAGAATATGATCTTTTAGTTATCTAACCATTCATTAGAGTAGTCATTTACATATGCAACCACGTAAGTTGAATGGTATATTCACATTGAAGTATTAATAATAATGATTCCACTATTGTAAACTATTAATTATTGTTGAACATTTAATTTTCAAACCTTTAATGGACCAAGGATTTTTTTGAAGGTAGAGTTTCATTTTAACTTTATATTCTTATACCTAAATGGAATATGTTGATGCAAATTGATTAAAGGGAAAAATTTCAATTAGTAATATTGTTATATGTACATGTATGCATAAAGTTATTAAGTGTTATGCTTAAATTTAGGAGGATATATTTCTTTGCATGGATGTACAAGTTCGTTCAGTTATCTTATATTATGAATATGTGTTCATAAAGATTGATAAATTTCATATGACTATTCAACACTATTAGTCTTCTTATCTTAGGTCAATGGCATTGAGCTTGTTGGGTAATTAAAATAGTAACTATTTACTTTTGAATTATAGTTATAATATTTAATTTTGAGATACTATGTGAGCTTTAGGTTTATTAAAGTATCCAAGAAATTAGAAAGTGATACTTTGAATGTATAAAATATATTTGATATACCTCATGTATAAATTAAGTTTTTAAAATTACTTTAAGTAACGTATAATTTTTTGATCATTATGCTTATTAAAATTGAATAATGATATCACTTGGCCAAGGACAAGTTGTGTCAATTAACATTTTTATATACCTGTGATATATCTTCATTTGACTACATCAAAAACATAAGACCTATGTTAAAGATTCATAATTTTTAAATTGACTCTATGTTTTGGATTCATTTAAAAAACTTGAAAAGTGTCTAAATTTAATAACCTCTTCAGGATTATATAATGAAGACAATCATTTTTGGAAACCATATACACTATTTAAAATATGATTGTTTTGGGACAACTTGTAGAATTTGGGATTGATGTGATTGAATAATTATAACTAAGATTCAATTAACATGATTCAAATATTATAAAATTGTTAATGCTAATTTAGCAAACAAGTTTTTAAATGGTTGAGTCATTAAAATTTCCTATATTCCAATGACTATTTTGTTGAGGCATTATGTGCTTGAGGAACACATACTTATTACATGGAATAGGATTATAGAATAATAATAAGTTATTCAATTTAATTATAAAGACAAATAATTAATAAAAGATAATGATTTGAGTTTTAATCATTAAATTAGAATTGATCATTATCCTTGGGAATTAATAATGAGAAATGTTTTAAAAACCTTAAGGCACTAATTTTTTTTGAAATACTTAGTCAAAGGGACATTGACCTAATTTGAAGTTTGATTCACTTAATTAATGATATTTAGTGTTAAAAATTATATAAGTACATTTATTTACTTTTACTCATGTGTATTAAAACAATGATGTTTTAAGAGTGTTTGTGTAACCTTTTAGGGTTGATTAAAATTAACAAGATCATTAAGTAAGCATGTTTTGAGTTATACCTTGAGACTAAACATATCTTGTAAAAAGAAAAGAGGTTCCAAAGAAGAACATAAGCATGGTCATTAAAAAATATCAATAATTTTTTTTGGTACACTTATACATAATATAATATCCTTAAGCTACCTACTAGTGGGATGTCTATCTTATCCCTTTCTTGTTTGTGAACTTTGTAATGTGTTCCAAAGCTTTGAATTGATTTTGTAAATAGTCCTTTTCCATGATCAATAACTATTGCTTGGTAATTTGATAGATATTGTTTTTCAAGATTATTACAATGACTCTTATGTTGAATCTATTTTACTTCCTACAGTTGGTTACTAAACTTTTTTGATTTACCTATTGAGGTACCAAATGTTTATAACTTATGTAGGTACTTGACTAATTGTATAAGTTAGGGAAATATTTACCAGGAAGGCCACATTAAAGTAAGTAGATAGGAGTGTGTGAGTGTTCCTACACTAACCCACTTCTATCTGAATACTACGTTGTTTAAATGCTTCCTAATGAATTCATTATTAATTTATGGATTTGGTCTAGTTCTTGTGTTGGCTATGACATAGTTATGGATCTAAATTAATATTTATGTGATAAAATCTGATTAAGTATTTGTACTATATTTTATTATCTTGGCATTATAATTGTTTTTGTGGTTATTATACCTGTGCACTATTATTCTTCACTAAAGGCTCGTTTTTAACCCTAGTATCCATTTTTTTTCTTGTTTTCACCTATCTCTTTCATTTTTCTCCCTTTATGTCATTTATACACTATTATTTCATCATTTTGAGGGTTTACTTAGCAAAATTTTTACTGAATCTCCACTTTAGGGGGAATCCAAGGCTTACCAAGTGCCACTTTAGGGCACATTTGAACTGATTTGTTAGTATTTTTAAAAAATTCATCAAAAATAACATCCATTAATTATTCTTCATTTATCATTTTATTAAATTACCATTTTGGTCAAATTTTTTTGTCAATTATGATATCTTGTTCAATTCACTAGTTCCCTTTCACTAATCAATTAATGTGATTAATTCCCTCTTCTCCAAATAATTATTCTAAATTATACTTATATTGAAAATAGAATTATAATTTAATTTCATTTAATTAATTCTTATTTTCCTCCAAATGGTTTTCTTCATTTAAAAAGGATGTTGAGAGTATTTGGAATATGCTTTTGTGAGCTAAATCAATTTGACAAAGTGGATTAATATAAAAGATTATTCTCCACCCTTCATCTTGGAATGGACCTTATTAGTTTTTGTGGGATATTTTAGGATCATTCTCAACCCTTCATCTTGGAAATAAGATGAAAGGATCACATTGGTGATCTATGTGCCTTATTGGGAATGATTCTCCTCCTTTTATCTTGGAAATAAGATGAAGGGTCTAAATGGGCTCTCACAAAGATATTAAAAGAAGAATTATCCACCCTTCATCTTGTAAAAATTATGAAGGGAATATATTAATTATCATTTGATATTTTCAAACATCATCCTACACCTTTCATATTAATTAAGATGAAGGTCTCACATCAGTGATAAATGTGCTAATTAATGTGCACTATTAAGAACTCTTTTACAACTGTTCATCTTGATTTCAAGATGAAAGTCATCACTAATCCTAGATAATTATAAATAAACCTCATTGCATCATAATTATCATGTTCAAGATATAAAATAAAGTGCTAACAATTTATCAAGTCCCCATTTGCATCATCTTTTGAATTCATCTTCACATTATACTAATCCATAGCTTCAATGGAGATGTCTCAACATGATTGGCATTGAAAAATATCATTTTCCACTAAATCTAAGCCACATCCTATATAAATATGTTTATAATGAGGGTTTTCATGTTTTTGATTTGAATCTTATGCATTATTAGTCAATTTTTGTATGCTCTTGAGGTCTTAGGCTCAATCATTTTTTTAATTATTATGTTTTTAGTTGACCAAAACTAACTTGGTGAAAATATAGCTTATGAAGATTCCTAATGACACTTATTATTTGTCATAACTACTAAGTAACTATATAAATTAAATGGTTTTTAATATCTCATTATAAATATTATATCTCATAATTACATGTAGGAATGCATTATCCTAAAAAACCTACTTCAATTTAGGTTCAAAGTTGAGGCCACTAAATCTTAATTACTTCTTATTCATGTGAAAAATATATCAAGAACGTATGTGGGCTCTAGAGGGAAATCAATGTAAAAATCTCAAAAGTATTTGGATGTGTAGAAGATAGATACTAGTGTGCTCAATTTGGATGGGTCCTTATACATATATTTGATATTTTTTGAAGTTATGGCCTTGAAGGCTCACTTCATGTGAATTAAAAAATGAGTCGATGCACTTGATGTTAATTTAGCCATTTTTTAACTTGGAATTAATTTAGTTTTTTTAAAATAAGCCCCATTTAAATTGGTTGGTGGTGATGAGACTCTTAAAATTATCAGATCATGATTTACCCAAATTAAGTTGATAAATGCATGTATGGTAGGAACATGCCTAATTGAGCCCTTGTGGCACTATGAACATCATTTAGGTTAGATACACATTAATTAGAGTTATGAAATCTCTAAGTACTATGTCAACTAATCATGATAGGGAACCCTTTATTTTGATAGCTATGATTATATGAGTTGATCGATTGAGTGTATAAAGTACACATGGTAATTTATATTGGGTCAAGGTATGACTTGTACCTTTTAATGATTCCATTAGGCCTCCTTAGGCTCTAACAAATCTAACTTTTGGGTGTATGGAGATACATGACACCTCCTCAATTATTAGAGCCTCTCAAGGCTTTGAAAGATATAATTCTTATGGGTGTACTAATACATGCGATGCCTCCTCATTAATTTGGTCTTCCTAGGAATCTGATAATTCTGACACCTCTTAGTGTATGAATACATATAGTGCACCATCATTAATTTAGGCCTCCCAAGTTTTGATAGCTTTGATGCCTCTGATTTTATGGAGACATGTATTTATTCATCATTATTTTAGACATGATGATGATTTAACAACTTTGATACCTCCAGGTGTATAGAGACAAGTGGTGTCTCCTCATTGATTTAGATCTCTTAAGGATATTATAGCTATAACACCTCTAGGTTTAAGGAGATATACAACACCTCCTCATTGACTCAGACCTCCCAAGACTTTGATAGCTTAGAAATCTTTGGGTTATATAAAAAATGAAAAAAAAATACACATCATTTAAAATATCCTCATAAGTAAACAAGTGATGACATTTCAACCAAAAGGTTTCCATTAGAGAACCAACTTATATTCTGGGACTGAAACTTCAAGACTAAGACTTTGGGAGATGTATGTGCATGGCTTTTTCATAGGAAACAATTAGCACATGAAAATAACTAAGTATGAAAACACTTAAGTGGTCCAAGGGGACCAATCATTTTGAATGTGAACAACTGTGAAATATGCTCAAATATAAACAAATAGGCTATTATCAAGGTTGTGGAAAATATTGAGGATCATACTTGGCTCAATATAAGATTGAGAATTTTTTAATTTTGAAGGTCCAAAGGTCCCATTTTTATGTAAAAGGTGATGTTTTGGACATAAAAAATGGTGATCATGTGGGGAAACATTGTCTAATGTTTAGAACCTAGAATGTGGACCTCCATTATTGAAAAAGTATATAAATGGCTATTTTTTATAGAAAAAATAGAAGAGAAAGAATCACTTAAGCTTAATTCAACATATAACATACTAGGCTTGAGATCCTTTAGAATATCATATTGTGTGAAGATTGATTTATTTCATTTGGTTTACCTTTAAATCAATGATAAATTTTAGAGATGACTTAACTAAGTATAACTCCTAGAATTTACTTATTCTTTTGCATATATTAACTGAGGAAAGGAAGGATCAAGCATTAATCTACTACCAGTTAGATGTATATAGCTCAATATAGATACATTTTCTTCCACTTTAGGCCTTTTCCATTTTCAACTAGGCTAGAAAGCCTATAATGAGGTTTCCCAAATCACTCTTTCTTGGGAAGAGACTTTGAGATTTTCTTAAAATTATAGACTTATTTTAGTTCTAATGTTTCTTTATTTGTCATTTTTGAGGATTGGGAACCATTGCAACCAAGGAAAATGGTTGATATAATGGGTTATCCAACACTAAAGTAGTATCTTTGCTTAATTAGTGAATTCATAGTGACCTTTTGATGTTATTTTAAGTGCATTATTGACCTCTTGTTAGAAATAAAGTTTTTTCAATTCTTCTGTTCAATTTAGAATCAATGGGCTCTTTATTATTGGACACTATGAAATAAGTTCCTCTATATATTTAATTTTTCAATAATGGAAGACAATTCTCTATGTTTCTATTCCCAAAATTATGTCTTAAATGCATGGCATACCTTTGAAAGGATTGAATCTGAGGATAGAAGGACCAATGTTTGGAGTCGATCTTATTTCCATTTCTAGTGCCCACTTTTCTTCTTGATCTTATTTTTGGGATAGTTTTCAATTTATAGGGTGCATGGATAAATATATTCGGGAAAAAATGAAAACACATGAGAGAAAGGAAAATAAACAAATAAAAATGACAATAAACAAGAAACAAACATGCAACAAAAGAAAACACACAATAAAAGCAAACTACACTAAGAACTAAACTATTTATAATATATATCTACATTATCAAAATTCACTTGGAGAGATAATTTGATATCATAGTAGATGGCATAGATGAGAATTAATTCTTAGATAAATGTCCATTCATGGGTAATAAGAGGTCATTTCCTTCAAGGTCATTAAATCTAAAAGCATTATATCTAAATAACTTATAAATTAGGTATGGGCCAATCCAGAGAGGGTCAAGCTTGGAATGTTGTCACTTCCTCTTATGTTATTTTTCCCATAACATGATTTGGTTTGATATCTGAAAGTATTTTACCTTTGACTTCTTGTCAAACCATCTTTTGATGGTGTTTTGATACCTATAAAAACTTTTCAGGGCTTCCACTCATAAGTCTTCCATTTTAATAACATTAAATAGCCTTGATCTTGTCCTCCCATCATCCTAAATATATTATTGTATGAAATTATACATGGTTAGCTTGAGATTCATTAGGAATATTGGCTTCAAGTTATACACAAATATAAAGGGTGAACTATTGAAAGCTTGTATCTAGTACAGTCAACCTAGAGTGCATATTTCAAAAATTAATGTCAGTCCTTAGATCACTTTTATATAGATTTATTTATTTTGTTTATTAGGTTATTATTAGTTAACTCAACCAATCCACTCCCATATAGATAATAATTTGATGATAATTTTAGGGTCAACTAATTAGAATTTGGGAACATTATAAAAAACTAGTGAGGTTAGGGTACTAAACCTTGTAATTATGTTATCTTCAAGGAGATTGATCACTTTTATAGTTTTGTTATTCTTTTTCATTATTGTATTCATATATCTATTGAAATTATTAGTGGCTATGAGTATGAACTTATGGCTTGTTGATGAATTCAGGTTGATGACCCATATGAATTCAAGTATCCATTGACCAAATAGACACTCTTATATTACAGGTTGGATGGGAGTCACTACATGAAATTTATTCTTGGTGAATTTTTGGAATTCATTGTAAGTGTGAACATGATCATAAGATCCTTGAAGATGATGGACTAGTAATATCAAGCTCACAAGATATTATGGGTTGTTGTCATTCGTAAAGGGTGATCATTGTCTAGTTTCTCAAGAAATTTAGTCATGGCTTCTTTTACTTATTATTATAATAAGAACTTAGGGTATATGCATTCATAATTATTTCATTAGAGAACTAATTTATTGAGAATGTAATGGGTTGACTTTTCCTAAGGGTTCTTTATGGCCAATTTTGGCCTACATATGAAAATTTGCCTAGATAGATCAATTTATAGAGGTCTTGGTATGGAGTGATCAGCTGAGCAGAGTTGTTGATGGAATGGGTAGACCAAAGGCTTGAAAATAGGTCTAAGATTACAAAATGAAAAGACCAATAGGTTCTCATCATGTTTCAAGCATTCAGGGGCATGAACTAGGATACACAAAGTCTTAGAAGTTCATTGGAGCCTTCTAAAGAGAATTTTTTTTTCTGCATAAGTCTAGAAGAACCAGACGATCAAAAGCACATCACATAAGATGAATTGATCATTCTAGTTATACATTTCATAGATACACTTTGAAATTTAACTAGGGACAAAGATTTGCATGGACATGATGTTTTTTATGCCTTAATCTTTCTCTACAAATTTCATGTCTTGATGAGTTGTCTATCTCAAGATCTAAGTCCTCAAATTTGAACAAGGAAAATGAAACATGTACAGGGATGCCAAGTTAAAGATACAATAATTAACCATTTGGATTTAAAAATCCTTAATAAGTAAGTCTAGGGACATCAAGTTTAGGACTCATGAAAAATCCATTTGGATTAAAAATAAGATCTAATGGAGTGTATTTAATCATACATCAAAGATCAATAGTGTATTATGATTGACAAGTCAATGGACCCAAAAAATTAAATGGTTCATATTTAATCATGACATTCAAGATTAATGGTGAGTGGTTGGTCAAAATATTAATAGATCCTAAAACCAAATGCATATGTGACAAGTGTCTTAAGCACATTAAACTAGTATAAGATCTATGGATTGTGTTCATTCATAGAAAGAAAGATCAATAGTGCATGAGAAAGTAGATCCAATGATGCATGTTCAATCGTGAGGGATCTGATTGATGGTGAGTGAGAAGTCAATAGGTCAATGGATCCCATAAAACCAAAAAATCATATTATAATCCTAGATCAATATTGACATTCAAAATAAAATGTTGAAATCTAAGGGACTTCAATGGAGAGAAAATGTAACCTAAAGTTGAACCAGAGAAAATACTTCAAAGGCTACCATTAAAGCTTAGTCAAGACCTTTTTTGGAGGATCTAGAGAATGTAGACTTAGTTTTTTATGTCTTAATGTCACATGAAATAATTCTTTGGATTTCACAAGTTTTAGAGGTAGAATAGGTCTATTTAGACCTAATATAGTTAAGGGAAGAAGCTATTCAATCTTTAATCTATTCATCAATATCATAGCTATATGAAAACCAATAATTGGATTGATTTTCAATATAAAATAGACCTATGCTCAAGTTTTGATTAGGGGTAAGTGTGTATGAGTGTCTTATCTTTTGATAAATCTTTAGCTTTGATAAGTAGATTTTTGTAGCTGCTAAAAGTAGACTTAGGCATGGCTCTATCATGTCCATGAATATTAGGACTTTGTCCTCATAATGAAATAAAGTGGAGATGGTGTAAAAGATAAAATCAAAGGGATTTGGGGATTAGAGAGTATAGTAGAACATTTAATTCTTCTTAGAGCCTTTAAATCTTTTCCTTTCTTGGTAAGATCATGACTCATCACCTTTGGTGAACTCTTGTCTTATAGCATGTTGCTCGACTAATGAGAAGATTTAAAGGCTATTAGACAAATGAAATATAGTTTTTCAATAGATAAGTAGTGCTAATTTAATCAAAATGTTATGGAGCATTCATAAAAAGGTAGTGGTAGCTTAGTTAATGATTTTGTATGGTCTACTCTTCTTATCTCTCCCCTTTCTCCTACATATCTTATTCTTTTCCATTGGTAATCTTTCTCTGATTAGAAGATCTCTCTCAATTTTGACAATAAATTCTCTCTCAATTATAGAAGAGTAGAGACTCTCATTTAATAAGGATAGACCTTGTCAAAATTTGTATGAAAGACCTCTTAAAGCAATAAAGACTTTCTTTACCTTTCTCTCCTTGCTAAATTGTGTGTTTCAAAGCTTGTGCATGATGGAATTATGAATGAGAATCTTCCATGCCCATTATCCTTCTTCCTTGATCATTTATAGGTGTCTTAAAGTTAGTTACACTTCTAATTTAGTGTTCTTTCTATCATTGATGCAAACTCTCAGTGAGTCTTATAACTCCTCTTTAACTTCATTCATTGCTTCTTAAACCTAGTTTATGAAACACTTATGCAACTAAATAAGTTTTGTAGGATTTTGTGAGCTAGAATTGTCTTATGCTTCTTTAGTGTTTACTTAATGATTATGTGAGTTATCATTATTATTTGGTGCATCACCTGGTTAAATTTATTAGGAGCACTTTCCCTTTTTCTTACCCTTTTCTTACTGAAAAAATTAGTATAGGTGATCCATCAAGAGGAATTTGGCCTTCTCCGAAGGTCCAACCCCACCATAGGTGACCCATAGCCTAGGGTTATTCCAATTATGTGGCTCAATTGGAGAGAGCCTTGAAAACCCTTTCTAAGGATGTAGATTGATTCCATGATAGTTTTTGGCATGCCCAATGGGACACACATTTCAAAGAAGATTGGTCAAAGTTTGATGCTAGTTTGATTAATTTATAGCAATTATAGCTTCCAAGCAACAACATCTGGTGACTCCAAAATAATAATAAACACTTGGGTACATATTAGTAGCTATATTTCATGCCAAAGGTGACTGCAAGATCAACTTCTAGAGGTATTCCTTTTAAATTTGTGAACTATCTTTAAATTTAGTAAAGAGGTTAAGATTTGATAATACACACCTGTATAAAGGAAAATTTCCTTATAGGTCAAGTCCAAGGTATAATCCTACTAGAATATCCTTGTCATATCTTTTTATTTCCATGTCATCCCCTATAACTTTCTTTTTGTGGATTTTAATGAAAAAATTCCTTTGGACCTCCCTCAATATGATCTTATTCCAATATTAGATCTTAAAAGTGTCTCATATTTCACTATAGACCAAGCTACAACCCTTTTCAAACACCTCATGGATATATCTAAATTATACAACATTCATAACATCAATGAAGAAAATGTAGAAATTAGGTTATTAGCCATTTCTTTCAAAGGTAAAGCCTTAGACTGGTATAGAAGCCTTGATACTAATTATATTACATCATGGTATCAATTGGGAGATGCATTGTGTAGGATATTTGAAGATAAAAATGTCCATTTATCACTTGAAGAGCAATTAACCTCAATTAAAAGATCCCCTCATGAAGTTATGCAAGACTTCAACACAAGGTTCCAAAAGATTTAGGATAGAATCCCAGTCTCTATTAGGAATACCCCTAACTTTTCCTTTATTTATGATTTGAAGGCCCTAAAATGTGACATTGCAGTAATGATCTAGTCCATGGGAGGAAACACATTACCAAATGCATATGAGGTGGAAAATCAGAGTAGAAAATTGTTTGGTGTAATTTAGTAAGCTTACACCTAGACCACCAATGCATTTGTTCCCTGAGATCATACCACCCCCTATTTCTATTCCTCCCCTTGGTGTCATTCCTCCTATTCCTAAAATTGTTGATATACCCTCACCTAATCAAGAAAAGGCTTCCACTAGTCAATCTAGTGATTCCCAAGAATATAAAACTTTTTAAGATCTTAAGAGCATGTTCTAATATTTGGGAAATGAAATAGTGAATGTTAAAATGTATAAAAATTTCAATATGCCTTACCAAGCCTCATATCAACCTCAACAACAACCTTATCAAGAAAATAGGCCACCCTATAAATGAAATTTCTAAGGCCAAGGCCAAGGTCAAGGTTAGGGGAAAAGGAAGCCTAAATATAATAGACAAAACAACTATAATCAAAATGTTGAAATCACTTCCAACACTTTAGTCCATGTTCAAAACAATATTTCTCAAGAAGGTAAGGGGACCATTCTTTGGAATCAATCTTTTGGGAAATCCATTATCCCAAACACTAATTTCAATCAATTTTTCAATGATCAATGGTAGTAGGTTACTAATTATGGGTACAATTAAGATTTTATGGATCAGATTATAGAGGTGCCCATGATGACTAAATCATAAGAGCATCAAAAAATTCAAGGGAATGATCAAGGACCAAGCTAGTTGGGTGCTATAATGGTAAAATATGAGAAAGAAGAGTGTTATGCACTCAATCAGTAGGCTAGTTCTAGCCAAGTATACATTTGAATGGTAACAAATAAGAGGTTTAAAAGAAGGAACATGGATGGTAACCAAGAAGTAGTCAAGGAGCCTCCTACCATTATTCCTTTAATATCATAGCCAAATGGACCTAATGATGTTCCAAAGGTTCTAATAGCTACAAGAAATCAAAATCAAGGGGATCCTTTTGTTCCCCAAAACTCATAAACTCAAGGTGTAGTTATGGACCCAAAGCAAAACCAAAGGTTGGTGGTTCACCTATCAACATTATGAAACAAATGAAAAGGTCCAATGTGAGTGTGACAATGTGGGATATGTTCTCCATGCCTAGTTAGGTAGACATACTCCAAGAAGGCTTGTTAAGGATCAAGGTTCCTTAGAAAGAACCAAGTAAAGAAACTGTGGTTCTCACTAATGAAGCTAAAGGACCTAGTGAATGGCAATCAAGTAAGGTGGTCAAACCTCCTCCCTTCTACATTTCAATAATCATTGGTGACTCTTTAGTGCATAATTGATTGGAAGAAGTGAGGCTATCACCTCATTAATGCCAAAGTCTATAGCTAATCAGCTTGGTCTAAAATATGAGCCCTAATGTAAGGACTTCTAAAACTAGATGGTTTTTCCACCAAACCATCTATCATAATCAAAGATCTCAACTTGACCCTACATGCTTATCTTAGTGTCTCAATGTTTCAAGATGTGTTGATCCTAGATGTACCTCCTTGGTTTGACCTATGCCTATCTAGGGAAATCATTACAAAGATTAGAGGTTATTATTGAGGTTTTTATCTCAAAAATATTATTACATCTAACACCCTATGGGATAACCCCTTTATTTTTAGGAAAACCTTATTTACTCAAAAAGAACCCATTTTCCCTTTTTATATTTGATAGAATCCATAACCCTAGATTCAATTTGTAGTTTTGAAAATTGCTTTATGGGCTCTATATCCCATGAGGTACCAAGACCCCACAATAATATAATGAAAAACTCACCATGCACTTTGCACATTGTGTAAAATGTGAAAAATGCATGGCAGGATCTAAATCCTACCATGCACCCATCTGATGGAATCTGGAACCTCACGTGCACTTTTCAAATTTTCATAATGTGTAAAGTGCATGATGGGCTCTATATCCTAAGAAGCCTATTACACCCCATTTTATGGGATGTGGAGCTTGAAGTGCACATTGCACATTTTCACAATATGTAAAGTGCATGCAAATGTCCACTCACTTTGAAGTCATTTAACCCATTTGTAGAGAGTGGACCTACTCTAAGCATGTCCAACCTCCACATTACTTACCAAGCCTTTCTATGGGATGCAAAGCTTGAAGTACACATTGAATTTTTTCACAACATGTAAAGTGCATGTCAAACTCCACCTACCAAGCTAATCCCAAATTGTGGAGAGTGGACTTGCTCTAAGTAGGTTTAACCTTCACCACCAACCATAATGACTTGCATTAAAGACAAGTTTTCCTATAAAATATAAGTTGATTTTCAAATATTTTTATCAATTTTTATCTTTTTAATTACATTTTATCAAGCTCTAGCCTTATGCCATGACCTTGTACCATGAATCCATTTCTATGCACTAGTTGCCATATCACCTACATAATTTTGACAGTACTTTCCTCATTGTTTTTCTACCATTACCTTTCATTTTGAAATATTTTCTAGTATTCTTTTTTCTTTCAAATATTTAGATAAAAAATCATTTAGGATTTATTGTTTAGGGATTTTCTAGTTTAAAGGTTTTCTTGTGAATTAATTATTAGGTCTTCTCATCTTCAAGATGTGTGCTTGGTTTTGGTCTAGGTTTATAGGGTTCTTAGGATTTCCTCTTTGTAAATATTACACATCAACCAAGAAAACTTGCATGTTCTTCCCTCCCAAATTCATAATCAAAATTTAGAGCCTTTTCAAGTGAATATCCCCAAGTATATTTTTACATTTTAAAATAGGGAATATTCCCTTTGATATTTTCCCCTAGCATCCATGAAAACATTGGATGTGTTCCAAATACCTTTGAGTATCTCTAATTCCCACTAAACCATGGAGAGTGGATATGCCCCAAGCACCTCTCACTTATACCAAAAACTTGACATCTTTCAAACACTTTAGAGAGTGGACCTACCCTAAACATGTCCCACCTCTGATGGATATTATAAATCCCATAAGCACCATGAGAACCCTATGTGTTGAAAAAACCTCTAAGTTTTACCATAGTATATAAGTTTTCCATATACCTTTAGTTCCTACCGACTTTCATAGTTGGTTTCTCAAAATATTTTATATAATCTCCATGCCTCCCAAAGAAATGAAGTTAAAATATAATGGCCCTAAAGTAACTTCTTGTTTGGATTCCAATATCACTGAGATCAGTGATACAAATTTAGGTCACATTGATCTAGGAGATTTTTGGTCTAGAAAAGGGTTAGAATTTAAAAATTACTAGATATAAAGTATTTATGACTCTAGACTTACACAAGCTATAACCTTCCCCTTAATTATTCAAAGTCCCAAGTTGGTATTGATAATGTCTCAACATTACTACCCTAATAAGAGATAAATGTATAATGATAAATTGGAAAATATTCTAGACTTTGACTCTAACTACATCAACACAGTGTTTTCCACTACCGAGTCCAAGAGTTGTCTAGATATAACTCCCTAAACATCCACATAATTATATGAAGAAAATAGGGATGGATTCTAGAAGATTATAAAAAAATAATGACTCAAGACCCCCAAGTATTCATCCACCAAATTGCCCAATACTATGTATAAATCTAATTTTTATAGAGGAGGTGGGAGATGTTATAACTTTGATGCATACAATCACTAGCACTCCTGATGCCCAAACTTTTAAATAGTAGATGTATCATTATATCTAGACCATCGAAGAGAATAAGCAATATATACTTTGGGCATAATTAATTAGTGACTCTCTCTATTAGCAATTGTTGGAACAACAAATAAATTTTACATGACATCATATGTTGTTTATATTTTGGCAAAGGAAGATTATTCCTAGGCCTCAATGTTGTTATTGACAAAATAACAAGAGTGTAAAGCTACTAACCTAAACCTCACCCTTCAGACTAGTAGATAATAGTTCAAAAGAGTTAATGATGCTTTCATCTACAACATTATCATCATGTTCAATTCAAATCTTAAGAGGTAGAGGTTCTCAAGGGAATTAAAGGATGAAATTATGAAATGGGGATTTTTTTTCATACAATTCTCCACATATTCATCCATCAGGACAACAGGTTTTAGTGGCTATCCCTACACTCTTCCTCGATACATGAGTGATAAATGGGCATTATTGGAGTTGGTGCAACAACTAGTGAAAAATCATAAGCTCCTCTCTAATGGACTTAAGGTAGGGATACATTTCCCTATTTATATTGGCTATTATACATGCAAAACTCTTCTTAAGGCTAGAGTTGTAGAGGTAGAGATGTGCCAAATGACATTGAAGACTCTAGAGCCCATGCCATATTTTGATCCATATAATAGAATAACTCATGCACTATATATGGAAACATATGAACATGTGCCATACTATGAGGATTATTGGGATGATTGTGACGATGAATAAATGGTAAGAATGAGGGACTATTCAAGAATGTCCCTATAAAAAATAAAGGATTATGATTTAGCACCGGTCCCTAATGATTTAGTAGATGAATATTCTAGAGTAGATCCACTATACCTCATGCAGATCATTATAAAACCTTACCAGTAGTTAGGTGGTCAATTCCCAAATCCTTTTACCTATTTGGTAGAATAACCCCCATCATAAACATAACTATTAATTGGATAAGGGTTAAAGGAGAGAAAATCATTAGGGAAACCATAGGAGTTAAAAAGAAACTCCTAAAACTAAAAATAAAGGGTATTATCCCAGTAGTAGAGGGACTTGATGAATCATTAGTAAAACCTAAGAATAAAAATAAGAATAAAACAAAGACAAAGGTGAGGAAAGGAGAATCTAGTAGACAAGGACAAGCTACAATGAACCTATCAATATTTTAGTGGAAGAGACAATAACAACAACATAGGGATCCACATCTTCAGATCTTATATCATTTACTCCCATTTCTACTTCTCCTCCTTCTCCTACACATATTATATAAGAGGTTTCAACACTTACTCAAGCACTTTAGGTTCCCATTTCACCAAAAGTCTTAGCTCCTCCATCTCTAGTGTCAACCTCTCCCCTTATCTCCACTTTATCTACTAATCTACCCACTTCAATGATCTAAGTGAAAACAACACCAATGAGTAAAGTGGAAACTCAGGGTTCCCCTTTTGTGGAAGTTCAAGTTTCCATTTCAATTTCCCTTATTCCCTCTTCACCTTCCTTGTTTGATCCACTCTTAATTTCTATTCCATTTAAAACTCTTTTCATTTCATCACCATTAATTCCCAACACCACCCAATAATACATTACCTTATAGTTAGTCATCTTGAATACTATTTTATAGGCCATCTCAACCCCTAGGGTGAGTACTATTACCCCTTCATCTCAACCCACCATTTTCACCTCAGCAACCCTGAGTGGTCCTACACACGTCATTGACACATTCAATGCTTTGGATTCCACCCTTCCACCAATTCTTAAATTCAGAACTTCTATGTTTGTTCCGCCCTCCACTTCTCTATTGAGCACAACTACTTTCATTGTTTCCACTTCTCCCATTTCCACTATTTCATCCATACCATTAGTTGAGGTTAGATCAGCCCAAATAATTGGTGCAAATATGGGTTTATAAACTATTGGTGAAGGTGAGCCCTCATAGGCACCTCCTAAGTAGCCAATAATATCATCTTCCCAAGATGCTCCCTTGGTCAAAATATTAGTTAGTATAGCTACATTAGCTATAGGTTCTTTAGTGATTGTGCCAGATCAATAGAAGGCTACCCCTAGTTGGTTATCCCAATTAGTGGGAAAGAAATGTAAATTAATGATTAATCCTATCAATTTGGACTTTAGCATGTTAAAAGTCAAGAAAAAATCTAAGCCTACTCCTAGGACCCTTTCAAAGACATTTAACGATAATAAGGGGGAGAGGTATGTTGATATTGTAGTACCCCCACCAGACAAATCAAAAGAAAATCTTATGGTGGTAGATTACCAAATTTTTCAAATACACCTTGGTCGATAGATGAGAGAAGGTCTAGAAATTGGTGTGAAATTAGGCATCAACTCGCTCTCTTCTAGAGAATTGACCATGACAAAGACACCAAGGATGAGCTTAAAATAAAATTTGATCAGTTGAAAGAAGCACTCAACCATTTCATTAAGCCTAGTGAAACACCACAATAATCATAGGTAGTGTATCCAATCAGTCCAAATCATGCCATTATTTATTATTTATAGGATTTTTCTCACATTTAAAGGGCTACTAAAGAATGGTTTAAGGATCTGGTCACTAAGGGTAACATAATTCTTACATCCATGATGGAACATTATGGAGTCATCATAGAGAGAAAAGAGATTTTAAAGAAACAGATTAACAACTATGAAGGAGAAATTCAGCTCCTAAATATGTATTATCCCAAGTTGATAGCTATATAATCAATTGACATGAACACCCTCATTATGGAAAAAATATTGAAAGTTGATGTCGAGCATAAGGAACTACATATGGATGCCAAATTTTGGATAAGAATACTGATAGAATCTATGGAATGAACCAAGGAGATTTATGACAAGGCTATTAACATGCTATACGAGATTGATGGCATGATGAATTTAATGTCATGCTGATCAATGGATGATGCTAACAATATCCTCTAGGTAGAATAGGTCCATAATCATTTTAAGCCAATAATCGATAAGTAATCTAGAAAAGACATGGTCTTTGTTTTAAGTTCAATTCACAAGTTCATCAAATATGAGAAGGCAATTTATCATATGAGAGCTAAAATATAGGGAATTAGGACCTTCAAAAGAGAGTTATTTGATATACATGTAGATTGTATATCATCTAACATTTATTCTTACAAGCTAGACTCAAAGTGAATATAGAAAATATTCAAGGATTTTGACACATACATAGAGTAGCTATAGCTAGAAAATGATAAGAAAGTTGAAGAGATTCTAGACATCGATTTATTTTCCCTCTTTGAAATATTTCAAATATTAATATATGTTTTCATTTTGAAGACATTGTAATTTATAATTACAAGGAGCAACTATATATTTTTTATAACTCTTTTTGAGAAAGATAAATACATACTTTACACTTTATATTTTTTGAATGTGGAAGTTGTAAAAACCAGGTTACAAATTTCACTTGCTATTTTAGTAAAGGTGAAATGATAAAAGATGCAAAGTCATAAAGTGTAAACTATATGGTTCCTTTTGGTAAAAAGTGATAAATACTTAGATGTTGTAAAAGTCTCATTTTAATTTTTCACACTACGGTTTGCATGAAAAGAAACTTGAAAATTTATTTTCAATGTTATCTTTTATTTATAAAAGCCAAATTTATTTTTTGGGTGTTACTTCTTGCATGGGGATCTATTTTTAGCCAACATCAGATAAAGAGTCTTACATTAATATTTATATTTCTAACTATGCCAATATCACATCCAAGATCACACCAAGCTCATGTAGTACTAGCAACTCCATGAGTCTAAGATAGCATAAATAGAGGAACTCACCCATTTTTTCATGAGGCATTTTAGTTTTCATGATTTCCTTCTACTGGGTGTTTTAGTTTTGACAACTACATGTCTTTTGAGCATATTATATATAAATATGGGTATACCCCATGGCTCAATCTATAATTTCTTTTTGTTAGTGATATTTTTATACATTTTGAATGTATATACTATAAGATGTAACCTTTGGAGAGGAATAAAGTTAATTTTTTTGCATTTCTTGTCGCTGGATTCTTTGTGTTGTGCAAGTTATCTAATTTTTTGTGTAAGTTTTGTCTTTTATTTCAATCTCAAGAAAATTTGTCTATGGTATTTTACCCTCTCGATAATATTGTTTGAAATAAAGATCCTTTTACCTTTTCTATAGAATAGCTAAAATACTACCTCTGATTTCCAAATTTGCATAAGTCTCTGTTGAGAATAAATTCAGCGTATTTTCTACTCTTTTGTGTTATCAAAGCAAGAAATAAGACACACTATGAATCATTTGGTGAAATAACCATATTTATAATTTTCTAAATATTTCAATTCTTCAAACCCTTTTCCCATCCTAAACTTAGTTTAGGATCCAAAATCACTAAAGAGTGATATTTCCACAAAAATAGTTTTTTATTAGTTTGATTTAGATTTAGTAAAGGAAGCTATCCTTCTCTATAAATCAACCTCAAATTTATAAGGACCCATAGCTTTGGAGGTTTTTCCATTATTTGATTAGGAAATTACACAACAAGCTACAAGATCAAGATAGGTGTAATCCTATGTGATAATAGTTTTTTGCACACCTAGTGGGACTCAAATACCACACAAAGATTGGCATTATTATCAGAAAGCATTGTACGAGTTTCATGTGAATATCAAATCACCTAGTGACTCCACTGACTTATAGACTCCTAATTTCAAGGTGATGTATGCCAAGAAAACAAACAAGATCATCTATCAAAGGTAACAGGGATGATTTTATAGAATTATCATTTCCGTCTAAAAAGAGAACAAAAGTAGTAACCCCTTAGCCTAAGGTATATCCTATAATTTTATTCCCATCCCCTTTTATCACTCTTATCAATGTTATACCCCCTATAATGGATAGAAATTAGAATTTATAGCTTTCAATACAGGTAGTCCACTCATTTTCAGCTAGCATGATGATATACTAGTATTAGCCTTAAAAAGCCTACCATATTTTACTGGTGAAAGCTCTACCACTAATTCAAAACACATATAAGATATTTTTAACATCTATTCAATCCATAATGTGGTCCAAGATAATGTTTCAATTAGACTCCTACTTTCCTCTTTCAAGGGGAAAGCTTTATAATGGTATAAAGTCCTTTCTCCTACCTCAATCCAAGTTTAGGATGAGTTAGGCATTGGAATGTGCACCCATTTTGAAGATAAGAGTGACTATCTTTCCTTGGTTGAATAGTTAAATACTATTCAATGGGCTCCTCATGAGAAAATACTAACATCAATTACCATTTCTAGAAGACCTAAATAGAATCCCAATCTTGGTTAAACCCACTATAAATAATGCCTTCTTGTATTAATTGAAGGCCTTCAATAGTGATATCACTGTAATGATCTAGTCAATGGGTGGCACCACACTTCCTACAGCTTACGATATTACAATAAGGGAAGAAAATTATTTGATCCAAGAAAGGAAAATTGCACCAAGGATGGTAATTCCTCTATTTCCATAAATAGCCCCTATTCACCCACCTGCACTTACTCAAATCCCCACTACAAGGAAGGCACCTAATTTGAATCCTACAACTATAGATGATTTATATGAGGTCAAACCATTACTCAAGAGTTTTGGAAATGAGTTAGTGGTGATGAAAAGTAAAAAATACCAAAACTATAAACCTTTTTAGCCATCTAACCCTGTATACCAAGGGAATAGGCAGCCATATCAAGGTAAAAACTAGAAACAAAGATAAAATTCACAACCAAGACCTCCAAACACCCATGTTTTACCAGTGCCAGGATCTTCCAAAGCCATTATAACCATTAAAAATAATTTGGCTCAAGAGTACGAGTGGTGTTATCCATGCAATCAACCCTATAATCAGAACACTTGACCTAATGGTTTAATTATTAAAACCTTGATGGTGCAAGGCATAACAAGTACATAGGGGAACATGAATAATCTACTTCCCAATAAGAAGACACACAAGAACTTGCTCAAAGTGAAGCAACTCTTCTAAATTGGTAAGAGGATGATGTTGGTGGAATAGGCCAAGATGAAGCATTTTTAATGGCAAAGGTCTTATAGCTAATAATATGCATTTTAAGAAAATTGAAATAGAAGCTAATCAACCTCCTAGGGTAGACCAAGCTTCAAATTCTAAAGTAGTAGCAGAACCAACAAAGTGTAACATAGTGTAAAGACCACCTTTTGTACCTATAGATCAATTTAAATAAGGGTGCCCACTCCAAATCTTTTAAAAGAGATACAACCCCTATAAAAGCACCAATAAAGGTTGGTAATATCCATTTTAACATATTACATCAAATGAAAAAGACTAATTTTAATGTCACCATGTGGGAAACACTATCTATACCAGTGTAAAAGGACTTGCTATAGGAGGCTCTAAAGAATTTATAGATGCCAAAAAAGGTTCCAGCCAAGGGGCCTATACTTGTAATAAATTTATGCTAACCTCAAGCTAATAGTAAAATTGGAAAAAATGGTAAGCCTCCTCCTTTCTATATTTTTCTTATAGTAGGGAAGCATCCGATACATAATTGCATGGTAGATTCAGGGGCTAATAGTTTAGTAATTCCCAAGAAAATAGTTGATGCCTTGGGAATAAAATACATGTTTATTAACAAGGGATCAGTGAAACTAGATGGGGATACTATTCAAACAATAGGAACCATAAAAGGATTGAACCTCACTATTCATGATTGCCCAAGCTTATCAATTACTCAAGATATTTAAGTCATAGATCTTCCCCCCTAATTTTCCATTTGTATTTCAAGAGATTTCACTACAAAGATGGGAGGATACCTATTTGTAGATTGGTCTCACATGCTACTTAGAACAAGATATGTAACTAGAGTAATAATAAGAGCAGAACCACTAAAAAAATATCATATTAAGTTGTACAAACCTATTCCCCCCATAGAAATTAATTGTACATTACAAGATTAAGAAGAGGAAGAAATGGATCAAGAGGATGCAACACCCATAAAGAAGATTCTAGAAACTCATTTGGATGAATTGGGATCAACCCTTAAATTTGATCCTTATGATTATGTGAAAGAAATGGGTTTATGGACATATTGTATTCATGAGAAAGATGCCACTATTTCCAATTTATTCAAACTAGGTGAAGACCTCCAAGAGATTTGGTAGTTATATTTTGATGGCTCTAAAAGTACAAATGGTGTAGGTGTAAGAATATTATTGATCTCCCCATAAAAAGAGATGCTTTTACTCATTCAAACTTCAATTTAGATTTACTAACAATGTAGCTAAGTATGAAGCCTTGATTTGAGGCCTCTAATTAGACAAAGATAGAGGAATCAAACTTTTATAGATATTTGGTGATAGTGAACTCACCATTTACCAAGTTAGATCAAAAAGTGTAACCAAAAATAATTTCTTAAGGTCTTACAAACATCAAGTTTGGGACTTGTTTGAATATTTTACCACTTTACACATTAAAGTGGTACCAAGCGCACAGAATAAAGATGCTAACCACCTGGCCTTGGTGGGGTCTCAGTATAACCTACAAATTTAAATAAAGAGAAAGAATATTAAACATGTGAGGCTAATCATAAGGCCTTCCATCCCTGATAATGAAATAAATTGGCAAGTCTTTGACATTGACAAGAAAATTTTGAATTTTCTAAGAGAGGAGGCCAAGTTTTTAGAGAGGAACTAGAAAAGGCTAATGACCAGTATGGTGATCAGATTATTCAATTGAAAATTAACAAGTTACCCATGGGTCTCGTTACACTATAAATATCTTCAATTTAGATGACCAACTAAAAGGTGAGAGGAAGAACATTACCATCAATGAAGAAGATTATGAAACCACCAACATATCAAAAGGCAAGTATATTAAGATAGTAAAGGTATGTAATATTTTAAAAAATCATGATTTTGTTTTGTTATGTCAAGAGTTTGATGATAACTTTATTTGGATTTATCATTATTTAAGAGGATTGGATCCAAGTTTAACATAACACACTAAAGAGCTAGATCCAAATACAAAAATTGTCAGGTAGAAATAGAGATCCATAAATCCTAAGATTAAACCCTTGATGAAAAATGATCTCTCTAATTTGATAGAGGTTATTATAATATTTTTGATCAAACACTCATCTTGGGTAGTAAATCTGGTCCCTATTAGGAAAAAATGGTGAAATCTGACTGTGAGTGGATTTTAGAGACCTAGAAAATACATCATTAAAAGATCACATCCTCTTCCCCCTATGGACCAAATTATATAGATAGTATTAAGATTTGAATGATTATCTTTTCTAGATGGTTATTTAGGTTATAACCAAATCTTTGTATAGGAATTGGATCAATTTAAAACTACCTTCACCACCAAATGGGGCAAGTACACATACAAGAAGATGTCATTTACTCTGAAAAACAAAAGCATAAATTTTTAGACAGCCATGGATATATAATTTAAGGGGATGATAAATAATATAATTTTAATATATATATATATATATATATATATATATATCTACTCAAAACATGTTGGTGCACATCTAAACCACCTAAGAAATATTTTTTAAAGTTGTCAAGAATTTGGTGTTTCCTTTAACCCAAAGTAGTGCATTTTCTAAGTACACGAGCGTAAGATATTGGGACAAATAGTGTCAAATGAGGTTCTTTCACTACCAAGTCACAAAAATGATCTATAAATATTCCTTGGGAATATCAACTTCATAAGAAGGTTTGTACTAAATTTTGCCTCCTTGGCAAAACCCCTAGCTATGATGTTAAAGAAAGGAACTCTTTTTAGCTAGATGTAGGAGGGAAAATAAAGTTTATAAGATATAAAATAGTCCATATCCTAAGCCCCCACTCTAATTAACCCAAACTATGAGAATGATTTTATCCTCTATACATTTGGAGGTGAAGGAAGTATCTCAACAATTCCAAGTCAGCATAATCAAGAAGATTTGGAGTAGCTAATATCTTTCTTCAGCTAATATTTAACAGGTTATGAATATAATTATATTTTTATGGAAAATCAAGTATATACAATAATTATATTTCTCAATAATTTTAGGCATATGCTCTCCAACAACAAGGTACATCTAATGGTGAGTCAATAGAGCATCAAATAATTTTTGCTGAGTAGGGAGATAAATGAAAAAATGAATAGGATGGATTACTAAAGTCATGGAATACGATGTGGATATCATGATCACATAGCTAGTAAGAGGAAAAGGGTTATGTGAATAAATAGCTACTGACATCAAGACTACTGAACAATTATCCAACATGGTGTATGCTCAAACCATACCTCAGCTAGACAATCCTTGTTCTTTCAATAATTGGATTCAAGACATGACCCATTTATTGTAGATTGGAAAATACCCCTATAAATTCCAATAGTCAAATAAAATGTATTTTTGACTCCAATAAATTCACTATGTCCTTATTGATGGAATTTTATTTTGGAATAATATGAATGGAGCCTTGTTAATATGTATTGAGCACGAGCAAGTTCCTAAAGTGCTTGAATAATTTCATGATGACCCATCAGGAAAAAAAATTATGCAAGGACTATGACCATCGAGGTGATGAGAGGAGGTTACTATTGGCCTAAATTATTCAAGGATTCCCATTAGTGGGTGAGAAATTTTGAAAAGTGTGCTTACTTCATTGGTAAACAAAGACTAGCTACACTTCCTCTCAGAATAATCCAAGTAGATCAATGATTTGCCCAATGGGGTTGGATTTTATTAGCATGATCAATCCAGTATCAAGTGTTGGTCATAAATGGGTTATTATAGAAATGGATTATTTTACATGATGAACTGAAGTGGTTATTCTAAGAGATGCCACTGAAACATCCATCCTAGAATTTTTGGACAACATAGTTTTAAGATTTGGTGTTCCTCACACCATCATATTCGATAATGCCAAGGCATTTATAGACACTCTAGTCAGTGAATGGGTTATCAAGCATAATTTTTACCTCATAACTTGTTCAAATTATTAACCCCAGGGTAATGGCCTAGCTAATTCCACCAACAAGTATTTAATTAGAATTATCAAATGAACTAAGTAAGACAACCAAAGAATATGGCATATAAAATTGAAATCAACACTGTGGGATGATATAATTACACTAAAGAGAGCCATTGGTAACTCCCCTTTTATTTTGGTATATGAAAGAGAATCTTGAGTACCATTGTCAATTGAGATTCCATCTCTAGAGCTCAATCACTAGTTAGACCTATTTGATAATGATGAAATGACAGTGAGACTAGCTAAACTCATGGAGATTGAAGAAATAATGCATAAATAAATGAAAACATTGGAAGAAAATTAGGTACAAATCAAGAATACTTTAAAAAAGGAGATTTTAAGGATATTCAATGAATGATACTTGGTTCTCAAGTGGGATGCAGATAAAGTAAAACTAAGCAGGCACACTAAAATTGATGTAATATGGAGTGGTCCATATATCATCACTCAGTGTAAAGGAGACAATTCATTTCATCTCTCCAAACATGATGGAATATAAATACCAATCCTAGTAAATGGGATATACTGCAAAGCTTTCTTTTGAAGTAAGTAACTTGTTTCAAAAAGTTTAAACTTTGTAAATAATAGGTCTTCTTATGTTTTTTAATAAGTGATTATGCACAGGTCAAACTCATTAGGAGTCATTTCTTTCCTTATTTTGTTTTTCCTATTTTTTTATGTATAGGTAAATCCTATCTTGTTTTTACATAGGTTAGCATTTGTTAGAATAGAGTAAAGTTGTTTCCATGTCTAATCGTAAGACTACTAGATTCAAAATGATTAGCAAGCAATCATCTTGCAAAGGTCACCAAAAATGTTGAGATTTTTGTCTCAAAAATATCATTACATATAACACACTATGGTATACCCCTATTTATTTTTTAGGAAAACATTATTTCCCCAAAAATAACCCATTTTCTCTTTTTATATTTGATATAATCCAAAACCCTAGATACAATTTTCACTTGTGTAAATTGCTTCATGGGCTCCAGATCTTATGAAACACCAAGACCCTAGAACCATAGAATCTATAACTCACCATGCACTTTCCACATTTTGAAAAACATGAAAAATTAATGGTGGGCTTCAGATCCCACCATACACCCATCCAATATAATCCATAACTTGGCATGAAATTTACATGTTTTCACAATGTGCAAAGTGTATGATGGGATCTATATCCCACCAAGCCTATTACACCCCCTTTTTTGGGGTGTAGAGCTTTAAGTTTACATTTCACATTTTCACAACATGCAAAGTGCATGCAAAGATCCACTCCCCACCAAGTCATTTAAACCATTTGTAGAGAGTGGACATGCTCCAAGCATGCCCAACCTCTATAGTACTTACCAAGCCTTTTCATGGGATGCAAAGATTGAAGTGCATGTTACACATTTTCATAATGTGAAAAGTGCACATTAAACTCCACCTCCTATCAAGCCAATCCCAAATCATGGAGAGAAGACCTGCTCCAAGTAGGTCTAACATACACCACCAACCACCATAACTTGCATTAAATGCATATTTTATTATATAAGCTAAGCTAATTTGTAAATATTTTTATCAATTTTTATCTTGCTAATTACTTTTTTTGAGCTCCAGACCTATATCACAACCTTGTACCACAAAACCACATCTACGTGCTAGTTACCACATCACCTGCATCATTTTCATGGGACTTTCCTCATTATTTTTCTACCATTGCCTTTCATTTTGAAATCTTTTCTAGTCTTCTTCTTTCTTACAAATATTTAGATCAAAAAATCATTTAGGATTTAATATTTAGGGATTTTATAGTTTAAAATTTTTCTTACAAATGAATTTTTAAGTCTTCTCATGTTCAAGATGTGTGATTGGTGTTGGTCTAGGATTATAGGGTTTTTAAGGTTTATTCTTTTAAAATATTGCCCATCATCTAAGAAAACATGCATTTTATTCCCTCTGAAATTCATAATAAAATTTTGGATCCTTTTCAATAAAATATCCCCAATTATATTTTTACATTTTTAAATAAGAAATATTCCCTCTGAGATTCTCCTCTAGCATCCCCATGGACAGTGGATGTGTTATAAACACCTTTGATCCCTGCTAACTCCCACTACACTATGAAGAGTTGGCATGCCCCAATCACCTCTCACATCCATTGGAAACCAAACATCCTTTAAGCACCACAAAGAGTGTACCTACCCTAAACACATCCCAACTCTGATAGAGATTACAAATCCCACAAGCATTTTAGGAACCCTACATGTTTTAAACACCTCTAAGTTCTACTTGAGTATACAAGTGATCCATACACCTACAGTTCTTACCAAATTTCATAGTTGGTTTCTCATATTATTTTCTATAATATCCATGCCTCCCAAAGAGATGAAGTTAAAATCTAAGGGCCCTAAAGTAACTTCTTATTTGTAATCTAATCTCACAGAGATTATTGATATAGATTTAGGTCACATTATCCTAGGAGACTTATGGGTTAGAATAGGGATAGAATTAAAAAATGATTGGATATAGAGTTTTTATGACTCTAGACTCTATTGACTTTGATTACATCAACACAATGTTTGTCATTCCTAAGTTCAAGAGTTATCTAGATATAACTCCCCAAACATCCACATAGTTTTATGAAGAAAAGAGGGATGGATGCTAGAAGATCATCAACAAATAATGACTCAAGACCCTCAAGCATTCCTCCACCAAATTATCTAAGAATATGTATAGATATGATTTTATAGAGGAGGTGGGAGATGATATAACACTATTTTATAGAGTCACTATCAATCCTAATGCCAAGTGTTATGAATAGTTGATGTACTAGTATATCAGGACCATTTGAGAAATAAGCAATATATACATTGGGCACAACTAATCAGTGACTCTCTCCATTAGAAATTGTTGGAGGTTCAACCAATAAATAAATTTTACATGATATCATATGTTGTTTATATTTTGGTCAAAGGAAGATTATTCCCAAGCCTCAATGTTGTTACTAATGAAATAATAAGAGTGTACAACTACTACCCTAACCACACCCTTTGGGCTAGTGAACAATAGTTTAAAAGAGTTAATGATGCTTTCATCTACAAGATCATCATCATGTTTAATGTGGAGATTAAGATGGAGAGGTTCTCAAGGCAATCAAAGGATGAAATCATGAAATGGGGATAGTTCTTCATACAATTCCCCACATATTCCTACATCAGGGTATCAGGTTTTAATGGCTATCCCTACACTCTTCCCCAATACATGAGTGATAAATGGGCATTGTTGGATTTGGTGTGTCAACTAGAAGAAACACATAATATCCTCTCTAATATACATAAGGTAGGGATTTATTTACCTATTTATGTTAGTTGTTATACATCTCAAACTCTTCTAAAGGTTAGAGGTGTAGAGGCAAAGATGTGTCAAATGACATTGAAGACTCTAAAGTCCATTCCATATCTTGACACATACATTAAAATCACTCATGAATTAGATATAGAAACATATGAACATGTGACATATTATGAGGATTATTTGGATTATTGTGATGATGAAGAAATTGTAAGAATGAGGGACTACTCAAGAATGTCCTTGTAAAAAATAAAGGATTATGATCTAGAACCAGTCCCTAATGTCTTGGTAAATAAATATTCTAGAGTGGATCCACTATACCTCACCTAGATCATTACAAACCCCCTAACACTAGTTAGGTGGTTAGTTCATAAATCATTTTCCTTGTTTGATAGAATATCCCTTATCATCAACAAAACTATTAATTGGTTAAGGGATAAAGGAGTACAGATCACTAGGGAAACCATAAGAGTTAAAGAGAAGCTCCTAAAACTAAAAGAAAAGGGTATTACCCTAGTAATAGAGGGACCTATTGAATCATCAATGGAACCTAAGAATAAAAATAATAAGAAGACAAAAATAAATGCAAGGAAAGGAGAATTAAATAAATAAGGATAATCTATAAATGAACCTATTGATCTTTTAATGGAAGAGATAATAACAACATCATAAGGATCTACAACTTAAGATACTATATCATTATCTCCCATTTCCACTACTCCCCCTTCACCTACACATATTGTATAAGAGGTTTCAATACCTCCATCGACTACCTCTCCTCCTCAAGCACCTCATGTTCTCATTACACTAGAAATCTTAGCTCCCCCAACTCTAGTGTCAACCCCTCCACTCATCCCAACTTTATCTATTACTCTACCCACCTTAATAATCCAAGTTCAAACAACATCAATGAGTCATGTGGATACTCAAGATCCACCTATAGTGGAATTTCAATTTTCCACTTCACTTTCCTTTCCTCCCTCTTAAACTTCCACTTTTGATCCATTCCTACTTTTTATTCCATCTACAATTCCTTCCATTTCATCACCATTAATTCCCAACACCACCCAATAGTACATTGCATTAGAGTTAGTCATCTTGACTACTATTCTATAAGCCACCTCAACCCACCATTTTTGCCTCACTAACCTTGAGTGGTCATATGCACCTCATTGACACATTCAATGATTTGGCTTCCACCCTTCTAGTAATTCCTAAATTCATAAATTCTATGTCTTTTCCAACCTTTACTTCTCTATAGATCATAACTTCTTTTATTTCTTTCACTTTCATCTACTATTTCATCCATACCATTAGTTGGGGTTAGAGAAACCCAAACACTTGGTGCAAATATGGGTTTAAAAACTATTGGTGGGGGTGAGCCCTCATAAGCACCTTCTAATTAGCTAAAAATATCATCTTCCCAAGAAGCTCCCTTGGTCAAAATATTAGTTAGTGTAGCTACATCATCTACAGATTCTTTGGTGACCATGCCAGATCAATAGAAGGCTACCCCTAGTTGTTTAGCCTAATCACTAGGAAAGAAAAGGAAATTAATGATTCATCTGAACACTTTGGACTTCGACATGTCAAAATTCAAGAAGAAATATAAGCCTACTCCCAAGACTCTTTCAAGTACATTCATTTATAATAAGGGGGAGAGGTACATTGAGATTATAGTGCCCCCACTAGACAAATCAAAAGAAGATCTTATGGTGGTAGATTACCATATTTCTCAAATACACCTTGGTCGATAGCTGAGAGAAGGTATTAAACATGATGTGTAGTCAGGCATCAACTCTTTCTTATAGATAATTAACCATAATAAAGCTAGCAAGGATGATCTTAAAATAAAATTTGATCAGTTGATAAATGTACTCAACCTGTTCATTATGCCTAGTGAAACACCACAACAATCATCGGTAATGTAGCCAATCAGTCTAGATCAAGCCACAATAGATTTTTTATGGGAGATTTCTCACATGGGAAGGGATACAAAAGAATGGTCTGAGGAGATAGTCACTAAGGGTATTAAAATTAGTTTATCCATGATGGAACATTATGGAGTCATCATGGAGAGAAAAGATATTTTAAAGGAATAGATTAATAGTTATGAAGGAGAAATTCAACTACTAAATATGTATTATTCCAAATTTATAGCTATAAATTAAATTGACATGAATACCCTCATTGTGGAAAAAGATATTGAAATATGATGCCAAGCACAAGGAACTACATAAGGATGCCCAATTTTAGATGAGAATACTGATGGAATCTATGGAATGAGACAAGGAGGCTCATGATAATGCTGTTGACATGCTATACATGATTGATGGCATGATGAATTTAATGTCATTCTAACTAATATATTATTTTAACAATATTTTCTATGTAGAATATGTCTAGAATCATTTTAAGGAAATAGTTGAGGAGGAATCTGTAAAAGACATAGTCTTTGTCTTAAGTTCAATTCACAAGTTCATCAAATATGAGAAGGCAATTGATTAGATGAGAATTAAAATATAGGGAATTAGGACCTTAAAAAGAGAGTTATTTGATGTATATAAAAATTATGCATCCTCTAAAATTTATTCTTATGGTCCAGATGCAAAGCAAATACAAGAAATATTCAAGGCTTTTGATACATACACAGAGAATCTGTAGGCAGAAAATGATAAGAAAGTTGAAGAGATTCTTGACACGGATAAATTTCCCTCTTTTGAATATTTAAAATTTTAATCTATATTTTCATTTTGAAGATATTGTAATTTTTAATTTTTAATTTCAAGGTGCAACTATATATTTTTTATAACTCTTTTAGAGAAAGAGAAAGATATATACTTTACACTTTACATTTTTTGAATGTGGAAGTTGTATAAAACATGTTGTAAATTGCACTTTCTATTTTAATAAGTGTGAAATGATAAAAGGTACAAAGTCATAAAGTGTAAATTCATGGTTATTTTTGGTAAAAAGTGATAAAGTCTTAAATGTTTTAAAATTCTCACTTTAATTTTGCATGCTAGGGTTTGCATGAAAAGAAACTTGAAAATTTATTTTTAATGTTATATTTTATTTAGAAAATCCAAAGTTATTTTTTGGGTGCCGCATATTTCATGCATATCTATTTTCATCCAACATCAGATAAGGATCCTTGCATGAATATTTCTAGTTCCATCTATGCCAAGATCTCATCTAGGATCACATCTAACTCATGCATGCACTACCAACACCTTCACAAGTCCAAGATGATAGAAATAGAGGAACTCGCCCCTTTTTGTATGAGGTATTTTATTTTTCATGATTTCCTTCTACTGGATGTTTTAATTTTGATAACTACATGTATTCTAAGACATATTCTATATAAATATGGGTACACCCCATGACCCAATCTATCTTTTTTTTTATTGTTAGATATATTTGTCTACATTTTGAATGTATTTACTACAAGTTGTAACATTTGGAGAGAAATAAAGTTGAAGTGTTTGCCTTTCTTATCTTTGGAATATCTATGTTGTACAAATTATCTGATTCTTTTTGGAAGTTTTATCTTTTATTATAGTCTCAATAATATTCATCTATGGTATTTTACCTTCTTGATAATATTATTTGAAATAAAGATCCTTCTCTTTTTTGAAGAATAGCTAAAATCTACCTCTGATTTCCAAATTTGCATAAGTCTATGTTTATAATAAATTCAAAGTATTTTGTTCTCTTTTATGTTATCAAATCAAGTAATAAGATCCACTATAAAGCATTTGGTATAATCACCATATTTTTAGTTTTTTTTAAATTTCAATTATTCAAACCCTTTTCCCATTAGAAGCTTAGTTTAGTATTCAAAAGCACTAAAGAGTGAGAATTCCATAAAACTAGTATTTTATCAGTTTACATTAGATTTTAATCAAAGAAAGCTGGTCTTCTCTATAGTTTAACCTCAAATTTCCAAGGTCCCATTTCTTTGAAGGGTTTTCCATTGTTTCATTAGGCACTTTTAGAATAAGCTACAAGATCAAGACATGTGTAATCTTATGTGATAATAGTTATCTTGAAACAAATTGGCCATACATGGATTTTAGAACAAGATATAGGACCAAAGTGTCCATCAAGGCTAATCCCATTGCATAATTCCACATAGAGCCTTATGGACTAGACAACATAAAACTCAATTGTACCATTCTTGATGATGATGAACATATGGTTGGTCAATAATTTAAACACACCTTAAGGAGATACTATATGTGTTCTTGGATAAACTAAGGAATAATAATCATTTGGTTAATCCCTTAAAAGGATTTGAAGAGAGGGACATGGGTGTCTACTACTTACATGAAGATAATCAGTCCATGCCATCCCTCATTAAACCTCAAGGATATCTTAGTGGCTTATGGAAATTATTCTTTGATGTTTCAAGGAGAAAACATGAAGTGGGTGTAGGTGAAATTATATTATCACCCTCTAATGACAAGTATTTATATTCTTATAGATTCCAATTCAGTTGCTCTTGCAATGTAGAAAAATATGAGGGTCTTATTCATGGTCTCCAATGGGCTATTAAGAGGGATAAAATAATTGTAATTTTATGGGGATAATGAGCTGATATTGCACCAAGTTAGAGGGAATAATATCACCAAAAACCCTTGATGAAGTCTTGCAAGCATAGAGTGTGGGACTTAATCGAGAATTTTAAGGCCTTTAACATTCGAAATGTACCAAAGAACTAGAATGGGCATGATGATAGGTTGGCAGCTATGGGAGCTCAATTTGATATCCAAAATGAATTAAAAAGAGCCAAGATGCAACCACATGTCAAAGTGGTGGTAATACCATCATTTCTAGACAATGAAGCTCATTGATAGGTCTTTGAAAATGATAAGAAAATTGCCCATTTCTTAAAATAGGAAGTATATTTATCTTGCATAAACCAAGAAAAATTTTAACTTCTGTATGAGGAACAAATTATTTAGTTGAGATCTAAAAATATTCCTAAAGGAATTGTCACCCTTGAGATTATTTTTCATAAGGGAGATCATAAGACAAAATACAAGGCAATGATGTCAACAAGTGAAAATAACTCTAAAAGAGTCCTTATCTTCAAAGACAAACTCCTCAAGCTTCGGAAGGTAAGCACTAAAGTTGAAAGGAATGATTTCATAAAACTTTGTAAAGAATATGTAGACATCATTTCTTGGGAATATAGTGAACTTAGAGGTTTTGATCCCAATATGGCCCAACACACTATAAAACTAGATTTTAATGCCAAGCCTATCAGGTAGAAGTAGAGGCCTATAAAACCCAAAATTGAAGAGCTTAAGAGGAAAAAATTTAATTGAATCCAAGATCATCTTTCCCATTAATCATTCATCATGGGTACCCAATTTGATACCTATGAGGAATAAAATTTGGGAAATTAGATTGTGTGTTGACTTTAGGGATTTGAATAGGGTCTCTTTGAAATATCACTACCCCTTACCATCCATGGAGTAACTCCTTTACATAGTTTCTAGTTTAGAATACTTCTCTCTTTTGGATGGGTATTCAGGTTACAACTAGGTGCTGGTAAGAGAAGAAGATCAGTATAAGACTAAATTCACCACAAAGTAGGGCACATATACTTACCAAAAGATGCATTTTAGATTGTTAAATATTGGGTCCACTTTCTAAAGAGACATGGTCATGGATTTCTAAGGGTTGCTGAATCAGATGGTACTAGTTTATTTAGATGACATCATAATTTTCTCCAAGGTTGGTGAGCACATGGACCATCTAGTTGATCTTCCAAAGATGTAGAGAGTATGGGATCTCATTAAATCCTAAGAAATGTGTGTTTATTGTTCATGAAGGCAAAATTTTGTGTCATATTATTTCAAATGAAGGATTGTCCATTCACACTAATAGAATAAGTGTTATTTTAGAACTATCTCTAATCAAGCACATGAAATGAATCCAGAGCTTCCTTTGGAAAATAAACTTTGTGTGAAGGTTTATACCTAGTTTTGAAAACCTAGTCAAACCCATCACCACCATACTAAAGAAGAGACAAGTGTTTGCTTGGTCAAATGAAGGTAAATAAAAATTTGAGCCCATTAAACAAGAAGTTTCCCTAGAACCCTCTCTTATAAATCCTAACTTCTTAAAGGATTTCATATTATAAACCTTTGCCAATGTTGACAGCATATTAGCTACGATGATGCAGAACAATGGTAAAGGACTTGAGAAACCAATTGCCTTTTTTAGTCAAGGGATAGAAGGATATGAAGTAAAGTAAAATTTTATTGAAAAGTAGGTTCTTACATCTTTGATAATCCTAAAAAAATTTAGGCCAATGCTTTCCAATAGTAGGGTTTATCTTATGGTGTCTCATCTTGGAGGTAGGGAATTCCTCCATAACAAAGACTTAAATGAGGAAAGATCAGGCTAGATTACCAAGGTTGTGGAGTATGATGTGGATATCAAAGTCACGAAGCTAGTAAGAGGAAAAGGCTTGTGTGAGCATATGGTAGATGATATTTAAGAAGATAAATAGGTTGTTTTGGTGACACAAGACAACTCATTTATGGATGCATCTCCACCTCACAATAGTTAGATCTAGGATATGACACATTTCTTATTAATAGGTAAATGTACCCAAGGTTTAGACAAAGAGAAATGAAGGTATTATAGATTCCATTACATACCTTATGCATTATTTAATGGGGTTTTATTTAGAAAATATCTCAATGGAGTATTGCTTAGGTGTATAGATGATAATCAAGTAAAAATGATTTTGGATCAATTTCATGATGGACCTACAGGAGGTCATTTTACTTCAAGAAATACATAAATAAAGGTAATGAGAGATGGCTATTACTATCCCAAAATTTTCAAGTATGCTTATTCATGGGGCAAGAAATGTTAGAAGTGTGCTCTATTTATAGGAAAATAAATATTAGCATCTCTTCCACTCAACCTAATTTAGGTGAAGCAACCCTTCATGCAATGGGGATTGAAATTCATAGGGATTATAAATCCACCTTCAAGTATAGGGCATAAATGGATCCTCACTACAATTGACTACTTCACTAGGTGGGTGGAAGCAATTGCCTTGAAAGAAGCCAATGAAATAGTAGTATTGGACTTCTTTGACAACATAGTGACTAGGTTTGGTGTCCCAACTATGATAATTTTAGATAATTGCTTAGCATTTGTGGGAATGAAGAAAAGTGAATAAAAACTTAAGTTAGGAATCTACCTTATTACATCCTCCAATTACTACCCCCAAGGTAATGGACTAGTAGAATCCACACACAAGAAGTTGACAAGGATTATCAAGAGGATCATTGAGTAAAATCTAAGAGTGTGGCATACAAAGCTAAAGAAAACCTTATGGTCTGATAGAGTGACTCCTAAATTTTCTATTAGCAATTCTCCATATGTTCTTATCTATGGAAGGGAAGCCAAATTACCCATTTCTCTTGAACTACCTACCTTGGAGTTATCTCATCAACTTGAGTTTTTGGGGAGTGAGCCTATGAACGTGAGGATGATAGAGCTCATAGAGATTGAAAAACTTAGGGACCTTGAAATGAAGACATTAGAATCACACCAATCTCAGGTTAAAAAATCCTTTGAAAATAGAGGTGCAACAAGGGACTTAAAGGAAGGGGACCTAATACTCAAATGGGACTCAAATAAGGCTAAGACAAGCAACCATACCAAGTTTGATAGCTTGTGGAGTGGTCCTTATTTTATCCATGGATGCAAATAACATAATGCTTTTTAGCTTGCCCAACTATATGCAGAGGTATTACCCATCCCATCCAATTACATTCATTTAAAGCCTTGTTATTAGAAGAGTTTACAACTATTATATGATATTGTAGCATATTAGAGTAATTTTCTAAACTTTCCTCTAAGTACTTTGAGAAAATTTCCTTTCAGTTGTGTTTCCATTTCAATAAGTTCCTTGGGAAAATTTATTTTATTGTTCTCTTTTATCTCCTTGTTGGTTTAAGAATAGGTTTTGTAGAAAAGGGTTAGCCTTGAGTTAGTTTCATGACAGCTGAGAGAAAAGACTTAAGACTGCAAATGCTTAATGGATTAGTTTAAGGCCATTAGTATTTGCATAGTAGGCATACAAACTTAGGATGTCACCAAAAATTTTGGCCAATTTTAGCCTACATATGAAAATTTGCCTATATGGATCAGCTTTTAGAGGTCTTGGTATGGAGTGATCAGTTGAGAAAAGTTCCTAATGGAATGGGTAGACCAAAGGATTGGAAAAGGTCTAGGATTGCAAAGTGAAAATACTAGTAGGTTCTCATGGTGTTTTAAGAATTTAAAGGAATAAATAAAGCTACACAAAGTCTTATAATTTCATTGGATAATTCTAAAGAGACAATAGTTTCTTGCACAAGTCCATAAGAACTAGACTATCATAAGCACATCACATAGACATGAATGGATCAATATAGTTACACATTTGATAAATGTACTTGAAAAGTCAAATATGTTCAAATATTTGTATGGACATGGTTTTTTACATGCCTTAATAATTCTCTACAAATTTTATGTCTTGATGATTTGTCTACCTCAAGATCTAAGTCCTCAAAATTGAACAAGAAGAATGAAACATGCACGGGGATGTCAAGTTAAAGCTATAACAACTAACCATTTGGATTTAAAATTCCTTAAGAAGTAATAAGTGTATGGGGATTTTATGTTCAAGACTCATGAAATAACCATTTTAATTCAAAAAATAAGATCTAATAGAGCATGTTTAATCATATATCAAATATCAATGGTACATGATGACTAACAAGTCAATGGGCCCAAACAGATCAATAGTGCATGTTTAATCATGTGATTCAAGATCAATGGAGAGTAGTGGGTTAAAAGGTTAGTGGATCTTAAAATCAAATACATAGGTGATAATTATCTTAAGCATGTTAAACAGGTAGAATATCTATCACTGTGTTCATTCATATAGAGAAAGATCAATGATGCAAGAGAAAATAGATCCAATAGTTCATGTTAAATCATGAGGGAGCTCATCGATGGTGAACAAGAGGTCAATAGGTTAATGGATACCAAAAATCCAATGGATGATGTTAGAATCCTAGATCAAGATTGATAATCAAAACTAAAATTCAAAAGCTAAGGGACTTAAATGAAGAGTAAGTGTGACCTAAAGTTGAACCAAAACAAATACTTCAAAGGATGCCATTGAAGCTCAGTTGAGACCTCTATTGGAGGGTTCAAAGCATGTAGACTTGGTTTTCTTGTGTCTTCAATGTAATGTAAAATAATTCATTGGATTTTATAAATTTTAGAGGGAGAATAGGTCTGTTTAAACCTAATATGGTTCAAGGAAGAAGCTATGAAGTCTATAATCAATTAATTGATATTATAGCTATAGGAAAACCAATAATTAGATTGGTTTTAAATATAAAATATACATATTCTCAGGTTTTGAGTAGGGTAAAATGTGTATGAGGGTCTTTCCTTTGATAAATCTATAGCTTTGACAAACATGTACCTATAACCACTAAAATTAGACTTAGGCATGGCTCTATCAATTCCATGAATATGAGGACTTTGTCCTCATAATGAAAGTAAGTGGAGATGGCATAAAAGATAAAAGAAAAGGGATTTGGGGATTGGAGATTATAGTGGAGCATTTAATTCTTATCAGAGCCTTTACATATTTTCCTTTCTTGGCAAGATCATGACTCATAACCTTTGGTAAACTCTTTTCATCTAGCATGTTGTTCGACCAATGAGAAGATTCAGAGGCTATTGAGAAAAATTAAAGATAGCTTGTCAATAGAGAACTAGTGCTGATTTGATCAAAAGATGGTAGATCATTCATCAAAAGGTAGTGGTATCTCAATTAATGATCTTGAATGGAGTGCTCCCCCTTTCTCTCCCATTTTTCCTATATTTATTATTATTTTCCATTGGTAATCTTTCTTTTATTGGAAGATCTCTCTCAATTTTGGAAGAGTAGAGACTTTGATTTCATTATGCTAGACCCTATAAAAAAATTTATGAAAGACCTCTTGAAGAAATAATTTTTTTATTTACCTATCTCTCTGTCTAAATTGTGTGTACTAAAGCTTGTGCATGATGGAATTATGAATGAGAATATTCCATGCCCATTGTCCTTCTTACTTGCTCATTTATATGTGTCTTCAAGTTAGTTTTAGGTATAAGTTAGTATTATTTATATCATTGATGCAAGCTCTCGGTGAGTCTTATAAATCTTATTTGAATTCATTCATTGCTTCCTAAACCTAGTTTATGAAACACTTATGCAACTAGATAATTTTTTTGAGATTGTGTGAGATAGCATTGTATTATGTTTCTTTAGTGTTTACTTCATGCTTATGTGAGTTCTCATTTTTATTTGGTGCATCACTTGGTTAACTTTCTTAGGAGCCCTTTCCCCTTTTCTAACCCTTTTCTCAGTGAAAACATTAGTATATGTGATCCATCAAGAGGAATTTGGCCTTCCCTAGAGGTCCATCTCCACCATAGGTGACCCACAGCCTAAGGTTGTTCCCATTGTGTGGATCAATTGGAGAGATCTTGAATAACCCTCTCAAAGGGTTTAGATTGATGCCATAATAGTTATATTTTGCATTTGGTTCAATCCTAGAGGAGGATCACCATAAATAAGATAATGTATAATTGGATAATAATAGTCATGATGGACTATTTCTTATCGAACCAACTATACCACAATAATTATTGGATTAATTTAAGTAGTTACCTGAGTGAGTATTTGGATTCTCACCAAATTGACTAGTTTGAATTTTAGGTCATATTATTACAACTTTACCATCCATTGACTATTGTGCTCTCCTAATTTGATCTAAATGAGCATAATATTTATGGCCAATTTGAAATGATAGCATGTGCCTTATTCCTAAGTATATAGTCAAAAACTTTCTTCATAACATTTACCAAAGTATAATCATGTTTATCCAAGGTGGATTAAATTAAATTGTGTCCTTCAAGTTTGTGCTTATGAAGGGTATTGGGGGCTCATCTTAATATATTTTCTAGGTGAGAACCATGGATATGGTGTATTCTAAAGCAAAGGAGTAAAGGAAAAGTCATTCATATAGTCTAGGTTAATCAATACCAAGACATGCACGATGGCATCCTTGATGTCTTAGAAGGATTTATTAACTATAGGGACCCATTTCACCTTTGATTACTATTTTCAAATTGCATTTAGTGGCTTAAAAATGTCAACAAAATGTGATATAAACTTTCACACAAATTTAATCTTGCCAAAGAATGACTTTCATTTGTTTTTGTTGTTAAGAAGAAGTATTATAGAAACTATATCAACACATTTAAGATAAATAGAGATACCTTACTTAGTGATAAGATGGATGAGGAGCTTACCTTCCATGATGAAAAATATATTATTATTTATATTAAGAGAAACTTCATACCTTTTATTCATTTTAAATATTTTTTGTAGGTGGTGGAGGTGATCAGATCCGCACTTTGATAAAATAGTCAAGTCATCCATATAAATAATTTTGAATTCATTGATTAGACCCTCAAAGGAAAATTCCATAGCTCTCTTAAAGGTGGATTGTTCATTAATGAGATTGAAAGGCATATTTTTATAATAAAAGGCGCCCCAACTTGTTATGAACACAATTTTCACTCTTTAATTGGGGTTTACAAGGACCTAATTATATCTAAAGAATCCATCTAAGAAGGGATTCATCTGGGATATAAATACCATTTGAATTACTTCATATAAGGATGGTAGGGGATATTTATACTTATCATATGCTTGATTTAGTTTCTTAAAATTTACATATAGATAAGTCTCTCCACTCTTTTTACAAAAGGGCATTAGGTTAGAAACCCATACGGAATGTCAGACTAAGAATATAATTCTAGTTAAGAGAAGATTGTGAACCTCTTTATGGATGGGGGGATCTAAAATTAGTTTCACAATTTTTTGTCTCTTTTGGTATGGATTTTATCCTTACTTAGGTGGGATAATGTGCATTTTCATGTTCATATCAAAGACCTTGATATATTTGTATGTTCAATTAATGACATATATCTACTATAGAAGTGCCCCCTTGTAATGCTTTATTTCATTCAAGGTATATTTGGGACCAATATGTATGTGTTTGTGTCAATTAGGTGAACCCATGTTGATGGTGTGTAATTTATCATTAATAAAATTTGGTCTATCAGGTTTATGCATAAATATATGTAGATCAAAAATTCTCTCTAAAAATATCACATCTTTCAATATGTGGTTCTCTTCAATTTTGTAACATCATTTTCATTGCGTTCCTTACTAAGGATGTTATTTATATCTTTTTCATATATTATTTTGGCACTAAAAATCTTAGAATTGTTTAATAAATCCAGTATATGATGGTCATCATAAAAGACCTATAAGTTCTCAAGGTTGTTTGGGACTGACATGTAGGGTAGGATATTTATGGAAAATTGATATAGTTTTGAGCCATCCAAAGGGTCTAAATTCATAGCTAAAGATGATAGATAATTTTAAACTTGGTTATTTTCCCTAGGGATAGGATGGACATTAAATGCATCAAAATATCTATCAAGTTCCACACTATGTTTATATTTTCTCAAGTAAGTCAACTTACACTAGAACTTACTTTTGACCTGATTGATTACTAATTTAAAATCCCCAAAAGCCTTTATCTCTCTAATGATATGATTTAGGTCCCAATGGAGACCTAAGATCAAGGCTTGATACTCCATAAGATTATTTGTGAAATGGAATTGTAACCTATATGTAGATAAATGTCACTTCCCTTATGGGTCTATGAATAGGATCATAACACTAGAACCTCTCATGGTTGTCTGGGACTGACAGGTAGGGTAGGATATTTATGGAAAATTGATACAGTTTTGAGTCATCTAAAGGGTCTAAATTCATAGCTAAAGATGACAGATAATTTAAAACTTGGTTCTTTTCCCTAGGGATAAGATGGACATTAAATGCATCAAAATATCTATCAGGTCCCACACTATGTTTATATTTCCTCAAGTCAACTTACACTAGAACTTACTTTTGACTTGATTGATTACTAATTTAAAATCCACAAAAGCCTTTATCTCTCTGATGATATGATTTAGGTCCCAATGGATACCTAAGATCAAGGCTTGATACTCCATAAGATTATTTTTGAAATGGAATTATAACCTATATATAGATAAATGTCACTTCCCTTATGGGTCTATGAATAGGATCATAACACTAGAACCTTGTTTTGAATGGGCCCCATAAAAGTACATAGACTATAAGCTTGATAACTAAGCATTCTCATAAACTATATATTTTGTTAATTGTATAGATAGTGTATAAATAGACATGTTAGAAGATACTAAGTTTATCTTTTAATTGACTAAATTATATTTTGTCATCATATGTTTCATCCTAGGTTCTCTATTATCACATATTTGATTAGTTGTGCTTCTCCAAGATATCCACATATGGGAGAAGTTTATATCCATATGCCCATTTAGGGTTTTATAACGTTCCCTAATAAGTAACATCCTATAATATTTCATGATCTCCACCACTTTAATGTCTATAAATTATTGGAATATAGGCCCATACTCCCATTACATATGGATATGTAAGAGACCAGCTACCAACTTAACCTCATAATTATCAATTTTAACCACAATATTGTTTTATTGAATAGTTTTTAACCCTAGTCTTTAAAAAATTATAGTATACATGACATTTACTAAGGCTTTTGATTCAACTAGATAATTATGTAAGTTATTAAAAAATGACCTTGTTGATGTACATTTTGAAACACAACCAAAATTTAGGCAAATATGTTCCCTAGACTCTCCTAAAAGGAGGGATATCTCATGAAGAAAATAAATCCCCAAGGTCTAAATGCACCAGGGTTTGGTATGTTGATCTTCACTTGGTTGATGTGAACTATTCCATATAAGGGGCCATGCTGGTGAAACTCACTCAAGATGATGGATTAATCTATAGACACTCTGAGGCTCGATTAGTCAACCAATAATTTATTAAACATTACTTAAATAGTGATGGATGACAATCAATAATCATGATTAAAAATTATAGATAATTTTTTATTAATCCTAAACTATATGTGCCTATGGAACCAACCAAATGATTTAACTATGAATAAATAATTGGTTTAAAGAGACACATCTATTACATTGATTCAACAATGCATACACAATAATAGATAAAAATAACATGTAATCAATATAAGAATTAGATTCATATTTATAATTAGAAACCAAACTATTCCTAAACTAACACACTGATAAAAAAGGGAAAAAAAGAAAGGCAAGGAGAAAGAGAAGAAGAGAACCTAATTTCTAATGTTAGTAAGCATAGTTATATTAAGTAGAAAAAAATTAATTAACCATCCCTTAGTTGAGATATACTTATAATAACTCCAAGGATGGTGCAAGAGTCTATGAAACAAAATTTAGGGCCAAAAACAAGGTCACCATATGCATGCATAGACAAATTTTATCACAGGAAAAAGATTTCAAATTAAATATGTTACTATTAAAGATTATTTAGGATTCATCATGTTTAGTGAACTACAAACTCATCTACAAAAAATACTCAACTCATAAAACTAATATAGAAATCAAGGAAATGCATGAAATAAAATCATTGGTTCACTACTCTAAGTTTTAAACCAAAAAGAACCAGCTAGATGTAGTCTCCTTTAATCCTAAAAAATCATAGATTTATCATAATTATCATATTCCTAGAAAACACTAGCCCTTATTACATCAAGATGTAAATTTTATATAGGCACACAGCCCCGAGGAGTTCAAACTTAGTCAAATTTTCTTATTAATAGGGAAATTACAAATATTCACTGATTATTAAGGGAGTTTGTTTGAGCATGCAGATCAAAATATTTGATGGATTGAATGATTTTTGGAATTGGTGCAACCAAACCATGCCTTAATTGAATTATGCAACTGAAAGCAATAAATATTGCATCATGACTACCAGCTACCCATGTTTCTGTGTAATTGAGATCATGCCTTTTTAAGATTGAAATTTATCTTTTTTGTTCTATGTTTGATTCTAATACACATTTTATGCTAATTATTATTATTTAATTCATGATTTGGCTCACCTTCTCAACCACTTTGTCATTTAAGACATTCTAAAATAGGTTTTGTAAATTAAGTCAAACACATAATCAATTTTTATCCTTTGATAATTTTGATAGGTAGATGAGCCATCAAATTTAAATTAGTGATTTTCTCATTGTGTAACCAACATGTCCTTTTATTTGATGGTCATATACCATGTGGCTTCCCCCTTTTACTTCTCTATTTTACTAGTTTACTTCTACGAGTCCTACTTTGACACATGGTAGCCTTTTTACTTTCTTAGGCCTTTTGATGGGTTTTATGGGTAGACATGATGTCAAATTTAGACTCATGCTTTATTATCTATGAAATGTGTACTTAGTTTTGATAGGTTTCTTGCCACATGGCTTTTCCTTGATCATTTATTACTTAGTTAAAGCTTTAAGTTCAAGATGAATGTTCTTTCTATTGTGAAATGAGATTTTACCATGTGTCATAATCTAACTTGCCTAATATCTAGAAAATATCTATGTTTTCATAGACTACCATGGGGTTTTTGCATGTAAATATTACACCATGTGGAAACATCTCACTCACCAACTTTCCCAAGGCTTTGACATCATTTCTGGCCTCCATGAAAATATTTAGGAGACTGAGGTAGTATGATTACACCATGTGGCATCATCCCATTCACCCACAGATTATGTGCTCTATACATACATCTCCATGATATCAGAGCAATAATATGATGCCATGTGTCACCATCTCACTAACCTACTAGATTTAAGGCATTTCATTAGTATATACATATTCAAGATAAAACAGTATCAATATTATGCAACATGGAATCATCCAACTAACTCTCTAGCCTAGAGCCTCATGGACATCATTACCTTGTTGGGTAACCTTGAACAATTTTTTTGACTAAATCTTTAAAAGAGTTTTGAATAGGCTTAGGACCACTAGGAGATCAACACATGGCACCAAGTATCATTAAAAGAGAAATGACTAAGTCTCATTAATAAAAAAATGTGACACATGGATTTAATAAAAGTAGAAGAATTGACTAATTGTTGAAAGTCATTTTGGAATGGGTCTGGGATCATCAAGTGATCAATACATGACACTGAGACTTGTATTACATAATCAACTAAGTCTTTGGAATAAGTAAAAATGTGCCACATGGTTTTGGAAAACTTTTACAAAATTGAATAAGTGCCAAAAGTCTTTTTTGGATGGGTTGGAGTTGTTAGGAGTCATATAAAGTCACTAGGTAGTGTCAAGATGAATTTAAAAAACTATGGGTAAAAAAAAAGAAGCCCAATCAATAGTCTTTGATTTGAAAAGACAATAGTTAAGAATATAAAAATAAACAACTAAGTATTTTAAAATATAATAAAGAGGAACCAAAACTTAATGAAATAAATCCATTTAAATCAACTTTTATAAATTTTAATGAAATTGACTAAGGCAAAATATGAACTAGAGGAAACTTATTGCTGATTTAGATCGAATAGAATAAAAAATAGATTAAAATTTCTAAGGAAAAGTAGTAGAAATCTCTGAAATAGTTAGATAATTTATATAAACTTGAGGTAAAATAGACTAAAAATAAGATTTAAAATGTGTTTCAAAACATAAAAAAACAAATAGACTAAGACTTAGCATAATTATGCATATTTAGATAATTAAATCAAAGTAGCCCAAGATGTGAATTAGAATAAGCACTTATCATCAATATTTGATTATTTAGATTTAATTAAAAAGATGAAGCATATTTAGATTTCAAATATTCACATCTAGTATAATGGACTCTTGGGAAGGTAAATTTAAACCAATAACCAATAAAATCTTGATAGGTATAAGTATAGACTCTAAAACAAAAAGGGGGTCATTGTTTTCAATTTCAAAATGGGGTGTGTTGTACAAGCAATAAAAAACCTTATTGTAAGTAGGAAAAGAGGAATATATATCTTATTTCTATGTATAATCAAATTAGTGTTTGTATATTAGGCTTGGGTTGTGCTAGTTTATTTTTCATGGAATTTAGGAGGAGGTCCCTTTGTTTAGTGATGTGGGCAAGCTCTTGCAAGGTGATGTTTTCCTTAATATTATTTATGTATTCTATTATGTTATACCTAGTCTTACTATGAGTGGGTTAGACCTCTTTGGATAACTTAGGGTTATTAGCTTTTGGAGGTGGAGGATCATTTATTTCTCTAGGATTAGGGGGAGTGTCACCATTATTTAGAAGATTGGATATAGTGAGGGGTTGATGTTGTGTCCAACTCCTAAAGGCACATTTTATTCTTTGATATTATTGGAAATCATATATCTCATTGGTGACCTCTTCTATCTCATTATCCTCTTAGATGGGGAACTCCAAAGTATATAATACCATAACATTTCTCAAGGATCTTGAAGAACTAGGATCTTCATGATGATTGGTGCCATTTGGGTGGCTAGGGACTATATCCACATAATATTTTTAAAATTTATCATTTATTGATGTTTTCTCTCTTTTTGGAACCTATCAAGTTTTGATATATTTGTGTGCATGACTTAAAAGGTGCACTAGGAAAAGGGTGGGTAGAACATTGGTGCTTCATGAGATTGTTGGCCAACTCTATCATTACCTAAACCCATTACAAATATTGCTTATCCAACTGCCCAATTAATCCAAACCCTATTCACACATTTCCCTAAGATTTTATCCTTTAAAATATCCCCTTAACAATAAAATAGACCCTTTTTATATTAATTTAGTTATTCCAATCTTGTTATAAAAAAATTAAGCACATGTTATAAAACTAAGTCGGCCTAGCTGACTTAATTCAAGGTCTAATGATAATTTTTTCCAACTAATGGGATTGAGATGGCTGATATTGTTAATTGAAATTACATAAGGGTTAGTTCTTATCCATTAGTATAAATATAAGGACCATTTCAATCAAATAGAGAAGAACATTCACTTTTTCATCATTACAATTTATAATTTTGCTAAATCTACATTTGAAGAGCCATTGTTTAGGCTTTACCTTGGAGAGAAGATTAGTTGTCTTGTGGAAATTATTGGATGCAAAGGAGGAGTATTTTAGCCTAGAGCTTATTTATATAGTGTGATCCTTAATAAACCACACCAATCTCTTGGAAATAACCATTGACCCAGGGAGATATTGAGACTCAACAAGTTCACCCAAGACAAGTATTCCTAACTCTTCCTATTTCATTTGATATATAGATATTGTATAATTAATGTATGTTATGAACATATAACTCCTTGTTTAAATTACATGTATGCTTAAACTTAGTATAAATATAGGTTTTTCTTTTCTTTCCATATTTTATTTTAGGAGATATAGGCCCCCATTTGACTACCATAATCCCTTGATTATTTATTTATGTTTAACTATCCCCTTTATTTACACAAGATTTGGTGAGTTCTAGATTAGTTATATTTTATATACTTAGAATTATCTAGGGTTATTTCATAGTATAATTTTCCTAGAGGTTTAGGAACCCTTTCCTTTTGTGTTATGTGGTAAGAGATCGATTGGTTAGGTTTAGTGGATCCAATTTGGTCATAATCATGATATAAACATTTATTATAATTGATGTTAGTTGATTACCTTATCCAATCTAGGATTTACTAGGTCAAGTAAGTTATATATCTATTTTAATTTTTTTCATACAATATAGTGAACCTAACATAAATATAACCCTTGCATCTTTTTGATTTTTTTATTTAAAATCAATTAGATTAGGCTGGTCAATCTAGTGTTAACATCCATCTGTAAATTTAGGATTCATAGTCAACTAGATTATGTTGGTCGATCCAATTTGATATTTTATTGATAGGTTTTATTTCCATATTAAACTAGATCAGGATGGTTAAGCTAGTATTTTTTAAATATATTTATAGGTTTTCCTTTTGTAATGAACAAGATCAGGCTAGCCTATCTAGTCTCTTTTTTCTATTTGTATGTATAAGGTTTAAAATTAACTAGATCAAGCTAGCCAATTTAGTTTTGGCCTTTGGATTGTAAGATTTCATTTATAAACTAAGTTGTGCTACTCAACTCAATAGCCTTTCCTATTTTCTATATTTATCTCTTATAGTTAAGTATATTAGGCTAACCAATCTAGTCTATTTTAACATTGTTAAAATTTTTAACTTTCAAAAAAGTAGATTAGGCTAGTTGATATAGTTTTATTTTTAGATTTATAATCGACTAATTTGACTTGGTAAATATTTTATAACCTCTATGTTTTTTATATTTTTGACTCTATAGGACTCAATTAGGTCTGAATAATACAATCAACAATTATAATTTAACAATACAATCAACAATTAGAATTTTAGCATTTTTAGACAACCAACTAAGTAAACCTAGTCGATCTAGTTATATTTTCTAGGTTCACTCTAATCAAGATTTTTACTTTCATTTTTATCAATTTATCATTTCCAACTTTTAGGAAAATGAGTCAGGCTTTTTAATTTCTAGATTGTCTTTACCATTTTTTCAATTTTGTAAAACTATATCAGACGGTCAACTAAGTCAACATGGAAAACTTAGTTCTATGTATGTATTTTTTATAAATAAAGTATGTCTACTTGGCCAATTATGTTTACTTCTAGCTTATTTTCATAACAAACTAGATCGGCCTACTCGACTATGTTATGTTTTATCTTTCAACTAGATCGGCTTGGCCAATATCGTTATGTGTGTTTTATATTTAACATAAGCAAGGAAATTCACATTCATTTCTTAGTAATTAATCTCAAATTTACTTTTTAAAATGTGTAATTCCTACTTATTTACTTTTTAAAAAATACAAATTAGTTTTCAATAAGTATTTTTCACCTTTATTTTCAATTTGTGTTGATTTCCCTAGAAACTATGTACTTGAAAATTTAAAACTACTCAGTTAATATCATGAAAGGCTATGAGATAATATTTTTATGGTCCCTTTTTATCATTTATATATATCATAGTGTGATGGGCTTACCCCAATACTCATAGCTATAGTACTTTGCTAAACATAATCTTTAGTTTCCACATACCTCATAATATTTTGGAAATGCCTAAGATTCCATTTTGAATTGAATCTTAGTAATCCAACCATCCATTTGATCTTGTGGTGAATTAATTATCATTTAGAATCTACAAATTACTTATAGCTTACCCTTGAAATTGAGTTTATTGGGCTATTGTATTAATACTTCCTCCATAGTTAGCATTATAAAACATTGGGTTATCACTATCTAATGGACAAGCAAGTATCTTTGTAAGCCTATAAATCAATTAAAATGTTTTAGTATAGCTTCCTAATATTATTTTTCAAATAATTAGTTAGCATTAGTTGTTATAAATCTACAATTCGTGCTTTCTACTTATCATTTTATCTTATATTACAGATTGTATTGATGAACGTTAAAATAACTCTATGTTATGTGGTAGATAGTTTACTATTATATTTAGTTTAATGTTGCATTAAAAACTTCAAATTTAAAATTACTACTATTTTTTATAGAGTGAGTTAAATAAACCAACATGACTTTGTATAATCCTATATTTTCTTGTCTATATAATTAAGGAAATTATCTCAACTTAGTAGGCTATCCATACTGCTATTTTATAGTTATATAACTAGTAGGCTTTTTAGTGAATTCATAGTGACATTTTGATGTTATTTTAAGTGTGGTGTTGAACTCTTATTAGAAATAATTTTTTTCTCAATTAATTTACTCAATTTAGAATCAATGGCCTATATTTACTGGCCACTATGAAATAAGTTCCTCCATGTATCTAATTATTCAATAATGGAAGGAAATTTTCTATGTTTCTTTTCCCTAAATTATGTCTTTATTTCATGGACTACGTTTTAAAGGATCAAATCTTAGGATACAAGGACCAATGCTTGAATCTAGTTTTATTCCCATTTCTAGTGCCCACTTTTCTTCTTGATCTAATTTTGGGGATATGTTTCCACTTCTAGGGTGGAGAGATAAAAAAAATTGGGGAATCAACAAAAAAATGAGAATGAATGGGAACAAGGAACACAAATAAATAAATAAAAGATAATAAATAAGAAATAAACATGCAACAAAAGAAAACACATAACAAAAGCAAACTACACTAAGAACTAAATTATTTATAATATATATCTACATTACCAGCCTTAACCTAGAGGGCCACCCTAAGAAGTGGATGGCATATAAGAGAGGTAATCCTTAAATATTTTTTCATTAATAGGAAATAATAGGTCATTTCCTTTGAGGTCCTTTAGTCTAAAAGAAATATATCTAAGAAAATTATAAATCTAGTATGGGCCAATCTAGAGTGGTTCATGCTTGGAATGTTGTCACTTATTACATAATTTGTCCCACATCATGACTAGGTATGATATCTAAAAGGATTATACCTTTCCTTCTCATCAAACCATCTTTTGATGGTCTCTTGATACCTAAATTTTTTTTGCAGGGCTTCTTCTCACAAGTATTCCATTTTAATAACATCCAACAACCTTTATCTTGTCCTCCCATTATCATACATATATTCTTACATGAAATTATATGTGGGTATCTTAAGATTCATTGGGAATATTAGTTCCAAGCCATATGCCAATATAAAGGGTTAACTCTTGAAATCTTTCGTGTATCTAATTCAATCAACCTAGATTGCATATTTTAAAAATTAATACTAGTCCCTAAATCACTTTTATTTAAATTTATTTATTGTGTTTATCAGGTTATTATTAGTCAACTCAACCAAGCCATTCCCCTATAAGCAGTAGCTTAATGATAATTTTAGGGTGATGCCATTATCATAAGCCCATTTAATGAGTTCAACTGATTATAATTTGGGAACATTATAAAAAACTAGTGAGGCTAGGGTACCAAACCTTATAGTTATATTCTCTTCAATGAAATTTATCACTTATATAGTTTTTTAATTCTTGGTCAATGTTGTCTTTGTCTATCAAGTGAAATAACTAGTGGATATGAGTATGAACTTGTGGCCCATTGATGAATTTAGGTTGATGACCCATATGAAGTCAAGTATCCATTAAACAAATAGACACTCTTATATTATAGGTTGGAGGGGAATCACTACATGAAATTTATTCTTAGTGAAGGTTTTGAATTCATTGCAAGTGTGAACATGGGCATGTGTATCCTTGAATATTATGGGCTAGTAATATATTTCTCAAAAAATCATATGGGTTATTGTCATTCCTAAAGGGTGATCACTACCTAGTTTCTTATGAAATTTGGTCATGACTTATTTTTCTTATTATTCTAGTAAGCACCTAATGTATATATATGCCTTCATAATTCTTTCAGTAGATAACTCATTTATTGAGCATGTAATGGGATGAATTCACCTAAGGGTTCTATTTTACATTTGGTTCAATTCTAGAGGAGGATCACCATAAAGAAGATAATGTATAATTAGATCATAATAGTCATGATGAACTATTTCTTACTAGGCCAACTATGCCACAATAACTATTGGATCAATTTAAGTAATTATCTGAGTGAGCACTTGGCCTCTCACAAAATTGACTATTTTGACTTCTAGGTCATATTATTGAAACTTTGTCATCCATTGACCTCTATGTTCTTCCAATTTGATCTAAATTATCATAATATTTATGTCCAATTTAGAATGATATCATTCACCTTGTTCCTAAGCATATAATGACAAAATTTATTCATAACCTTTACCAAAGTATAAACATGTTTGTATAAGGTGGATTAAATTAGCTTTGCATCCTTCAAGTTTGAGCTTACAAAGGATATTGGGTTCTCATCTTCATATAGTTTCTAAGTGATAACCATGGCTATGGTGTGTTTTAAAGAAAAAGAGTAAAGGTAAAGTCATTTGTATAGTATGGGTTGATCAATATCAACACTTGCACAATGGAATCCTTGATGTCTTTGATGGATTTATTAACTATAGTGATCCATTCAAACTTTTATTCATATTTCAACATCGAATTTAGTGGCTTAATAATCTCAACAAAATTAGATATAAATTTTCACACAAGGGTAATCTTTCAAAAGAATGACTTTAATTTTTTTTTGATGTTAGGAGGAAGTATTCTAGAAATTACATCAACACATTTAATATAAATAAATATACCTTAAATAATGATAATATGTCCAAGGATCTTACCTTCAATGATGTCAAAGACACTCTTCTTTAGGTTGAGATAAATACCATACCTTTTACTCATTTCAAATATATTTTGTAGGTGATGGAGGTGATTAGATCCACACTTTGACAAAATATTCAAGTCATCCATATAAATAATTATGAATTTACTGATTAGAGCCTCAAAATAAAATTCTATGGCTCTCTTAAAAGTGGCTTCGTCATTAATGAGACCGAAAGGCATCCTTCTATAATAAAATGTGCCCAACTTTATTATGAAAATAATTTTCACTCTATTTGTGGTGTTTACCAGGACCTGGTTATATCTAAATAATTCATCCAAGAAGGAAATCGTCTAGGATCAAAATACTATTTGAATTACTTCATTTGATGAGGGTAAAGGATATTTATCCTTATCAGAGGCATGATTTAGGTTCTTGAAATTGACACATAGATAAATATCTCCACTCATTTTATGAAATGGCATTAGATTAGCAACCCATATAGAATGTCAGACTAAGAATATAATTCTAGTCAAGAGAAGATTGTGAACCTCTTTTTGGATGAGGGGAACTAAAATTAGTTTCATAGTTTGTTGTCTCTTCTAGGATGGATTTTATCCTTGCTTGGGTGGGATAATGTGAATTGTCATGTTCCTATTAAAGACCTTGATATATTTATTTGTCTTATTAATGACATATATATATATACACACACACACACACACTATATAAGTTCCCCCTTTCAATGTTTTAATTCATTTGAGGTATATTTAGGACCAATATTCATGTTTTTGTGTCGGTTAGGTGAACCCATGTTGATGGTGTGTGATTTATCATTAATAAAAGTTGGTCTCTCAAGTTTGTGCATAGATATATATAGATCAAACACTCTAACAATATCATGTCTTTCAATATGTGGTTCTCTTCAAGTTCATAACATAATTTTCATTACATTCCTTACTAAGGAGGCTATCTCTATCTTTTTCATATATTATTTTAGCACTAAAGTCCTTAGAGTTGTTTAAGAAATTTAGTATATGATGGTCATCATAGAAGACCTAGAAGTTCTCAAGGTTGTCTATGACCAACAGGTAGGGTAGGATAATTATGGAAAAGTGTTACAATTTTGAGTCTTCTAGAGGGTATAAATTCATAGTTAAAGATGATAGATAATCTAAAACATGGTTATCTTCTCTATGGATAGAAAGGACATTAAATGCATCAAAATATCTATCAAGTCCCACATTATGTTTATATTTTCTCAAGTAAGTCAACTTACACTAGAACTTAATTTTGACCTGATTGACTACTAATTTAGAATCCCTAAAAGCCTTTACCTCTTTGATGTTGTGATTTAGGTCCTAATGGAGACCTAAAATCAAGGCTTCATACTATGTAAGATTATTTTTGGAAGGGAACTATAACATATAGGTAGATAAATATCACTTCCATTATGGGTTTATCAATAGGATCATAACACTAGAAAATTATTTAGAATGGTATCCATAAAAGTACATAGACCACAAGCTTCATGACTGAGCATTCTCATCAACTATATCTTTTGTTCATTCTATAGATAGTGTATAAATGGATATAACAGAAGATACTATGCTTATATTTTCATTGGTTGAATTATATTTTATGATCATATGTTTCATCTTAGGTTCTCTATTAATACATATTTGATTATCCACACCTCTTCAAGATAGACACATATGGGAGATGTTTGTATCTATATACCCATTTAGGATTTTAGACCATTCCCTAAAAAGTAGCATCCTATAAGATTTTAGGATCTCCACTACTTGAATGTATATAAGTTGTTGTAATCTAGGATCATTCTCCCATTACATGTGGATATTTAAGATCTCACCTACCACATTAACTTCATAATGTAAATTTTAACCATTATCTTGTCCAATTTAATAAGTATTAACCATATTATTTGACAAATTTGGTAGGCATGACATTTACCAAGGATCTTGAGGCAACTAGATAGTTATGTAAATTATTCCAAAATTACCTTGTTGATGTAGGTTTTGAAACACAATCAATAATTAGGTGAAGAGGTTCCATAGAATATATTGAAATGAGGGAGATAATATGAATAAAATAACTACCTAATTTCTAAATGTACCAAGTATTGGTATGTTAATATTCATTTAATTGGTTGATGTGAACTATTCCACGTGAGGGGACATGTTGGTGAAACTAACACAGGATGATGTCTTAATTTATAGACAATCTGAGGCTTGATTAGTTCACCACTAGTCTATTCAACATTACTTAAATTATGATGGATGACATTAAATAATCATGATTAAACATTAAATACAAATTTATACTAATTATAAATTACTTGTGCTTATTGAAACAACCAAATGATCTAACTATAAAAAAAATTGGTTCAAAGAGATACATATATTGAATAGATTGAACAATGAATAAATGACAATAGGAAAAAATAGCATGAAATCAAGGTAAACATTAAATTTAGATTGTCAATTAGAAACTAAACTAATCCTAAACTAACACATTGATAAAAAAGGGAGAAAGAGAGATGGGTAGGGAGAAAGAGAAGAAGATAGCCTAATTTCTAATGTCTGTCATAATAATTATATTAAGTATAAAAATATTTACTTAACTAGTCATTAGTTGAGATACAATTATCACAACTACAACTACTTATGGTGAAAGAGTCTGTGGAACAAAGTAGTTGAGCCAAAGAGGAAAATATGGTCACCATATCCATATGTAGAACAAGTTTATCACATGACAAAGGTTTTAGATTAAATATGTTTTTATTAAAGGTTATTTGGGATTCATCAAATGCTCAATGAGATATAGACTCGACTTCCAAAAATCCTTGACTAACAAAACTATTAAAAAAATCAAGGAAATTCATGAAAGAAAATGATTAGTCCACTACTCATGGTTCAAAAAAAAGGGAACCAGTCAATCATAATCTCCTCTAATATTAAAAATCATAGCCTAAGCATAATTCTCATAGACCTAAAAAACATTAACTCTTATTACATTAAGAAGTCAATTTTTATTGGCATGTAGGCCTGAGGAGTTTGAACTCAATACAATTTTCTTACTAATGGGGTAGTTTCAAACATTCATTGCTAGTTTAGAGAATGACTTTGAGAAAGAAACTTAAAATATCTGATAAATTGATGGTGTGCCTAGAATTGGTGCAACTGAACCTTACCTTAATTGAATTATGAAACTAAAATTATTTAGGATTTCATCATGATTACTAGCTACCCACGTGTCTATGCATTTGAGATAATGCCTCTTTAAGACTAAAATTTATCTTTTCTATATTGTGTTTGATTATAATGTGCATGCCATGCTAATTATTCCTAACTCATTCATGGTTTGGGTTTCCCTCTCCACCAATTTGTAATTTTGGACCACTCTATAATTGATTATGTAAATTAAATCAAACATCAGTCAATTTTTGGCATCTAATTTTTTTGATGGGTAGATGGGTCATCAAATTTAAACTAGTGCTTTGCTAGTTGTGCATCCAACATGTCATTTTATTTTATGGTACCCTACCATGTGACTTATCCATTTTTATCCTTCGCTACATTACTAGTTTACTTTTATGAGTCCCACTTGACACTTGGCATCCTTTTCACTCTCCCAAGCCTTTTGATGGTTTTGATGGGTAGATGGGCCATCAAATTTAGGCTCATGCTTTGTTGTATGTGTAGATAACATGTTCTTAGTTTCAATGGATTTATTTACACATGGATTCTACTCTCTCCTCCATTACTTAGTTTAAGCTTTATGTGCATGTTGATTATTCTTTCCACTGTGAATCAATATTTTACCATGTGTCATAATCTCACTTGCCAAAAATTTGAAAAAAATACTATGATTTCATTAACTACCATGGAGTTACTAAACATCGATATTGCACCACATGGGTAAATATCACTCACCTACTTTCCTAGGGATCTGACATAACTTTTTTCTTACACATAAATCTTCAAGAGATCAAGAAAGAATGATTACACCATGTGGCATTAACCTGACAAACCTTAGATTTTCCACTCTATACATACATCTCTAGGATAATGGAGAAACAAGATGATGCCACAAGGCATCATCTCCATAACCTAATAGACTAGAGGTATTAAATTGGTATAGACATCTTCAAGATAATATACTATTAATATTAATTAATCTAGATTTATGCAAGCTCCTTATTTGGATCATTGGAAACTAGCTACACATATTATTTGTTATATCAAAGGAATAATTAAATGTGGTTTTTTAATTATTCCATTGATAATGCTAAATTATATGGTTATTGTGATTTTGACCATGCTGGTGATAATTTAGATCATAAATCTACTTATGGATATGTGTTTAAGTTTGGTGTAGGTGCTTTCACTTGGAGCAACAAGAAACAACCTACTGTCTCTCTCTCTCTCTCTCTCTCTCTCTTCTATAGAAGCTAAGTACATAAGTGCTATGGAAGTTGATAAATAAGCCATGTGACTATGAATTATATTATGAGAAATTCATTTGTTTGTTTTTCAAAGTACCATCTTTCATTGTGATAACCAAAATTTTATAGCTTTGGCAAAAAATCTAGTGCAACAACAAAAAACTAAACATATTGAATTTCATGTGCATTTTATCCAAGAGAAAGTCCTCAATATTGATATTAATTTGTATTTCTATCCTCTGGATGAAAAAGTGGTAGATATATTCACAAAACCATTTCGTGCTACCAAGTTTTGTTAGTTTTGTGTAATGTTGGGCCTCTTGGAGTTGCCATTGAGGGGGAGTGTGCATGGAAATGCCACTTCCTAATGGCCATGTGTTTCTTATTCTTCTCTATACTCCTCATTATAAAACATTGTAAACTTTCATGTAGAAGTTATGTAATTTTAGTAAAATTCATGTGGAAGTTTTACTTGTGTACCACAATACATTTAAAAACATAATTTTTAATGGAGGTCCTTATGTTATAAAAGGCTCCAAATATGCTTAGTGATTATTCATGAGAAACAATGAGATGTAATCTGAATATCATGCTAGCCTAAATTTAATTTCAATTAGTTTATGGATTATAATTCCTTTTATTTCAAAAGGTGACCTTTATCATGATGAAGGTTTTTAAATCCTTCAAATTTTGCACATAGTATAATTCCTTTATGGTGACTATGGCTTTTATCCCCATTTAGCATTAAGGGGGAGTGTTAGAATAATTAATGTCTAAGTAGTTATTATTAATCCTTAGATTAAATTGGTAAGTAATTAAGTAAATAATAATATATTATTTATTTACTTGAAGTGTAAACTTCAAGAAAATAAATAATCTTATTATAGGTATTTAATATTTACCAAATGTTTATTAATTAAATTTATCAGGGTGGATGGACCCATTATTTTCACAATGGTCACATCCCCTCATGAATAATTATAGATAGGGTTTTAACCCTATTTTAATTATCTCAAACATAAGAAAATATTTTATTATTCTTACATGTGGCAAATACTTGTCTAAGACAAACTTGTGGAGAATTTATCTAAGGAGTGCGATGAAGAAAATTTGATGTATTGGGGTTATTACTATTTCTCAATATTAAGTATCACTTTGTTAGATTTTTTACCTCTTTGAGGTTTTTCCAAGATAAATACTTGTGTTATTGTTATTTATCTTGGCTCATTTTATATTACGCTTTGCTCATTAAATATCTTCATCTCACTCCTTCTTAGATAAATTCTCCACAAGTTTGTCTCAGATAAGTATTTTATACATGAAAGAAAACTTGAATATTTTTTTATATTTGAGATAATTAAAATAGGGGTAAAACCCTATTTATAATTATTCAAAAGAGGATGTGACTATTTTGAAAATAACAGGTCCATCCACCTTGATAAATCTAATTAATAAACATTTGGTAGATATTAAATACCTATAATAAGATTATTTATTTTCCTAAAGTTTACACTTTGAGTAAATAAATAATATATTATTATTTATTTAGTTACTTACCAGTGTAAGTCAGGGATTAATAATAACCACTTAGACATTAATTTCTCTAATAGTATGTACATCTCCAAGAAAATAGAGCAACAAGATGATGCCACATAGCATCATCTAACTAACCTAATAGACTAGAGGTATTACACTAGTATAGACATATTTGAGATAGTAGAGTATCAAGATTATGCTATGTGGCATCATCCCACTGACTTTCTATCCCAGGACATTATTGACATCTTTGCCTTACCAAGTAACCTTGAATAAAATTGACTAAGTAGTTAAAAGATTTTTGAATAGGCCCATGACTTAGAGGAGATCAAAACATGCCACCAAGAAACCTTATAAGAGAAAAGAATAAGTACTGCTAAGCAAAAGAGTGACATGTGGCTCTAGGAAACATTAAAGAATTGACTAAGTGTCAAAAGACATTTTGGAATGGGTCTAGGACCATCAGGCAATCAACACATGGAACTGAGACTTTCTTTACAAAATCAACTAAGTCTTTTGAAGAAGTAAAAATGTGCCACATGGTTGTATTCAAAATTTATGAAATTAGTTAAATACTGAAAGTCTTTTTTAGATGGTTTGGAGTTGTTGAGAGCCATAAAAAGTCACCATGTGGTGTTGGGACGAATTTAAACACCTATTGGTAAAAATAAAGAAGCCTAGTTAGTAGTATTTGATTTGAAAATCAAATGGTTAATAATTTAAAATAAAATGGCTAAGTCTTTTGAAATATAAGAAAGAGGCATCAAAAATTAATGAAAGAAATAAATTTTAAATTAACTCTTATGAATTTTAATGAAATTGACTAAGGTAAAATATGAATTACAATAAACTTATACCTAATTTAGATCAAATAGAGTCAAAATTGACTAAAATTGATAAAGAAAAGTAGTAAAAATATTTAAAATAGTTAGATAATTTGTATAAACCTAAGGTGAAATATACTAAAATGAAGATGTAAAATGTGTTTCAAAACACAAACAAACAAATAGATTAAGACTTAGTAGAATTATGTAACTTCAAATGTTTAAATTAAAGTATCCCAAGATGTGAATTAGACTAAGAACTTATGATGAACATTTGATTATTTAGACTTAGTTAAAAAGATGAAACATATTTATATTTCAAACCTTCACATATATTAGAATGTACTCATAGGAAGGTATATTTAAACTAACAACCACAATGAACTCTTGATAGGTATAAGACCAGACTGCAAAACAAAAAAATGGTCCCTATTTTCAATTTGAAAATGGGGTATGTTGTGTAAGTAACAACAAAACTAATTTTAAGTAGGAAAGGAGGAACATATATCTTATTATTATGTATAAGCACATTAGTGTGTGTATCTTAGGTTGGTGCTGAGTTGGTTTGTCTTTTAGAGACTTTAGGAGGAGGCCCATTTTTTTAGTGATTTGGGAAATCTCATGCAATGTAATGTTTGCCTTAATATTATTCATGTCTTCTACTATGTTATACATAGTCTTACTAGGAGTGTGTTAAATATCTTTGGGTATCTTGGGTTTATCAGCTTTTGGAGGTGGAAGATCATTTCTTTCTCTAGGATTAGGGGGAGTGACACCATTATTTAGAGGATTGAATGTAATAAGGGGTTGTTGTTATGTCCAAATACTAAGGGCATATTTTATTCTTTGATACTATTAGAAATCATGTATCTCATTGGTGACCTCTTACATTTCATTATCCTCTTAGATGGGGAACTCCAGGGTGTCTAATACCATAAAATCTCTTGAGGATATTGATGAACTAGGAGCATCATGTTGATTGCTCATGTTTGGGTGGTTAGGACTGTATACATATGATATTTTAAAACTTTATCATTTTTTGATGTTTTCTTTCTTGTAGTAACCTATTGAGTTTTAATTTATTTGATTTCATGACTTAAAGGGTGCACTGATAAATGGGTAGATATACCATTGGTGCCTCACAATATTTTTGGTCAACTTTATCATTACCTAAACCCATTACAAATCTTGCCTATCTGACTCCCCAAGTAATTGAAACCCTATTCACACATTTCCCTAAGATTTTATCCTTTAAAATATCCACTTTTTATATTAATTAATCTAGGCTAATTTTGTTATAAATAATTAAACACATCTTATAGAACTAAGTCATCCTGGTTGACTTAGTTCGAGGTCTAATGATAAAATTTTCCAATTTATGGGATTTAGTTCATTGATCTTATTATCTTAAAATATATAAGGGTTAATGATTATCAATTATGATAAATACAAGGATAATTTCAATTAAATAGAGAATAATATTCACTTTTTCATCATTATAGTTCATTATTTTTCTAAATCTACATTTGAAGATCCATTTCTTAGGGTTTACCTTGGAGAGAAGATTACTTGTCTTGTGGGAATTATTGGATGAAAAGTAGGAGTATTTTATCATAGAGATTATTTATATAGTGTTATCCTTACAAAACCAAAAAAACCTCTTGTAAAGTACCATTGACAAAAGGAGAGATTGAGACTCGACAATTTTTCCCAAGGTAAGTGTTATCAATTATGTTTTCCACCCACTTATATTTTTAATATTATGAGTATCATGAGTTGAAATACATGGGAAATATAATGACATAATGGGATCACCTCCAAGATGTGGAACCTTGGAAAATTAAGGTAAACCTCAAGAAAAGTTTGGCTTCCTTTCACTAAGCTTAATGAAACTAGTATATGACTAGATCACGTCAAACTACTACCTCTTAGTGATCTTACTTCTAACTAAAGTTTTCATTTGTGAGGAAAAGAGTTTTAAAATGAGTTAAAAACTATAAAATGGTGATTTCACCAAATAGTATAGTGGAAATTAATTATTACTTTGTTTGAATGGAATTGAATATTTAATATACCAAGTTTATTAAAGCACAATCTTGCACCAATGTGAGATTAAAGGTATTAATAAATATTTATCAAATAAGGAATAAATTTATTTATTTTTCATGAAAAATATTTAAAAAGGGAAAAAATAATACCAAATATGAATCTATATGATTGAAACAAGACTTAGACCATTCATAAATTTAATAAATAGTCATACATACACAAAGATGACACAATACAAGGAAGACAAAACTTCAGTCTATTAGCTTCTTCCAAGTTACAACATATACATAAATTATTCAAAGGTAGAATAATTTCTCTAATATAAAAAATATATATGGGATACATAAAGAACCCATATTTATATAAAAATCATTCCCTTGAGAAAGAGAAAGTTAACAAAACCTTACAATCAGTTCTAGAGCAAGAAATCTAGGAATATTCATGTAAAGTCATCCTTTCCATCTTGAAATGGCATCCTTAGTGGATTATATGGTGTAAAATAAGTATGTAACTATTGGATGATTCACCAAGTGTTGAAAGAGGAGAGAAATCCATTAGATTCCTCTATTTGAACCACTTATTCTTTAGTCCAATTTTATGAATTCTTTCCACAAAAGTGGGGTGCCAAAATGAACCATGATTTGGTTAAAACTAAACCCTTTTTGGATATTTTAAGATATAAATTGAAAAAACTAATTTTTAATTTATAGTGAAGACTTTTAAAAATTTTAAGTCATTCAATTTGATAAAATTGAAAATGCAAACTAAAACATGAGTTTTTACAACTAAAGTAATTCAAACTTGTCAAAAGGAAAAGTGCAAATTATAAGTTGCACTTTACAATTAAATCTTGATAAAAATATAATTAAAAATCACAAGTGGCTCTTTCTTAACTTAAAGATAAGAGCTGTCAAAATGATAGCTTAAATTTACAACTTACAACTTTACAATGTATCTTGAAAAATGTAGTTTACAAAATGTATATTACAACTATTGAAAAATCAATCCACAACCATGACTTCTAAAGGTTCTTTATCCTTTTTTTCTTATATCTTATTGATATAAGCATAAAATCCATTGAATATCTCTTGAAGGCATTCTTCATCAAGACCAAGTGTGTAAAGTTTTCTTACCTCACATTCTGCTATTACTTTAAATAGTTCCCTAGATGCATCTTTATATACTTAAGTATCTCTTCCCATTTGATCTAGTGTATTTTGGTGGATGGAACTGAAGTTGAAAGTTGTATCCTATGTTAATTCTATCTTAACTACCCATTTAAATTTGTCTTGCACCACTTAAATAGGAAGAGGTTCATCTTGGAGATCTATTACATCATATGATAATTTACCAAATAAATCTTCAATATCATAAATTGTATCGATGGCCTTGTCACATGTACTTTGGCCTTCTCAATACTCTCAGTGAGTATCTTGATTTTGAATTTAGATGCCCTATCTAACTCTTCATGCTATACATAATTCTATAATATCTTTTCTGATATGAGGGTGCTAGTCTCAATCAAGTCAATAACCTATAATTTTGGAAAATATAGGTTTAAACTTTCAATCTCTTATTCATATTTCTTATCTCTGCCTTTAGAGATGCACACTTATCCTTTAGAGTCTTATAGAAGTTCATTGATAGCTCTATTACTATCTTTCATTTTTTGATTAGTTCATCAACCTAGTCTTTTATGTCCCTTCACATGGTACCAATATATATCAATACCTCAAATGTTTCTTTATCAAGGAATTGACCAAGAGATTGAGTTGGCTAGATTGATGGCTCTATGAACTTTCTTAAGGAGGTTTTCAACCACTCAACTTTATTCTTTAGTTCATCTCTAGTGACCTTGTCACTATCCATTTTCTCAAAAAGAGAGCTTATACTTGACTAAACATCATGATTCATCCCTTATCTTATTCATTTTGTTTGTGCAATGGGGGAACTACTATCTCCACATATTTTTCCCTACTGCATCATATGATATTCTAGAGATGATCCTAGGGTATGTATTTGGTATTTTGGATACCTCAAATAGACCAAAGTCTAGGATGCTAGGAGATACCATTTGTTTCAATTTTTTTGATACTAATTATGTTAGCCAACTTGGAGTGGCAACTTATGAATCTTGTGTTTCTCCAATGGGTACTACCATATATGAATATGTAGATGAAGTTACTACATTGGTGGTTATTATGAAAAATTACATATCTATCATTCATATTACTACTAAATCCTTGATTGATGATTTGGCTATCTCTTCCCCATTTATGGGTTGAGTAGCCATAGTTGTATCAGTGGGTATCTATGTTTTCACCTCTTAGGTGGGGACATAGGTTACTATAAGAATGAAAGAAATGGGTAATTTAATGGGTGAAGTGTATGTGGGTGTGCCTAGTAGGGGTGTAAAAGCTGAAAATGACATAGTGAAAAGGTAGGCATGTGTGGTTAGAATAAGGGAATCTATGGAAGGGTGGAATCCAAAGTAGAAAATGAATAAATAAACATAGTGGGAACACTTAGAGTAGATGAAATAGGTAGTGTGATGGAAGATGAAAATGAATTTGTATCTATCCTAGTAGTAGGGATGGCTAGTGGGATTGTAGTTAGAATGATTGAGTACATAGCCATGTACTACTGGGTGTTACTAGTGATTAATGGATTAATAGTGGATATTGGGAATGAGGTAGAATAAATTATAGAAGGGGGAGGTGAAGGTACAGTTTGATTATCTAACTATGTTGATTGGCTTATTTCTAATGGAGTCACTTACATAGGTGGGTTAGATGAAGTTATAATTACTTTCACTAATGGGCTAGTAAAAATAGTAAGGGTAATTGCTTGAGCTAAATAAATAGTAGAGATAAGAGGAGGGACTACATGTGTTGGTTGAGTAGTAGATGTGTCCTATGGAGAAAGTGATATTGGTTGATCCATTGGCTCAAATATTATTTCTTGGCTATTAGAAGAAGCCATTTTTTCCTTCTACTTCTAATTTCACTTATGTGATACAACTAGCCCCACTGTTTGATCTAATTAGGTTCCAATACTAGAACAATCTATTTTTATTGCCATTACATCCTTATCTTTCACTTCTCTCAAATTGTCTATAATATTTAGGGTCTATTTTGTTACTTTGACCCTCTTACTCTTTAACCCATTTATTGTTCTTTTTATAGCCTAGGTGGTCCTATCCATCAAGGAGAAGGATTCAAGTGTAGACCACCTAACTAGAAGAAGAGGTTGGAGATAGATTTGATTGTCATAGTATATCTTATCTACTGGATACTCATCATCTTTCAAATCTTTAGGGACTGGTGTTATATTATAGGTTTTAATTTATTCTAGGGTCATTCTAGAATAATCTCCTAACCTAAATTTCTCTTCATCTTACATATCTTCCCAATAATATTCATAGAAGGGAATGTGGGAATATGTGGCACACACTAGACTAGGAACATATCCAGTTACATCATATAAAGGCCTAACATAAGGATTTATTAAGGTCATTTGAGTCATCTTTGCATCCACACATTTGGATTTTGATAGGAAAGGCTAGGTGTATCTTCCTATGCTGCTAGGGAAGTGGAAACCTATCTTGTCCCTAATTGATAAAAACTTGTGGGTTTCCACATGTTGCCTCATAATCTCCATTAGGGCCCATTTATTGCTTACATAAATAGGGAGGGTGTAAATACAACCACTAAAACCACCCAGTATGATATATGAATATATTGGGAATCAAATGAAAAATGATCCCCAATTTACAATTTTTTCTATTTTAACATCAACAAATCTTCTCCTCCCTAGTTTTTTCTTAAACATAATTATGATGCAGTAGATAAAAGCATCATTAAACCTTCTAAATTTTTATTTGCTTACCTCAAAGGTGAGATCAGGGTAGTAGCTAAGGATTTTATTGATTTTATTAGCCACTATGTTTAATCTTGGGAATGCCTTCCCTTTTGCTAAGATATAGACAAGGTATGAAGTCATATAAAACTTGCCTATAGTTTGGACCTATGTCAACTATTTATGAATGGAGTCAATAATTAATTGGGCCCTACGAATGTACTATTTGATTTGATGGATTACCTAGATATACTAGTACATCTAATCCTAATAATTCTTAGCATTTGGGTTCCCTATAACTCTATGCAATAGTATTATAATGTATCCTACTTCATCCTTAAAGTTTATCATAGCCAAGATCTTAGGCATTCTTGTGGATATAGGTATAGAGGTTTTAACTACTATTTGTTTAAAACCCATAGGTAGGTTACATTATTATCCTGATATAATTTTTTAGAGGAGTTAGGGGTTATATCTATGTAGCATTCATATTCTAGAATTAAGAACATGGTATCAATGAAATCAGGATCAAGATTTAGAATCTTTTCTCCTTTGTCATTCACTACTTCCCTCTTCTTAGCATCATAGTGTTTTACCATGGTGAGCATAATCTCAAGGCATTATAATAAGGGTGGGAAGGCTAAATCTTGGGGCAATCCACTATTGTAGATGATCTAAATCCACTCATTTTTAAATTTTGCATTTACTCTATTCTATAATTTTTCTAGGTCCATGTGACCTAGATCTATGTTGATGATCTCATTAGTGTTTGAGTCTAAGCTAGATGGGATACCAAGTCCCTTTGACTTGAACTTCATCTCCTTTCCATACATGTACTTTAGGAAAATTAGTGTGGGAAAACCAAATATAAATTTGGATGGGGTTTAGACTTGATATTATAGGTTATTCTTTTTCTATGAACTCGGTAGGGTTTTGACATGTAATTGTAAATTTTTTTGGAGGAGGTATAATGTGCAATTATAGGTGTAAATAAATGTTTGACAGGGTTTTGATTTGAAATTATATTTAAAAAATTTAGCATAATTTTTGGTAGGAAAATTGGTATGTATAGGTAAGTCAAACTTCCAATGGGAATTCAGAGTGGTTAAACCCACAGAAATATCCACCATGGTTTTTATGTGTTTTTATAACTAGAATTTCTACAGGGTTTGATCTTGTAAAAACATGAGGGATTTCTACTAGAATTTGCATAGTGGATTTATGGGGAGTATTCTAGATTAATAATATGACACAAACCCTTGATTTATTTGGAAAATATGTAAAGAATAATTTTTACTAATATCATGTGAATGAGGAAAATATGAAAATATGAAAAATATTATCGATGGTGAAACCTTTTTGACAATTTTGAAGATAAAAGATGAAAACCTTAAAATTTAGAAAAAAACCCTATGCTTGTTGAAAAGATCAAAAGGTAGGGATTAAAGGAAATGCAGGGTGATCTAGAGAAATACTATGTTTGCACATGCAGAGGATGGCAATGGTAGATTTAATGCATGGTTTTGGCATTGCTTGGTGAATGAGGTTATTGCTTGCATTTCATGTCTTGAAGGTCTAGATCATAAGTTTTCTTGGAAGAATAGATCTTTCTTTGGTTTTTAAATGTTAATAATGATGAAAAAACCTAATTTTATATTAATAACACACAATAAATGCTAATCAGGGAGGTGGATGGACAAAAAATAGGAAAGTAGGGTTTTAGAGTTATTTTTCAAGTTACAAAATTGTAATTTTATTTTTAATATCTAATTTCTATTGAGTGATTTTGTTGGAGGTGGAAAATTCCATGGAAGCGGGTATTGGAACTTTGGTTCTAATTTGAAACTTTACAAAATTGCAAAGTATATCAGAATTTTTGATTCCTATTGGGTCAAGATGAAAAGTGGAAGGTAGAGTTCATGTTGCACTTTACAAATTTTCAAAGTTTTAAATTGTAATCAGTCTTTTGATTCTTATGGAGTGATGGTGTTTTACTTTACAACTATGTAAAGTTACAAAGTATAACTGGAGTTTCAATTCCCATTGATGTTAGGTAAGAGTGGAAAGTAGAGTTCTGATTGTATTTTTTACCTTGTAAAGTTGTAAAGTGTAAAACAAATTCCAATTTACACTAGGCATTGGATGAATGGGAAAGCATAGGTTTGGGTGCACTTTATAACTTTTCAAGTTCTAAAATGCACCCAAATCTCTAGTTTTTTCTTAGGTTTTGAAAAATGATATTTAGGTCACTTTTAAAACTATTCCTCAAAAAATTATGGGTCTCCCTTAGGGTATAAGGTGTTTTGATTTTTTTGGCACAAAATATCAACAATAAGTATTCCTAACTTTTGATATTTTATTTGATATATAGATATTTTATAATTAATATGTGTTATGAATATATAACTTCTTACTTAAATTACATCTATGCTTAAACTTAGTATAGATATAGGGTTTTCTTTGCTTTCCATCTTTCATTTTAGGAGATATAGGTCCCCATTTACCTACCATGATCCCTTAATTATTTATTTATGTTTAACCATCCCATTTTGTGCCACAAGATTTGGTGAGTTCTAGATTAGTTTTATTATATGTACTTAGACTTATCTAGGGTTATTTCATAGTATCATTTGTCTAAAGTCTTTAGAACCCTCTCTTTTGGTGTTATGTGGTAATGGATCCTTTGGTTAGGTTTAGTTGATACAATTTGGTCATGATCCTAATATAAACATTTATTGTAATGGATGTTAGTTGATTACCTTATCCAATCTTGGATTTACTAGGTCAAGTAAGTTGTAGATCTATCTTAAATTTTTTCAGACAATCTAGTGAACTTGACATGAATATTACACTTGCATCTTCTTAATTTTTTATTTATAATTAATTAGATTAGGTTGGTTAATCTAGTATTAACATCCATCTATAAATTTAGGATTCATAATCAACTAGATTGTGCTCATTGATCCCATTTGGTCTTTTGCTTACAAGTTATATTTCCATAGTCAAATAGATCAAGATGGTTGATCTAGTATTTTTTAAATCTATTTACAGGTTTTCCTTCTACATTCAACTAGATTAGGTTGGTTGATCTAGTCTCTTTTTTATGTTTGTAGGTTTAGGGTTTACAATTAACTAGATCAGGTTGGTCATAAATTTTTATCCTTTGGCATGTATGATTTCATTTCTAAATTGATTCATGCTTCATCTCAATATCCTTTCCTATTGTATATAATTCTCTCTTATAGTTAACTAGATCAAGTTGAATGATTTATTCTAGTTTAATTTTTTTTAACTTTTTAACTTTCAAAAAAATAGATTAGGTTAGTTGATGTAGTTTTATTTTTTAGATTTATAATAGACTAAACCTAACTAGTCAATCTTGTTTAACCTCTATGTTTTTTAGGTTTTTCCCTTTATAGGACTCAATCAAGCCTGAACAATAAATTTATTAATTATAATTTTATCATTTTTTAAACAACCAACTAAGTCGACCTGGTTGATCTAGTTATATTTTCCAATTTCACTCTAATCAAGCTTTGTACTTTCATTTTTATCAATTTATCATTTTCAAATTTTATAAAAATGACTCAAAAATTTTAATTTATAGATTGTCTTTACCAACTTTCAATTTTGAAAAACTATATCACATTGTCAACTAAGTCAACCTAGACAACTTAGTTCTATGTATGTATTTTTATAAATAGACTATGTCAACTTGGCTAAATATATTTATTTATATCCTATTTTCACAATAGACTAGATTGACCTGCCTAACTTTGTTATGTTTTATCTTTCAATAAGATTGGCCTAGCCAATCTTGTTATGTGTGTTTTGAATTTAACATAAGCAAGGCAATTCACATTCATATAATAGTAATTAATATCACATTTAATTTTTAAAATGTTGGTTTCCTAATTATTTACTTTTAAAAAAATACAAATTACTTTTTGATAATTACTTTTCACCATTATTTTCACTTTGTCTTGATTTCCCTAGAAATTATGCAGTGGAAATTTTAAAACTAGTTAGTTACTATGATGAAGGTGTATGCGATACTCTTTTTATGGTTTATATATATCATGGTGTGAGGGTCTTACCCTAATACTCATATTCATAGTATATATCTAAACATATTTTCTAGTTTCCATGTATTTCAAAATATTTTGGAAATGCCTAAGACCCCTTTGAATTCAACCTTAGGAATCTAACCATCCATTTGATCTTGTGGTGTATTATTTAGAAGTTAGCATCTATAATTTAATTTTAGCTTAACCTTAAAATCATGTCTAGTGGGCTATGGGAATAATACTTCATCCATAGTTAGTGCTCTGAAACATTGGGATGTCACTATCTAATGGATACACAAGTATCTTTGGAAGCCTATAAATCAATAAAAATGTTTTATTATGGATTCCTCATATTATTTTTTAAATAATTAGTTAGCATCATTATTTATAAAATTACAATTTCTACTTACTACTTATCATTTTCTATTATATTATAGATTGTATTGATGAATGTTGATACAATTCTATATTGTGTGGTAGATAGTTTACTATTCTATTTAGTTTAATGTTTCATTAAAAACTACAAATTAGAAATTAACACTATATTTTTATATAGTGAATTAAATAAGCCAACATGACCTCATATAATCCTATATTTTTTCATGTATAATTAAGTTGACTAGATCAATTAGTAGGCTATCTAGATTGTTATTTCATACCTATATAATAACTATGTCTACTGAATCAAATTAGTAGGCTACCGTTTCTATCATTTTTCATTATTATATAACTAAGTCTAATAATTAGACTTAGTATATCCAATGTGTTACTTTCCCTACCTATATAACTAAGTGGACCAACTTAACTTAGTAGACCATCCAGACTATTATTTTTCCTACATAGACAATTAATTTGACTAGCTCGACTTAGTATATTTTCACACTATACTTATTGTATTCCTTCCTAACTAAGTTGATCAACTAAACTTAGTAGGATTTCAAAACTTTTACCCATAAAAATAAGTCAACCACCTAGACTTAGTTATCTATCCAAATTATGTATGTTTTTTGCAACTAACTAATTTGACCAACTCAACTTAGTCATTTTTCCAAATTTTATCTATTCCTACTTGTACAACCAAGTTGACTAACTTGAATTAGTAGGTATTAATATTTTTATTGCTATCTTTAATTTTCACCATTAAATACATTTTTTACTAAATTGAAATGAAAAATGACATGATGAATTTAACTAACCCTCCTAAGCATCCTCAATCTCACCTTCCCTACACCTTTGTAGAAAATATCGATGTCAGTAATGGCCATTGGCCATTATAACCAAAAACTATGGGTCACCTCCTCCCAAAAATTTGGATCTAATTAATTATCCTCCAAAAATTCCAATTATTTAATATGAGAGTGATATTGAATATAATGCTAAAATGACACTCTTCATAAATAACAACCCTTAACATCAAGGCAAGGATCCCATGATTATCCACAATATCATAATGGGACCTTACATCTATTTTATACCATCACCTATGCATAATTTATCTAAAGGCATTAGGGAAAGTTACCCTTTTATTTTTTCCATGATTTTTTCCTCTTCAATACCCACTTATTCTTCCATGCCTTCAACATTTTATACTACCTCTTGTTTAACCTTGCCTAGTATTTCAACTACTATGGATGGGATTTCCTTAAGAGGGCCTACTCAAATTTCCCATATACATAATCACATAAATGCTACATCTAGTTATCGCAATTTACTTCTACTATTCAAGCCACTATAAACATTAATCAAATTATATTATAAGTCATTAACCAAATAGTCACTTTTATAACTAATAGTATGAATCAAATGTTACAATTAAAAAACCAATTGTTTTAATTAAAAATCATCCTCAACCTACTCAATGGGGAATGAAAAATACTAATTCCCCCTAACCACACCTAATAGATGCACAATGTAATTTTATACCTCAACTTCCACTTCTTAAAAAGACTATCAAACATAAACAAAATTAACCCTTAATCCCTCTAATTACAAACATTGACATAGGTAGTATTATTCCTATTATCACCTATAATAGGTCCATTGATCTTGATTTACACTTAAAAGCTATCAAAAAATTATGAAAATATTATATTAAACTCAATACTTTTGTTTCCACCAAGCTCTTAGCCAAAAATTTCACAAGTGATGCTTTGGATTGGTATAAACAACTCAGATCTCAATCTATATATAGTTTAAAATATTTAGTAATTCATTAGTATAATAATTAAAAATGAATGACAGCCCTAAAAATATCTTAGCTCACTTAATCAATTGTAAATTATTAGAATCTATATTTACACAAGTGTTCATTGAATGATGGAAAACATTATCCAATAAATCTTAAACACATGTCACGTAAAAATCTCTTCCACTTATTCACTAATTTTATTCACCTAAATTACAATATCAAATTAGGACCCTTTCTCCCAAATATTTGGAAGAATCCCTCAACCAAGCCAAACATCAATATTTTTTTCATAAGATAATTTGAGCCTTCCCATCCTCCTGCTAGAACTTGAATGCTTATGAAATATAAAAATTGACATGTTACCAATGATGACATTATATATAGCTATTATTCTATTAAAAATATTCATGATATTACTCTAAGTGGTTCTAATAATTCTATTTTTTCACAACCACTTTCAGCTAACCATTTACCACAACCTAGTGCTACATTTTTCTAAGTCAACAACATGTATTTTCAAAAACCTCTTTCCATAGTAAAAATTCAAAATCATCTTCTAAGGCCTTCACCATGAGATCTTGATCCTAATCGCCCTACCAAACATTGGTATAACCCACACAAGTATTATTGGTTTCATTCAAGTTGGGTTCAATCCCATGAAACTTTCTTTCAATTAAGTAGCATTACTATAGAATATCTTCTGTGTCCTAATTTTGATAAAAAAACCCTAATTCATAAGCATCAAAAATATAATGAAGCAATAACCAAGGTTAAAGAAACCAAAACAAAACCTAATTCCCTTAATCAAGATAGCACACACCTCAAAATTTATAAGGACCCTCTTCTTCATCATCAACCAAGTACTTCTCAACCTCCCACCACTAACATTGTCAAAACTTTTATTGATACTAATGATGAGAATGTTGTCAATATGAAAAATATGAGGAGATTAGTTTCTTATATAAATTATTCCCAAACTCTAACTATAAAAACCTTCCCAAATTTTATACTATTGAAGATTCATATCCATTTCATTTTATATAACTTGGGCATATGGTCATGATCTCCACAAATCTAACAACATAACTTACCCCTTCATATACTATCCCCAATGTTTCTAATCAAACACCACATTTGGATAATCCTTCAATCTTCATTGGTATAAATTATAATTATTAATTATCATCAAATTATTCTCACTCTAACCCACTTAAAAATACAATTATACTTCTTCAATTTCTTCACCACTTAAAAAAGATTCTATAGAACCACACATTACTCCAACTAGGATCCCTAAAACATCACCTACTTAAACTCAATAAGATACACTTGAAAAAACTACATCATATAAATCCCAATCAGATACCTCTTATCAACATAAATTTAAAGATAATTCCACACCTTTAACATATTTGATTCAACACTATACACTATTATCTAACATACCTCCCACTAAATATGATGAATGGGATCCTATAATATAGATTTCTTGTATTCCATCTCAAATTAATTTTATCAAACTCATGAGGAATTCTCCTCATCATCATAATATTTTAATGAAAATTTTACTCAAAAGGGACATCCATCAACCTCTAGCTATGGGGAATGAAGCCACTTTATCCAAGTCTGAAGCTAGTATTTTCAAACAATGTAAATAAATGTGTATACATGTTTATGAAACCATAGATACTTCCTTACCACTTAAATTTTCCATCTCTTAAGTCATTCGTTATGAAATATTACTTTGAGAGGATGACTATCCATTATTTATCAGTGTATAAATTGGTGATATACAAATCAAACATGATTTAATTGATGAAGGTTATGGCTAATATGTTGCTTCCCTATATTTTATCAAAACACTTTGTTATTCTAAATGCAATCTAAAATATAATAAAATTACATGTTTAGGCTATGATTAAATACAAATTCCCCCTCTATGATGTGTTTGGATTACCATCATGGATCCTCCTATCATGTTTTAAGTTAAAGTCATGATATTCAAGTTTACGTTATCATATAACATTGTATTTGATTGACCTTGGACACATCACATGAGAGATATCACCTCATTGGTGTGCCAGTCTATTAAATTTCCTCATATTGGTGTTATTTACAAGATTCAAGGAGATACAAACCCTTGTAATTTTGATCTATTCCAATAACATGGTGTTTTTAATATTCCCACCCTTGAAACTTTATCTAACACTCCTTTTTACTAATCTCAAGTATTTAATTTCCCTAGTAACTCTAATATAGGGTACAATGGCCACCCTGAACTTATGGGAAATATCCCACCTAACTTATTAGATTTTGATAATGATGAACCAGATGAGACAAGTTTTAAAATCAAAACTATTGATCTTACTTCACACCTAATTACTCAATTACCTCCTTATTTATGACCTTAGTCTCGATAAAAACTAATTGATGAGATTCCCATTACTCTAACCATGGCTAAATAATCCATTCCTCATGGTTTTATATGAATAAAATCATTTATGCTTTCACTATCAATCTACATACTCTTTATTATGATGATTGTTATACATTATATTTATTTTATTAGCTAGTTTTGTTCGAGCTAAAAATTTATAAATACTTAGACATCATTCTTATTTACATAACTCCTTTCATAATCTTAGTTATGTAACTTAGGATTTTGAATAGTAAAAAATATTTATATTAGACTCTCATTAGTACAAATGAGTGTTGATCATGTTCTTGAGATACATTGATTGTCATTGATGTCAAGGTGATATGAGTATATAATGCATTAATGATAAAGTGATAGGTTCCAAGTCGAGTTGAGAGTGTATATCATGTATAAAGGTATTTTGGATGATATATAATAATTTTAATATTATATTCCTATTTCAAAGGTCATTTGAGGTGTTATGAGTGCTTGGAGTACTTGTGGAAGTGAAAATAATTTGTCAGAATAGTCATATGAATGTCTAGGCTCTCTTAGTCATCTTGATAAATCAGCCTAAGTAAGCACATTGATGATGTCATAATTCAAACATGTCAAGGTGTAAAAATAAATTGATCACATGGGTTTTTTATATCTTATGCCTAGATCATGTGGTTCAAATTTTATGTCTTGATATGGTGTATAGCAAAAGATATTGAGGTACAAAGTTGGCCTTCCAAATAGATTGTAGTGTTTCCCATACTTAGCTAATTTGAAATATCAAGTGACCTTTATAAAAGGATGCCAAGTGTTATAATATATCTCAATTATATAAATCATTAGGATCAAGGATAAATGGAACTTGGTTGATCATGTATATGAATATCTAATGACATGCAGGTGATCACACAAATGGAGATCTAACGGTGAACATGAGGTTAATTAGTCAAAATATATTGAGATTACATGTGGGATTATAAAGTGGAGTAAGAAAATTTAAAGACTAAAATTAGGGTACATATAATGCACGTATGGATTCTAAGTGGTGTAAGTGTATGGAGACTAACAACAGGGTCCATATCAGACATGTAAGACTACAAAGTATTATAATCTCAGGAGCATGAATCAAATATCAATGGCCAATGATTAAAGGTAAAGGCTAGGATAATATCAAGGAGATAGGTAGAGTGTATTTTATCAATTTTATATAGGCATGAGATTAAGAAACACCTCTAAAGATTTTACTTTACATAGTGACTGTTGGAATTTAAATTAACAAAGGAAAAACCAATCTATATTGGTTTGCTTATATCTTGAGAATATGGTAGAATTTATTGATGGAGTAAAAATGAAAGTTATAAAGGAATCCAAGGAAAATATATAAAAATTATTTATAAGGTTTTAATATCCATATAATTTCATTTATTGAGATCCAAATTTAACTAAGAGTTTGATCACTGCAATTGACATGAGATGGATGTTTGAGTTTGTATTGATGAGTTTCAAATGTTTCATGATGAATTAAATATTGGAGAATGTTTTAGAATATATGAGGATAATTTTTATGTATTTTAAATGTTTTAATAATCCATATTTATTATGAAAAAATTATTATAAGCTTATTGTTTGTTCATTCATGGTGTTCTTATGTACAATACTAACGTTTAAGAAAATTTTGCATATATAAACAAATGTAGTGATGGATGTAATCAATTGAAGATGTATTAGGATTAATGTAGATTAGAAATATTCATTTTCAAGTTGTCTTCTATTTCTAATTTTCTTGATGAATTACTAAAGGAGTTAATAGGCCTCCATGAGACCTATAAATGCTACTAAAGCCTAATAGAAAGGTGTATCTTCTTAAGGATGACCCATGGATGCTATGGCCAACCTATGAGGATGGTATTGAGATATGTATTAATGAGATATAATCATTAAGGATTAAGGAAAGTATTATGACTGACCAAGAAGATAATATTCATGAAGGATATATTAAAAGTGAAATCAAATGTGATGGTTCGTAGTTGATGTGTGGAAGAGAGTGTTGATATACAAAGAGTGGAGTAGTAAAGGAAGAGGAGAGTGAGTGTGTCTAGTGGATGGATTGAAGATTAGATAAGGTTTATGATTATGTGTATGACTTTTAGGTCATAATTTTGATGTCATAATAGTGTACTTCTAGGACTAAATGTTGAGGATGAGTAAAGAGGTCTAGAGTGATCTAAAAGGGTATTTTAGATGTATTACTTGTGTGTGGAAGAATAAAAGATTTAAGGGTTGAAAGAGAGGTTTTATACATTATTTAATCATCATATTTAAAGTTAATAATAGTTATGGATATATTGATTTCATAGGTTTTGTGTGGGTGCTCAACATCTAGAACAAGTTGGTGCTTGTTTATTCTTAGGGGTGGGTGCTCCTTGTGACATGGGTGATTCACAAAAGGGTCTCATGTTTTTGATAATATTATAGGACAAGTGGTCCATGTTTTTTAGGCTTGAGATTGGGTTTTATTTCCCACGAGGGTTTCCCATATAATTCATGTGCTGTGTGTTTGATCTTACATCATATTTCTAATTCATTATTATGAATGAATTGTATGCTTTATGAATGCTTATGTTGATTGATTAAGGATTGAAATAATTATAATTGAAGTTTTGATTATCTTTCATCACTTATTAACCCCCCTCTTAGTTATTTTACCTCTAAAAATTGGTATTAAAGCCACACCTTCTTTTCAAGTTTAACCACTTGAAGCTGAATAAAGGTACAGTATGGAAAGTCAGCATATGTAGGGTTTTTATACAAAGAAATCACCTCTATTCAATGGGTATAATTATTATTTTTTGAGTTCAAGGATGAGGGAATACATTATGTCTCTAGGGTTTGACACTTAGCAATATATTATGGATAGTTATACTACACTAGCTACTCTTCTAACTAGTGCAATTAATAAGAAGCTAATTGAAAACAATTCAAAAGCAATGAATTATATCATTTGTGGTATTTCAGAGATTGAGTTCACCAAGGTTATCCATTGTAATAATTCCAAGGAAATTTGGGTCAAATTACAAACTATCTATGAAGGAGATTCAAAAGTTGAGTTAGCTAAATTATAAACCTATCAAAGGTAATTAGAGGGCCTCAAAATGAAGGAAGAAGACACTATTGCATCCTATATTCTAAGGGTTTATGAGATTTTAAACATGATCAAAGGTATTGGAGAGAATATGGAAGAAGCTACTATATTACAAAAGGTATTGAGATCTCTCACTCTCAAATTGAATTCAAAAGTATCTTCTATAGAAGAAAGTCATGATCTTACTTAGATGAAGATGGATAAATTGCATGGGATCCTTACTACATATGAGATGAGAGTCAATGAGGACATACCACATAAGAATGAAAATTCCTTCAAGGTGATCAAGGAGATAAAAGACAAGAAGAACAAGTTAAGTCTTGAAGACTTTGACCTTAATGAATATCAACTTGAAGCCATGATTGCAAGGAAATTGAATGTAGGATTAGGTAAGTATGAAGGGAAAATTAATTTTAAATCTTTTTCATGTGTTAAGGTTGGTTATTTTGTAGCTATATGCCAAGTTTGAGGTAATTTTGAACACAAATAATCTCATAAGGAATCTCATGAGGATGAACACAATAAATTTGAGGGCCCTAACATGTAAAAAAATTTATTCAATCAGAGAAATGGAAAGGAGTCATACAAAGGAAGTAAGATTATTTTCCATAAATAAGATAGTAACTCATCTATATAATAATAAAACACATTTGATAGTTATTATTATTTTCATAATGAGGACAAGGAGACATTGTTCATGGCTCTTAGTGATGATTAAGGTGAATGTTCTTTAAGCAAATATTTTTTTGGAAGAGATAAATTAAAGGAAGAAGATGAGGAACAATAAAATGATCTTAAAAATAAAGGAATATGATAAAAAATTCAATGTATTTGAGGTAATAATAAATTATGACACCATATAACATGAATTTATAGTTAAGCATCTCGATACTCAGTAGGCAATTATGTCTACAAGTTTGGAAACTAAAGAAAATGAATGATCCAAGTATATAATTTAAATTGAGTCCTTAAAGGTTGATTTGGAGAAGACATATAGCAAGGTAAGGTATTTTGTGAAGTTTTCAAAGAGTACTAATGATCTTAAGAAAATTCTATGTAGTCAAATGCTGGCAAGTGATAAATCTGGTGTAATTTTCAAAGAAGAAAAAAAAGTTGAAACTCAATTAAAAGAAAAAGATAACATGAAAAAGAAGAATCAGACCTTAAAGTTCAATGATAAATTAAGGAATTATGGTGCTAGTAGATTTAAAACTAATCCTATTTGACAACTAAATAATTTAAGGTTTGTAAATTTCAATGATCAATGTTACTCGTTCAAATAATTTGGTCATAGGTCAAGAGAGTGTAAAAGACCCTCAAGGAATGAATTTTATTGGAGATATTATATGAATCATAATTCAAGTGGTTTAAGTAAATTTTAATGCTATAAATAATATGACATGGGGCATATTATAAGATTATGTCCTAACAAGGTAATAAGCAATGAGTTTTTCTTAAGAAATATGGTTTGCTGTAAATGTCAAGAGAGATCACATATCAAGGTTCTATAGTAATGGTTAGTTTCTTAATTAAAATAAAATAAATCCTAACATGAAGAAAATAATCTATAATAAATGGATACCCAAGGAAGTGAATGGGTTGTTTATCATGACAAAATAAGAAACAAGACCAAGAATCAAAGAGCAATCCTTATTTGCCCAAATGGACAAGAAGATCAAGTAGAAATCTGAGTTAAAAATCAAAATTGAAGTTAGGGACTCATTCGTAGTCAATATAATTATGAGTCAAGACTAAAAGTCAAGTAAGAGCATGGAGATGTGGGAGTCTCCTAAGTTTTGGGATTGCTAGTCTCTCATGACAAATGGGTATCTCTACCTATGCTTCTTAGGAGACATCTTTCTTGTGGAGAATTAAGTATGTGTGATCAAGGTGTGTTTAGGGTATTTTTATCTAAATGAAAGGTTAATCTAGAGTATGAGGAGGATTTGTACAATTTCATTTTAGGTGATTTAATGGTTTGAAGATTTTCATTTATCTTTCCTATTTGAGAGTGGCTTGAACATATGTTGAAGATCATGGTGTTGTCTTATGAGAGGAAATATGAAGGTAATCATGTAATTTTATTATGATTGGAGATGGTCTAAAGGTTCAAAAGGCGAGCCTAAGGTTAATAAAATTAGGGGGAGTCTCTTTGAGTATTTTAAAAGTGTGATCACTCCCATTTTCTTGATATTGTGTGTTTCTTTTTCATATAGCAGGGTATGGTCAAGATGGTATGTTACAAATAGGCAAGACTTTGAATATATAGTAATAAATGGTTTTATAATAGGTTATATGAGATGATAATAGTGTTATGGGAGACTTATAATTTCTTTTATTAGTTTTTTAGGTCCAATGATCAAGTTGGAATGTTGAGAAAGAGACCCTTTATCATTAATGTCAAAGGGGGAGACAATTTTTAGAATGAAAGTGTCATTCACTATGGGAGAGAGAATTTTGAAAGGTTTCTACCATAAATTATAAAGGGAGAGATGTTTTTATCATGTTCTTCAAATACATTTATTATCATTAATGTCAAGGTGAGCTGAATACATAATGATTAATGACAAAGTGATAGGTTCCAAGTGGAGTTGAGAGTGCATATCATGTATATAGGTATTTTTGATGATAGATAATGTTTTTGATGTTATTTTACTATTTTATAGGTTATTTTAGGTGTTATTAGTGCTTTTATTTCTTTTGGAAGTGAAATTAATTCATCAGATCAGTCATATGAATGTCTAGGTTCTCCTAGTCATCTGGACAAATCAAAATGAGTGATTAGATTGATGAAATTAGAATTTAAACATGTGAAGGTATAAAAATAAATTGGTGACATGGGTTTTTTTCATCATATTCATAGATCATGTGGTTCAAATTTCAAGTCTTGATATGGTGTCTAGCAAAATTATCAAGTTGTAAAGTTGGCCTTCCAGACAGATTGTAGTGTTTCCCATACTTAAGAAAATATGTAATATCAAGTGACCATTATATAGGTATATAAAGTGTCAAAATATATATTTATAAAATCAATAATTCATATTAATTATAAAAAACATGTGGGTGATCATGCAGATGAATAGCTAATGACACGTGGGTGATCGCATAAATGGATATCTAAAGGTGAGCACAAGATTAATAAGTCAAAGGATATTGAGATTGCACATGGGACTACCAAGTGGTATAAGCAAATTTGAAGACTAAAATCAGGGTAAAAATAATACACATAGGGATTCCAAGTGTCATAAGCACATGAAGACTGATAGCAGGGTCTACAAAGTATGTTCAAGACTTCCAAGTGTCATAATCTCAGTAGCATGGATCAAAGATCAAAGGCTAGTGATTGAAGGTAAAGACTACGCGACTCTATATGAGATGGATGGAGCATATTTGATAAATTTAAAATCAAAATGAGATGAATACACGTGTCTAAATATATTTTTTACACAATGACCATTGGAATTTAAATTAACAAAGGAAAACCTAGTATGTATTGATTTGCTTATATCTTGAGCATATAGCAAAATTTCCTAATGCAATAAAAAGGGAAAGTTATAAAGGACACCAAGGAAAATTCATAAAAACTAGTTGGAATGGATAAATATCTATAAAATTATAGTTATTGATCTATAAATTTGACTAAGATTTTGATCGTCTTGTGTAATTGACTTGAGATGGATGTTTGAGTTTTTTATTAATGTGTTTTGGATGTTTCATGATGAATTAACTATCAGAGAATGTTTTACAATCCATGAGGACCATTTGTGTCAATTTCAAAGGTTTTAATCATCCATATTTAGTAATAAAAAATTCTTATAAGTTTATTATTTATTTGTTCATAGTGTTCTTGTGTACAAAACTAATGTTTGACCAAATTTTGCATATACAAAGGAATGTAGTGATGGATGTAATTACTTGATTGTATCTTAGGAATCATGTAGACTGGACCTATGCATTTTTAAGTAAGTGGTCTTATGTTTCTAATCTACTTGATGAATTAATAAATGAGTGAATAGGTCTCCATGAGACCTATAAGGGCTACTAAGGCCTAATTGAAAGGTGTAACTACTTAAGGGTGACCCATGGATACTATGGCCGACCTATCAGGATAGTATTGAACTAAGTATTAATGAGATATAAGTCTTAAGAATTAAGGCAAGTCTTATGGCTGACCAAGAAGATAATATTCATGAATATTCTATAAAAAGTGAAATCAAATGTGATGGTTGGTAGTTGATTTGTGGAAGAGAGTGTTAATATACAAAGAGTGGAGTAGTAAAGGAAGAGGAGAGTGAGTGTGTCCAGCAAATGGATTGAAAAGAATATTAGGTTGAGTATTGTGTGTATGACCTGTAGGTCATAATTTTTATGTTACAATAGTGTACATGTAGGATTGAACATTGAAGATGAGCAAAGATGTCTAGAGTGATCCAAAAGGGTGTTTTGGATGCATTTCTTGCATGTGCAAGACTGAGAGAGTGAAGGGTTAAAAGAGAGGTGTTATAATATATTTATCCATTAGATTGAAAGGCAATTATATTTTTGGAGTTGTTGATTTTATAAGTTTTGTGTGGGTGTTCAACATCTAAAACAATTTGGTGCTTGTTCATGCTTAGGGTTGGGTGCTCCTTATGAAGTGGGTGCTTCACAAAAAGGTCTTATGTTTGTGATAATCTTATAGGATAATTATTTCATGTGTTTTTATTCTTAAGAGTGGTTTTTATTCTCCATGAGGGTTTCCCATGTAATTCATGTGTTATGTTTTTGATCTTGCATCATCTTTCTAGTTCACTATTATGAATGACTTGTATACTTTATTAATGATTGTGTTGATTGATTAATGATTGAAAGAATTAGAATTTAAGTTTGAATTATATTTCATAATTGATTCATACCTCCCTCTTAGTTATTATACCTCTAAAAATAAGAAAACATCAAACATAATAATTCACTAAGACTAAAAACTCTTGCCTAAGAACTAAGGGGATCATAACACAATAAGTAAGAGCACAAAATAGAGATGAAGATAATAAAATTTTCTTACCTCATTTTTAATATCTGATGCTTACTTGTTGGCATAAGAATATCCATTCTCAGCCTATGATGATTTTAGTGTTTTAGTAATGCTCTTCCATGGTGGTAGCATTTCTCCAATAGTCACTTGTGGATTGGTGTGAAACTTGGAATAAATTGGGCATTATAACACTATTCTTGAAGGCTTCAAGAATGTATTATAGTATAATAACCTTACACATAAAATATTATTAAATAATGGTGTGGGAAATTGTATTTATAGCTCAAAGAAATAACTCTAACCCTAGGTAGGTTAGGTTAAATTCTAACTAGGGTGGGGTTAAGGCACTCATGAAATCTTGAAAATTTAAATTTAGATATTTGTGAGGCATGAAAACTCACTTTATATATTTGTGAGGTGTGAGTCATATTTTTTAATATTTATGAGATAATATATCACTTTATTAGTTCATTAAACTTTTGACTTCATTTTTGGCAAAAAAATCCTTTTTTAGTAAATGAAATTCACTAATTTAATTTAGAATTTTTGTTTAGTAAATTTAATTAGAATTTTATATATGATTAGTCATACTTAGTTATTTTTTGGATTTTGAAGATTGTTTTAAATGTTATGAATTAATAGCTTGACATGATAAAAGTGCAAAATTACTGGGTCATAATTTGAATAGGGTTAGAATTGAACTAGGTTAGAATTACATACATGGTAGTGTACCAAATAATATAGCCTCATCACATATCTAGGCTATTGAATCCTTTACATGGATGAAATTGGGAAATTTAGGTGATTTTTAGGCTTAAAATATGTCATTTTCTATAAATTTAATTGAATGCTAGTTTAGGCATAGAAGTGGCCAAAACTAAATGTCTACATTTTTCCCTTATTTGAGAAGGCATTCTAAGACACAAGTATACTAACATATTTTCAAATAATATAAAATTCATTAATCTAAATGTTTCATGACCTAAAGAGTAATTGATAAGCCCTTAATTCCCCCTTGAGGGAGTAGGTGGAAAAAATAGAATCATTAAACGTTCCCTTGAAATGAAGAAAATGGCATGATCTAAATGGAAATGGGTTTTTTATTAATGAATTATCCAAATGTGGTTATAGAAAGTAATGGTGGTACAGTCATTGGTTTTTACCAAAAGTGGTTATAAATAGTGACACAAATAGATGTCCCAGTATGGTGGGTAAGATGGATACTGATTTACCCAAATGTAGTTAGAATCAGTAACCAAATGAAAAAGACTAATTTACCCAAAGGCAATTATAATCAAGAAGGGAAAATAAGAAAAAAGATTGATTTACCCAAAGTTGGTTATAATTAGGAATATAAAGTAGGAAACACTAGTTTTCCCAAAGGTAGTTATAATCAAGAATGAAAAATAATAAACACATTGACTTGCCCAAAGGTACTGATAATCAAGAATAGAAGGGAAAACACACTAATTTGCCTCAAAATAGTTATAATTAGGGACACAAATATAATAATGATTTTCCCAAAGGTGGTTATAATCATTATCATGGGATGCAAAAATATTGATTTGCCTATAGGCAATGATAATCATTGGATTGGTTTAAAATAGAATTTTCCACAATGGGGCAAATTGGTAAGGGTAGATTACATGAAAAATTTGTAAAATGAATTTACGATGAGATGGAAAATTATAACAACATATTTCCAAATAAAATGTGAGTTTAAAGATACACATTCAAACAAACATGGGATATTGGTTGAAAAATCATGTTATTAAATGGGTCTTAGGGGAGGCTTAAAAAGATAGAATTTACTACAATGGGGCAAATTGGCAAGGGTAGCTTATGTGAAAAATACATAAAATGGATTTAAGATGAGTTGGAAAAGGAAAAAAACATATTTATAACCTAAATTTGAGTTTAAATATGCACATTAAAACAAACATGAGATATAGGTTGAAAAATCATGTTACTAAATAGGTCTTAGGGAGAGGCCCAAAAAGATAGAATTTACCATAACATAGTAAATTGACAAGGGTAGCTTATGAAAAAAATACATAAAATGGATTGATGATCAGATAGAAAAGGATAAAACCATATTTTAAACCTAAATTGGAGTTCAAATATTCATGTTTGAACAAATGTAGGATATAGGTTGAAAAATTGTGTTGTTAAATAGGTCTCAAGGGGAGGTCCAACAAGATACAATTTACCATAATAGGGAAAATTGGCAAGGGTATCTTATGCAAAAAATATGAAAAATAGATTTATGATGAGTTGTAAAAGGATAAAAACATATTTCTAACCTAAATATGAGTTTGAAGATGCACGCTCAAACAAACATGGGATATAAGTTAAAAAATTATGTTGTTAAATGGGTCTCAAGGGGAGGCTCAAAAAACATGGATTATTTTATGATATTTTCTTATGATATTATCATCTTATTATGTTGTATGGCTCATATGGATGCTTATTCAGATATTTTCATCTATATAAATTCTCAATAAATCATTTGTTTCTCTTGTTAATTACTCATGGATTTAGGCATGTGTTAGGGTAATTAGCTAGTTTTTGATATATCAGAGAGATGTTTCCATTGTTATAATAATTTTTGAGAATATTTTTGTTGAAGATTTTGATATTATGCATGATGTTATAAATAACTAAAATGATAATTCATATCCTAAGCATGGATAACTTAATTTAAATGTAAATATAAACAACCTAGGAATAAGATATGAATCATCAAATCCTAACTGTAAATATAAAAAATAAATCAAGGGTAAGAATAAATACAAGAATTCATAACTGAAGTAAATGATATGGATAATCAAGACTTAAGTGCAAAAAAATGTAATAATCATTTGGAAACTAAGGAATAAAAATCAAAATAAAACAAATAAACCAAAAAATCAAAAGAAAAAACAAAAAATCAAAAACACAAAAACACAATAAAACATTGATAAAAACAAATAAAAAAACACCAATAAAATAAAATAAATAAACACACAAACTAAAAAAGTGAACAAAACAATAAAAAATAACTAAACAATCCAAAGCAAAAGAAAATTTTAATAAACAAACTACTATAAACACACAAAAAAATACACAAATACACAAATATTGATTAATCAAAATGTTAGAGCAAAAAATAAATAAATTGTTCATGCATGTGTATTATACTAACAATACGGTGCCCTCTAATCTATGTAGAAATGACATAGGTAAAATAGCATATGAATAAAAGACTGATGGTTTCCCCTAAGCTATAAGCAAACAAAGACACAAACAAGGTGACAAACATTGCCCCTAGGTAATAGGAGACAATGACATAAAACAAATAAAATGGGGGTAATATAATAAAAGGAAGGGGTAGCCAAGATGACTCTAAATGCACTAGGGAAGTGGATGTTACCTACATAGCTCCATAGACATAAGATCCAATGTGAACTTTAGGCCAAATTTATTTCTCCCAGGATATGGGATAGAAGAAAATAGATGATAATAGAACATGATTAACATGTAGAGGAAAATAGTAATGAGATCACAAAATAGTGACATCATGAGAAAAGAGGGGATGGCATTCCAAAATTATGAAAATGTCAACACAGATGAATTGTGTAAGTGTGAGAGTATGGTTTCAGTTAAAACCACACTAAAATTCAAGAGATGAGTATGAAAAAATGAAATGAAATGATAATTCATAGTTTCTACCACATCTCAGGCCTAAAATGTTAATGAGATCATAAAATGGTAAGAGAATTCAAATAAAAATTATTCATAAAATGGCAGGAGTGTACAACTTAAGGCCAATAAGGATGGGGAAAATTAAATCATAAGTGGTTACTTATGAAATAGTTAAGGGTCCCATGATCCTTAAGGCAAAGAAGTGATCAAAATAGAAAGGAAGGTGTAGCCGAGCTAACTTGAGCTACCCCACATATATAGGTGTTTCTACTCATTTTTGCTATTTAATATTTAGAATAAATAAGAATCTAAAATAATGGTCAGGGGTTAGATGATACCCAGATGAAGCTGCACACCATTATCTAGACGATTGAAGGAGCTCCTCTTTGGCTGTGGAGGAAGACACCTGTAGAGGGAATAAGACTCAAACAAAAAAATGTTAGAGACAGATATGGTGGACTGCCAAGCAAAGCTCGGTCCTAAAAGTGAAAAGACTTCCTTGAGGGATGACAGTCCACTATGTATAAGTAAAAGTGTCAGAAATAAAGAAATGATAAATGACTAACAAAGAGGAAATTAGATAATGCGTACCTATTTCTTTACAGTCACCTGCCACAGTCGTTGACATCGGTAGTCCTAGTGGCAGTGGTTGGTCAAGTTGCTAACGTTGGTTAGGCTATCGGCATTGGTAGGGGTAGTGGTCAATGTCAGTTAGGGAAATGGCCTTGGATAAGTTTGTGGTTGATAGAGGGGTCTGGAAGGAGTCTAGGTCTGTGCAGGGTTGTAGGGAGACAAATAAGGTCCACAGAAGGACAAAGGTAGATGATAGGTTGTCAAAAAGGGTCAAGATAAAAGGAAGGCTTTATAGCCTCTCTAAGAAGAAGGTCAGGTCTGGTTGAAGGTTGGGTCTGGTTGAAGGTCAGGTCTAGTTTGGTAGTATTTAGAGATAGCAAATTGACTAAGTTATTCTAAATTACTGAAATGAAAGGGGGGAAGAAATACTTAGCTCTGTGAAAAGAAGAACCAAGATGTCAAACACTTGTGCCTGTTACCCCATGCAATACTTCAATCCAATCTAGAGTGAATGGTGTAGAGCCCCTGTGGCCAAGGGAGCATTAGTTGAAGTCTGATGCCTATTGATGTCTCAGAGTCCATGAGGAAGAGAGAGAGAGAGCCCGATCCGTGTGAGAGAGAGTCCCAGAGTCCAAGAGAGAAGCGTTTAAGAGGAAGTTCATTTGGGATTCGTGATTAGCCATTTTGGAGGTTAGAACTTGGTTTAAGTAAACTGACATCAGTAATCCCACTAGCATCGATTGATAGTTGACTGATGTCAGTGAGTGGAGAATGAGTAAAAGGGCTAAGAAGCCCATTCTTCATCCGCCAAGTGCATAGTCCATTAGAGAACGGTCAATGGACAAGGTTATTAAGCATGAGGGTTAGTTAGGTAGTTGGAAAGGAGTGAGAATAGGTCTTAAGGAGATAACTTAGTCTCAAGATGAGTCATAGGGTGGGAAATGGTCCAAGACGAGGTGTCCAAGGTGAGGTGTCCTAGGTGAGGTGTCCTAGGTGATGTGTCAGGGTGAGGTCATAATTTAAAATAAGTTGTTTATTTTAAATTAATAAGATGTGGGTTAGGACTAAGGGGGGGTCGACATAATTTAGGTGTCTACATTTGCGCCTTTTTGTCTTGTTGGTTGTTCTGGATGAACTGCAAGACAAAAATAGGAGTAGATGCCCCAAGAATGGTGATGAGGTATTCCCCCTCAAAGTGAGAGTCGAGGGAAGGGAACCTAAAATTAATTGCTGATTTGATAGGCAGTCGATGGATATGGTGAAATTTGAGTGTGAATGTTGTAATAGTTGGGATTGCGTGTACACCACTTCACATGATAGATAGGTCAAATTATCACAGTCAAAGGTCGAAGAGTGCTAAAATCAAAATAACCAGTCCCCAGCATTTAGTCATAGCTATTTGGGTTAAACGATCAAAGTTGTAGCTCCAATGGTCATCATGTTCCAAGTATCTTAGGCTCAAGAAGTGCTCCTAGAAAACATGAAATTGTCACAAGTAGTGGGGATCAACTTGGGCATGATCCAATACTTGTGAGGGTCATAATGTGATGTGTAGACAATTTTTCTATCTAATCATGAGGTAGCACAAATGCAATCAAAACAACCAAGGTAGATTTGTCTCAAAAGTGGTCATGGTCGGAGGAGATAATCATGATCTCCATGGTCATTGGTTGAGTCAAGTTGAGATATAAGTGATCTTCAATGTGCCCCATGAGAAAGTGAAGTTGACTTCTACATTATCAGGGCTAGTGGTTTGGTCATGATTAAAGGTTAAATGGTTGGTCCGTCAAGTATATGGACAAAGGAAATGGCCATCGTCATTAGGGAGACGAATGGGGGAATGGCCAAGCTAACCTCAGAAGACTGAGTGTTGCCTACATAGCCCCTATTATAAGGGGCATCAGACCAATGTAGTTCAAAGAAAGGGTCCAAGTGGTTGATAGTTAGGTTAGAGATGTCAGCATTTCCCATATGTTGGATGGTTCATGCTTGAAATGATAAAGGTAAGGTGATGCTACAGCCTTTTCCATATTAAGTGATGGTGTATTCTGTAACATTGGTTGTATGGTTTTTCATCCCTAGAAATTTTCCATATTTGTGATGGTGAATGCTAAGAGTGAAATGAGTATGTTTATGCTTCAGAAAGTAATGGTTTATGATTGACATTAATTGTGTAGTTGATAGTTTCCATGTGTATTGTTTTCCATAGAAACTAGTGTGAATGGGCTATGATAATGTTAGTGGTCTGAAAAAGGTTTGGTTGGTTTGGTTGGGTTACAAAATGATTTGGTTGTATGTGACCAAAGTGTAAGAAGTGAAAGGTGTGTTGCTCTTTCATTGATAATGACTATAATGATAGCATAGATAAGGTTTTTGAAAAAAAAATCCCCATTCATGCATTACATCATTTGACTACAAGTTTGTGTTAGAGAAGTAGTCGAATCACTTGACGTTAAGTGAGCTCAAAATCCCTTGAGTATGTTGGGGTGATAGATGTGATTATGTGATATGAGAGGATGGGGTAACCCTTTTTGGCAGGAATAACCTTTCCCCTTTTATAGGTGACTCTAAGAATGACTATAGACAAGTCCATGACTTAATAGTTTGTAAACTGATCAATGCAAGAAGTCTACTTGGGGATGTTATTTTATTATGTGGTCATGTTGAAGCTAATCAGTATGAGAAGATTTTTAGAGGGTGTTGTATATGTAGCAAAATTTGGTCATAGCCATCCTTTGAGGGAGTGGTCTATATTGTGATTTTTATGCTATAATGTCTGTGGATAGATGTCCTTCAAGGGAGTAGTCTATTAATTATAGCAATGATGTTGATGCAGCTGTCCTTCGAGGGAGTAGTCTACATGTATAGTTTATGACCTTTGGAATATAGGCATCCCAGTTTATTTTTTTTTATTGGACTTTTGTCATGTACTAGGCTATAGAGGTGTAGAGGGTTTCCCTTTTATTAGGACAAAGCATTCATGCTTGACAAAAGGGTTAACTAATGTTGGGAATAAGGGTTGAAAGGAATAGGAATGACGATGATGACAGGGTTGCTCAAGGGATTTTGAGCTCAAGTTAAACGTCAAGTGAATGATTACTTGACTAATAGTAGAATGGTCAAAGATATAAGACATTAAGGGGCTTAGGTTCCGGCCGTCCTTCAAGAGAAGATCAATGATAAGTCCCTGATCTATGCTTATGCATCATGATGTAAGGTCTAAGTCAATTAGGAGCAAACTTGCCCCATTTGCTTCATTCCATATTGGTCACATGTTGGTTGATGTTGGACATGAAGTTGGTTGATATGTTGTTGGCATGTTTTGGTCGATGTTGGTTGTGAAGTCGGTTAGTATGTTGTTGGCATTGGATAAGGAGGCCGTCAAGACCTCGTTTGTAGAGAAGTCCCCCTAGCATGGTGTAGCGAGTAGTGTTCTTGATAAAAGCTAGCTGTGCATTGCTAGAGAGATTAGGAGGCATAATAGAAAATGTTAAGTAGTCAATAGGTTGCTTATGTCAAGCGTTATGTGGACTAGAGGGGCTAGGAGGAATTTCCCCCAGTGATGTTGGTCGAGACATGTCCAAGATAGAAATCTTGGGTTGTGTTGGTTGAGAGGTCTTGAAAAATACTAGATATGTCAAAGGTTTAGAAATATGGTATTTCCTTTATTCTTCATAGTTTGGGGCCTAGTGGACACATGAATAGTGTTGATTTCAAATAAAGGAGTGGAAGGTGGTAAAGGGACTATAGTCTTATATGGGGATCCTGATTTAGGTGAAGAGATTCGAGAGGTATGTGATGATGTCAGTGTTTTGTCAAAAAGGTGGTCGAAAGAAGCCTCAACATGAGGGGTGTCTTTTTCTAAGTGTTGGAGAATGATAGCCTTAAGAGCGTAGCAATGCTCAGTGTCATGCCCAGGTGTGCGATGATACGCACAAAATTTAGTGTCATCCAACCAAGATGGTTTTGATCCGAGAGTTGATGAGTGTGAAGGTGAAGAGGGTTGGGAGACATGAGATGGTGTTGGAGATTTGTTGACAATATCTTCAACAAGAGGGGTGTCTTTTTCCAAGTATTGGTGAATAACAACCTTGAGGGCACAACAATTCTTAGTGTCATGTCCAGGTGTGCGATGATACAGGCAAATTTTAGTGTCATCAAACCAAGACAGTTTTGGTTCGAGAGGTTGAAATGGTTTAATAGGCAGGAGAGTGATGCTAGATGACTATAACAATTGGCATAACATCGAAGCATATGAACCCCTTAATGGGTTTGTGCTTGTTGCAGTTGGAGTTGACAACTTCTTTTAAGGAGTTGTTTGGGGAGTTTGTCATGTCATCTTTTTAGTTGGCAGTGTGGCCACATGTGGAGATGACACATTGTTGTTGAGAGGTATTGGATGTTTTAGAGGAGGTATGTTTATGTTAGGTTGAGAGAGTAATGGAGGAAATTTACCTCTGTGAGGTGTTGGAGTAGGAAGCACTCCTATTAAGGTGGATGGGTGTGGGTCCAAAATAGAGGGCAATGGTAACGGTGGGGGAGAAATTCTTTGACGTGGTTTAACAGCCTTCTTTGGTTTAATGTGAGGACCACTATTGTGTGGGTTGAGGTTCAAGTCTACCTTCACTTATGGGTGAGTGAGGTTTGAGAGGCATGGGATGGTTATGTCTTGTACATGTGGTCGAGTAGGGGGGAAAGTGTGATCCCCTATTGATGATAAGAAGGATGAGAGTGAGGCAACCGGTGTTGGTGCTGTCAAAACATCCTCCAATATGGGAGAGGTCAAAGTAGCCTCTCCTACGTGTGAAAAGGGGCTGGATGGAGGATTATCCTCCATTTGTGGAGGGAAAATAGGAGAAGAAGGTTCTTCTACTTGTGGTGGACAAATAGGAGAAGAGAGTTCTTCTACTTGTGGTGGACAAATAGGAGAAGAAAGTTCTTCTACCTATGATGGAAAAATAGGAGAAGAGGGCTCTTGTACTTGTGATGAATAAATAGGTTGATTAACCTCTTTAGACTATGGGAGAGGTTGGTTAGGCATAAAAGGAGAGACCGTGTTAACCGTGCGTATATTACGTTCTTGAAGGTCATCGACTATGGTCTGAATGTTATGCTGACTAGGGGGAAGGTTAGGAAATGGTTGTCTAAAGACATCCATGTTTTGGTTAACCAGTGGATTTGGGTTAACCAAAACAAGATCCCCCTTGTCCAGCATGTCTTGAATGATGTTTTTGAAGGTTTTGTAGTTATTTATGTCGAGACCGTTGACACGATGATAGTGACAAAAGTCATTTTCCTTATACCATGTAGGGATGGCTTTTAAGGGGTCAAATTGAGGTGGTCAAATTTGAGAGAGATTGAGGACTCCCTGCTTGATGAGTTTATCCAACACGAAAGTGTATGACTCTCCTATTAGAGTGTATTGATGATGTACATGTTGTTGTTGGAATTATCTTCTGATATATTCTGATATTGAAGGTTGAGACTAGTTAGTTGTGGTTGAAGATGATGGTGTAAGGACCACAACATTTGCCAATCCTTTAGACTTGGAGTGGGAAGAAGAAGGTTTGGAAAAAGAAGGGTCATTGGATTTTGTGTTGGTATTTTTACTACGCAATGTAACCTTGTCTTCTTCGACCGCACAGAGTTCAAGCTTTCTAGCCATGGTCAAAGCTTCATCAAATGTGTGAAATGTCTGAACCCACAAAGTAGATGAGATGTGCTTGGCACATGCTCGTGAAAAGAGCTCAATGAGCTTAGGTTGAGGTAAAGAAAATGAGAGTTGGTTGATCAAACCTCTCCAACGAGCAACGCATTCAGCTATGGACTCATCGTTGAATTGACGAATAGAATAGAGGTCTGTAATGGAGACCTTTTTGGTGATGTTGATTGAAAAGTGGTCGAGGAATAATTGGGTGATTTGAGTGAAGGAAAAGAGGGAATGATTGGCAATAGAGCTATACCAGTCAAGGGCAACCCCTAAAAGTGACATGGGAAATGTGTGCAGTAGTAACACATCATCGTGTGCTATGAGGTAACAAGCATGTCTAAACGCTCGTAGATGTTGTTGTGGGTCCTCTTTACTCTAAAAGCGAGTAAATTTGGGGAGTTCTCACTAGTTAAGATATGGTCGAATAGGCACCGAAGGGTGAATGGGGTCATTGTAGATTTGTTCATATGAAAGAACATTGCTTGAACTAGAAATGGATGTCTCGAGGTTAGACATGTTGTCCATCAGCATCTTAATTAGATGGGCTAACAGATTGGAAGGTGGGGCACCCCCTAAGTTGTAAGGTACCTGGAAGGCATTAGGAGGGGCGTATGACATACTTAGTTGCATTTGTATAGGTGTAACATATTGGTAGTTCATCATAGGGACTGATGTTGAGGTCAAGGTGGCTTGTGCCATGAAGTTGGAGGGCACAAGTTGACTAGGTACTGCCAAAGGTGGTTAAATGATAGAATTGGTTAAAAGGTAGGTAGTCACTCCCACGTTTATAGGTGTAAGAGTGTGTGGAGTCAAGACAATCAAGTTCTGATAATGTGTAGAACTTGGTTGAATTGATTGTGGTTGAGGGGGTAAGAAAACCCTGGTGGAAGTAGGTCCATAAATAGGCAAGGAGGCCAAATCTTGAGTATTGGATATGGCTGGGTTAATAGTTGAGGTAGTGGCTTGAATGGTCATAGGTTGGGTAGCAGACACTATCGATATCATTGCCGCTTCAGTTAAGGAGGTTGGCATCCCATAAATAGGGGTACCTAAAGGATCTCGTGCTTGGATTCTCATGAAATAGTGTTAGAGAGCCTTGACGTTAAGGTCAAGGAATCTCTCGAAGTCTTGATCCCCTTTGGGAACAATTGGATGTTGGTCAGGGGTAGGCTGGATAGAAGTATGTTCAATGTCTAAAATATACTCCATTTGGTGACTTGATATAAAAGGTGAAGGTGGAAGTGGTTATTGCCTCGCGTGATCAATAAAGGATTTGGTTTGACTGTGTGTCAAATCCATCCAAGGTGAAAGGTGTCTAGGTTCCAAAAAATATATATTTCAATTTTAGAAAACTAGAAGGGATGTTTTACAGCAAGAAAGTCAATTTTTAAGCTTGCTATTTTGGAAAAATTTTGATGACAGTGACCGATGTTGATTGAAAAACTGATGTTAGTGAAGATAGATTGCCGACGTCGGAGGGAAAACTGATGCCGGTGAGTAAAATTTGCCGACGTCGGTTTAAAAATTGATGTTGGTGTTTGTGCATTTCCAAAAACTCAGAAAACTGAAAGTTTTTGGAAGAAAAAGAAAGCTTTGAGTTGTTTTTGAAGCTTAGAACGATGCGAACTCACCAGCTCAAAAAACCAGATAAGAACAAAAAAGTGGATGAAGGCAAGCAACCTCTAAACATTAAATTCCTAAGAATAAATTTTAGAGTCGTGGTGGCTTATGCCTTAGAATAATATGTTTGGGAATTGGGCTTGTAGAACGGGTCCTAAAGAGGCAATCTATCGTTGGTTTTGGGTTAGTTTTGGTGCTCAAAGTCTATATTAGGTTCCGTATGTGGCCTGGTGCTAGGAGCTTGCTCCCCTCACTTCACAAGCCTAGAGCCAAGCTGGGTCACTTAGCCAATATATACTTCGCCTAGAGTTTATACTCTACCAGAGAATAGAGTGGGTCCTCCTCTTGGTTGTGAAGTCCAAGTAGGATCGCCAAGAAGGGTAAGGTATCTGCTAGGTGGTGAAATCCTAGTCGGGCCTTGTCTCAGGTATGTTTGGATTTTTGATTGTGATAGTGGTCTGGTCGTGTAACATAAGTGCACTATGATTTATTCATAATGCGTTGTTAATTACTATATGAGCTAAATATGAATTAAGTAAGGGTGAAATGCATTTAATTTTTAATCCAAATTGAAATGTTTTTTCAAATGTAGACAAGTGGGAAAAGGTTTAAGAGCATGAATTTCACTACTCTAAGATGCAGAAAGAAATGACAAGAAGAAAAAGAAAGATTCTTTTTAACTTGTGCTTATGGTTTCTTTTCGAAAGAAAAAGAAAGAAGAAGGAAAGATGTAAGAAGAAAGATTTTTCCTAATGCAGATATATGAAATTTTGCTTTTTAAGAAGAAATAACCCAAGGAAAACTCCAGGGTCCCATCGGGCGTGCCAAAATTTTTCTACTCTTTTTTGCTATTTAATATTTAGAAGAAATAAGAAACTAAAATAATGGTCAGGGGTTAGATGATACCCAGATGAAGCTGCGCACCGTTATCCAGACGATTGAAGGAGCTCCTCTTTGGCTATGGAGGAAGACACCTGTAGAGGGAATAAGACTCAAATAGAAAAATGTTAGAGACAGATATGGTGGACTGCCAAGCAAAGCTTAGTCCCAAAAGTGCAAAGACTTCCTTGAGGGATGACAGTCCACTATTTATAAGTAAAAGTGTCAAAAATAAAGAAATGACAAATGACTAACAAAGAGGAAATTAGATAATGCGTACCTATTTCTTTGCAGTCGATCTGCAATAGTCACCGATGTCGGTAGTCCTATCGGCGTTAGTTGGTCAATTTGTCGACGTCAGTTAGGCTGTCAGCATCGATAGGGGTAGTGGTCGATGTCGGTCAGGGCAATGGCCTTGGATAGGTTTGTGGTTGATAGAGGGGTCTGGAAGGAGTCTGGGTCTGTGTAAGGTTGTAGGGAGACAAATAAGATCCACAGAAGGACAAAGGTAGATGATAGGTTGTCAAAAAGGGTCAAGATAAAAGGAAGGCTTTATAGCCTCTCCAGGAAGAAGGTCGGGTCTGGTTGAAGGTCAGGTCTAGTTGAAGGTCAAGTTTGGTCTAGTAGTATTTAGAGATAGCAAATTGACTAAGTTATTCTAAATTACTAAAATGAAAGGGGGGAAGAAATACTTAGCTCTAGTGAAAAGAAGAACCAAGATGTCTAACACTTGTGCCTGTTACCCCATGCAATGCTTTAGTCCAATTTGGAGTGACTAGTGTAGAGTCCCTATGGCCAAGGGAGCATTATTTGAAGTCTGATGCCTGTTGATGTCTCAGAGTCCATGAGGAAGAGAGAGAGAGCCTGATCTGTGTGAGAGAGAGTCCCAGAGTCCAAGAGAGAAGCGTCTAAGAGGAAGTTGATTCAGGATTCATGATTAGCCATTTTGGAGGTTAGAACTCAGTTTAAGTAAACTAACATCAGCGATCCTGCCAGCGTTATTTGACAGTTGACCAACGTCGGTGAGTGGAGAATGAGTAAAAGGGCTAAGAAGCCCATTCTTCATCCGCCAAGTGCATAGTCTGTTAGAGAATGGTCAATGGATGAGGTTATTAAGCACGAGGGTTAGTTAGGTGGTTGGAAAGGAGTGAGAATAGGTCTTGGGGAGATAACTTAGTCTCAAGATGAGTCATAGGGTGGGAAATGGTCCAAGATGAGGTGTCCAAGGTGAGGTGTCCTAGGTGAGGTGTCCTAGGTGATGTGTCAGGGTGAGGTCATAATTTAAAATAAGTTATTTATTTTAAATTAATAATATGTGGGTTAGGACCAAGGGGGGGTTGACACAATTTAGGTGTCTACAATAGGTACTACCTATGTAGTCCATATAGACCTCAGGCTAGTGCATTCCTCCCAAAAATGGGAGGAAAAAGACTAAGGTGGTTTATAAATGAACTAAATCAACAAGATGTCACATCCTAGAAAATTATGATGGCTTGATATCTTTCATGGAAATTTTAAGCCAATTTTCATGATTTTGTTATTTTTAGGATTTTTAAAGTTTTTACAAATTTTTAGGGGTTTTGAAACTATTTAAAATGTTTTTGGACTTTTCTAAGCATCTCAACTCAATCAAGAATTATGAGATACATAATATTCCAACTCAAAAAATGATGAAAGCATGGCTTAGGTTGATCGCAAAATGATGAGAGCATTCAAACTTAACTTATCAAAAAATAGAGAGAGCATGACAAAGGGGTTATTGAGCTAACCTCAACATGTATTGAGTGCTACCTACATAATTCCATTAAGACCTCAAGTCACTATAATTCTACCTATTCCAAAGATGGTGAATTTATTCCAATGATTTTGGTGTTTTATATATCTCCACTCAATAGAGAATTATAAGATACAACATGGTCCAAGGTCACAAGATGGTGAGAGCATGGAAAAAGGGGTGACTGAGCTAACCTTAATGCTAATTTACCACTTCTTATATGGTCCTACAGTATCTCAAATCATTATAATTCTATCTACACAAAATATGGTGAATTTCTTCCAATATTTTGATTTTTTTGGTATCTCAACTCCATCAAGAATTATGAGATATAACATAGTTCAAGCTCACAAAATGGTGAGAGCATGGAAAAAGGGGTGACTGATCTAACCTCATCATGAATCAAGTACTACCTACATAGTCCCATAGAACATCAAGGTACTATAGTTTGCCTACACAAAATAAGGTGAATTATTTCTAATATTTTGGTGTTTTTGGTATCTCAACTCCATCAAGAATTATGAGATACAATATGGTTCAATATCAAAAAATGGTGAGAGCATGGTAAAAGGGTAACTAATCTAACCTTAACATGAATCGAGTGCTACCTATATAGTCCTACATGACCTCAAGTCACTGTAGTTTTGCCTATATAAAAGGCATCTAATTAAGTACCATCAAGTTCAAGTAAATGCAAATGGAAATGTAAATGATAAAAATAATGTCAAGGTGATGATACAATGCATGGTAAAGGTGTGTCTCCTAATTTTCCCATAGGTGATTATAACTAGGAAATAATGGCAAAGGATTAGTGGTACTAATTTTTCCATAGGTGATTATAATTATTAATATGAGGTAGGACACTTATTTGCCCAAAGGTGGTTATAATCAATGTCACCAATCAAACATAATAACAAATGAAAGATGCAATTAATAGAAACACTATCATACTAGGATGCAATGATGATGTATTATAATGAAATTTGGAGAGAATTCAACTCAACCTCATTGGAAATAATGGCTTCAGTTCCATAAATAAGTGAACAAGGTGTAGCTCTGGTTGGAGTATGAAATTTGGTACAATATGCCTAAAGGGTGTTAAATAGCTGTAAGTGCCAATTATGGCCAATGTCATTGATAATCTTCTTTAAAATGTTAAAAATGGTTTTATTAGAATCCTCATCTTGGTACGGTATGCCTTGTAGATAGTGGTAGAGAAATGTTGTTTAATATGGTATTGAGAATAAAGTGCTTTCACATATTTATTCTTAAATGATCTTCCATTATCAAATATAATGTCAAAGGGGATGCCATAATGACAAATGGGATGGTTGAATATAAAATTAGAGATATTATTACTAGTGACGTGAGGGGAAGGGATTCTAACCACTTAGTAAAGTATTTGATAGCAGTTAGGACATGTTTATGGCCATTTAAAGATGTTGGATTGATATTCCTAACAAGATCGAGTCCCCACGTTGATAATGGCCATGGTGTTGTCAATGGTTTGAGTATCTTGGCTGGAGCATGAATCAGATTGGCATGATTGTAGCACTTGACATAGATTTTCACATGTGTTGATGTGTCTACTTCCATCATTGGTCAATAATAACTAGTATGCAATAACATTTTGTCTAAGATTACCCCATTAGTATAGGGACTTCCCTAAATGTTAGTCTAGATTCTATTGAAGGTAAACAACAAAGAAGATTTCCATCATAACTTCTATGATACAAATTTGGTCCAAGTAAGATATAGAGAGGATTTTTGGGCAAAGTATTATTTTTTAGGTGATAAATTGGGAGGCACGGTTTGGTTTTGAATATAGGAATATATATTTGAGTAACAAGGAGATGTGGGAATATAAATGTCACAAACCATATCAATGGCTAAATTTTCATGTTCATACGCTAAGAGATGTTCAACAAGAAATTGATAATCCCTAAATCAATTGGTGATCAATATCATGGTACCAATAATGACCATAACATCTATTTTATTTTTTTTGGCATGAAGTATTATTTTAAATTAGATGTTGAAAATGTACTAATTAAGAGTATATATCATACCTTTATAGGGTATTAGTTTCTCATCCTTAGTTTGGTATTGATCTATGGCCTAGTTAATGATTAACTAAGAATCACCATACACTAGTAAATGTTGAATTTCCACTATACTACTTGACAAAGACCTACAATGAGTTCTTTATACTCAGCCCTATTATTGGTATAGGGAAATCCAATATGAAAGGACTTGGGAATGATATTCCCTTATGGTATAACAAAAAATATTCCAAACCCTGATCCATGATCCATGAAGGATGTATAAAAGTACATCTTCCACCATTCAGCCTTAGGTGGTGAATTTGATTCTTCAACTATCATGATGTCCTTGTCTATAAATAAAAATCTAAGAGGTTGAGTATCATGAAGAGGAGCTTCAAAAAGATTATCTATGAGTACTTACCCATTAATGGATTTCTAGTTGGTATATTCAATTTCAAACTCACTTAATAAAATTATCCATTTTTCCATATGACCCTATAGATTTGATTTGGAAAGTAGATACTTGAGTGGATCTACTTTTACAATAATAATGGTCTTTTTTGTAGCATATAATGATATAATTTTTGAGCTATGAACAACATTTTTAAATAGGATTTTTTAATCAGTGTATAGTTATATTCATACATGACAAATGTTTGTCTCAGATAATACATGACATACTCCTTTCCCTATTCATCATGGTGTGCCAAAAATGCCCCCAAGGCATTCTTAGTTGTTGACAAGTAAACAATTAATGTCATGTTTGGCATTGGTGGTAACAAAATAGGTGGGTTGGCAAGATATTATTTAAGTTGATCAAATGATTTTTGACACTCTTCATTCCAAGAGAATGTAACACCTTTCTTAAGTAAGAGCATAAATGGATGGCATTTATCTACTAATTATGGTATGAAGTGTTTGATAGATTGATGTTACCCTATAAACTATAGAGCTACTTCAAGGTAGATGGTGGTGGAATTTATGTAATTACATAGACTTTGGTTGGGTCAAATTCAATGCCCTTACGAGAGACAATGAAACCTAGTAATTTTATATAAGTGATTCCAAATACACATTTCTTTGGATTAATCCTAACATTGTATTTGTAAAGTCTCTCAAATATTCTTTGTATCATAGCTAGATGATTGACAAGGGTCTTTGGTTTACCCAAGATATCATCGACATAGTCCTCAATAATGTAATGCATCATGTAATGAAAAATCAATGTCATAGCTCTTTGGTAAGTGGCTATGGCATTATTAAGTCCAAAAAAAATTACTTGATAACAAAATGTTCCCCATGGAGTGGTGAACACTATTTCATGCTAGTCTTTTGGTATTATCCTAATCTGATTGTAATCTAGAAATCCATCCATTAGAGAGAGCATTTCATATCTAGTCATTGAGTCGAATATCATGTTAATAATAGGTAAATGAAATTCATATTTTAGGTCAGCTTTGTTAATATCTCTAAAATTAGTGTAGATCCTAATACATTTTGGCTTTTTACTTACTGGCACAATGTTTAAAATCCACTCTGAATAGTCGATTGGCCTAATGCATTTTGTGTCTAAGAGTTTTTCTAACTCATTCTTTAGTAACATAGTAATATGAGTGTCTATCTTATGAAAATTCTATTTAAAAGGTTTAACATTAATATATACAAAAAAAGGTTTAAAACCAAGGTAAGGTCCAAGTCTAGCATGTCTGAATAGGCCCATGCAAATATGTAAACAAATTCTCTCAAAGGGGCTATAATAACTTCACATTATTCCTCAATGAGGGATGCACCTAGTTTAGTCCACTTTGGTTCCTCTGGAGTCCCAATATTTACCTCTAAAGTATCCTCCACAAGAAGTGTAGAACCATCATCTATAATAGTTGTCAATGAGTTAAATTGATTGGCAATAGTAAAGTTCTCTAGATAGACTAGATCTTCTAATTCTCCTAAGCTGGATGAATCATAATCTCCTAATGCTAGCATTGGCCATGATACAAATACCTTAGGACACTCTTGGATTATTTGTAAAAAATCCTATCACTCCTAATTACTGATATATGATTCATAAATAGACTATGGGCTATGTGTCTCTTGTGCTACATATGAAGAGGGTGAAAATCCATGTCTAATGGTGCCAAAAATTGGTTTTCACCAAGAGACTTACTTTTATCTTTACTTTTTCCCTATGTAAAAAGTGCCTCAAAGAGGTTTTCAATTTCAAACCTCAATTCTTGATTTTTTTCTAAGGAAGTTCATCTGCTCTCTAAAATAGGTAGAAGGATCCAATATAATATCATATCCCTAATTGTTGTCTTTAATAGGTATGTGACTTTGAAATACTAGAAATTTGTATATAGCCTCATCATTTTTGAAATAATCTAATGGCATCATTGATTCTTAATAGTCATAGTATATCAATTGTGTATGGTAAAGGGTTAAATGTGAATGTTGATAAATATGTATAACAATGAAAATGGCATGGGGGTTAAATAAAATTTTAGTGGTAAGGTCATCATAGATGTTATAATTGGACCCTATATTATTACCAACACCGTCATCATTAGTTGTTAGTGTTAGAACACAAATTAGGTATGTGGAGTCACCCCAAAGTGGTTGAAATCTAATACCATGAGTTCCATTATACTTAGCCATTAAGACTGGTCCGGTCATGCATTGTTGATGTAACCTTAAGCCTCTACCTTTATATGCTAGGTGATCTAAAATCTAGTTAAGAATAAGATACTTCAAACTTTGGCAATATTTGGCCAACTCATCAATGTAGACCCATGAATCATCTTATACTAAGGGGTCCTTTTCTAGGCTAGAGGCTAGTTTAAAGACAATGGACTTGTTCAACTAAGGTTTTCCTTTAGTTTCCCATGCCATATAAGTAGTTTTGGCTATAGGCCTCACATAAGCTTTAGGATTTCTAGGGAATTTGGTCAATATATTGCATTACGGGTGATATATTACCAAATACATTTATCAGTGACATAGAAATGGTTGTAAATTTATGGTGGAGGCATGGTTGAGGTAGAGGCTAAGTTGTCTAGGTCAATGTAATTAGCTTATGGGCCTAATTAGATAGATTTTCCTTTTTTGGTTTTTTCTCCATCTGCTTTAGGCATAATATTCATGTCAAATTGGTAGTTGTAACTTTTATACTTGACTTCAAGGCATTTATAATATTAATATGGCTGAAGGTCAATAGGTATAGTCACTTCCATTCTTGAATGTATAAATTTTATACACTAATGTAATGTAGAAGGTATAACCCTAATTTCATAGATCTAGGGTTAGCCCAATAATAGATTATAAAATAGTTCCCAGTCTAAAACATGGCATAGAGTATCATGGGTCAATGGTCTAATGATTACTATCAATATAATGGTACCTTAAGATTCTTGTTCTTCATTATCATATGCCTTGATAATGATAGTTTTTGGTTGTAAGTCAGTTTATATATATCTGAGATATTTGACAAAATTCATAGACACAATGTTGAGACCTAAACCATTATCTAAAAGGACATGTTTAAATTTATGGTTTGTTATACCACCTATCATCCACAATAATTTATTATGCATAGGACGCAAACAATACATATCACTTTGGTCAAAGGTGAGATGTTGGCTAGAGTCCAAGTGTTCTACCATGGCTTGGAATTTATCTAGAGTGATATCATCTGGCATAAGGGATTGGTTCAAATAATCATTTAGGATGTCTTTGTGGATGATAAACATATGCAACAAACCCATGATGGAAATGTGTGCAGATGTCTTCTTCAGTTGTTCCATAATATCATATGTTTTCCCCTCAATTTTGTTTGTTGGTTTTTTATGATAGGCATAGAAGGTTGAATAGGCTCATTTGTAACATTTGGATATAGTCTTTTGATAGTAACTTTGGATCATCAAGTTGTAATTTCATAACCTTAATTTAGAACTTGGAATTGAAAATTAGATGGGTAGGTAGGGAGGCTCAAAATGATGATTTTTGGATGGTATGGTGTCTTATTGTCAACAAATCTTGTAGAATAATCATTAGCATAAGTAGGTTAGTAGGTATTGATTAATAGATAGGTATGATTATTCAAAGGTCTAGGTCTATTTGTAGTTGGTATAAGTCTGATAGTGATGATGTAAACATGACCACTTGAAACATGTCATACAACATTTTTATAGGTATACTCAATGACATGATGACCTCCTTGGTTGGTTTGATAATTTTCTCTTAGTTCTGACCATTTTGTTGTTATTGTGGTTAGCATTTATATTGGTAATTTAGTGGTGGATTTCTATTCAACTATTATTATTGGTATTACTATTGGTTATTGCTAGTGTTATGTTATGGAAATAGATTTTGTAGATATGTAGGTTATGATTGTTTGTAGGATCATGTGTATCTCTCTTTATCTATCCATTTTCTAGCATGTTCTCAATCAAATCTCTGATTTGGATACACCATATTATGAAATGTCCTATAGCATTATGGTACTCAAAAAATCCATGTTACTTGTACCAATTAGTAAAAATAGTATCTTCATTAAACCCAAAGAAATGTTGTGTAGAGGAAGAAGGCACATAGGTCATAAACTTCTTTTTTTAAAGGAATGATGGTATCTGAGGATTAAGCATTGGCTAGTTTTATTCCAATATCCATGGTAACATAGAGGATGTATGAATTATTTGGAATTATTGGGATGCCTTAGTCAAGTGATTTATATATGATTTGGGGACTAGACTAGATTACCTAATGTTGAGGCCACACCAGTTGAGTGTATACTCTAGATAGTCAGCCTCAATTGACATATACAATAGGTTAAGGGATTTGGTATAGGTCAAGTGATCAAATTTTATTGAACTAATCTTTGAAACACAATATAAATAAGCTCACCAAGGTCACTAAATTATCAAGAAATGGGTGTTCTTCTTCTCAGAGGAGGGGTTTGTAATTGATTTTGATTTTATGGTAGTTGGTTTTATGGAGGGCTTGGTTGAATGTATAGAATAAGTGGTTATTGAGTGGGTGGAGGTATACAAACTTTTGGCATTTTCACCATCTAAACATGGTGTGATTTAGTAACCCCATTTCCAACAACATTATTATTGTATTTTTAGGGTTTGGGTCTATCGTTATTGTTGGCTTGAGATGGTGTTAAAGCTGGTATTTGAGTTTGATTCTGATAATGGTTATGGACTTGATTTTGATTGGAAGAGGAAAGATTTATTATGCATTTATCGATAAGGTCTTTCTCATTTTGGATTATTTTTACTATGACCTCTTCAACTGTGTGATCACATTACAACTCGAGATCATATGATATCTCATTATGTAAACTCTTTATAAATATCATAGTTAACTATTTGTTTGGCATATTATGAGTAAACCAACTTACTAGGGCTTTCCAACATTGCAAGTACATAGTGAAAATTTCATCCATATTTTATTTATCTTGGCCTAGATCCATAATAGTAATATCATGCTTGATATAAAATAAAAAGTGTTATACAAACTTCTTTGAGAGATCATTGAAGTTAGGTAAAAAGTTATTCAATAATTCTAATAGGCATTCCAAGGTTTGTCTAGCTAAATTCATTGGGAAGAGTATAACCAAGTATATCTTATGATAGGTAACCAGATAGTAGGCAATAAATAATTCCTTAAAATGATCTATAGGGTCACCTTTGCTTTGTATTTGTTGAATTTGGGTGGTTCATAACCTGGTGGGAATGTTGTTTGTAGATATTCCATGTTGAAAGGGTAAGAGCATATCTCCTCTAGTTTGAATTTATTAATTTATTTTCCCACCTATATTACTTGAATTACATCCTTCATCTATTCCAAATATTGGATGAGGTAATCAGAAGGAATGGCCTATTATTTTGGAGGTTACACATTCAAAGGTGGATTATTATGACCAGTGTAGGTGTATTTTACAAATGATAGTTTAATTAGTTAGATGGCCAGGTATGCATATTCATGTATTAGGGATATATTGTGGCTATAGAATATATTATTTTTGAATCACATTTTGGTTCATGTTGGCTACATAACCCTAGTTATTGAATTATGGTTGTGGTAACGACATTTAGCTAAGTGGAATGTGTTGGAATTTTTGGGCTTGGGAGGGAATTTACTGCCTATTTGTTGAACCCTAATGGATTTAGGGAACACATTGGAAACTATATCCCTAATTTTGAAGGTATTGGTAGTTGGATCCTTGTTTCATGTGTGATACCCATTTGGTGAAAGTAAATTATTATTTAGCACTTGGTATCTATTGTGCATAATAACCTTATTGTTGGATAAGAACCCATTATTGGATTGATATTTGTTGTTGTAGTGGCACTTGTTGTAAGTTTAGTACTTGTTTTTGGTTTGAAAATTTTTGGGGATTTTGAATTTGTTGTTGCTAAAAAACTAGTACTTTCTAAAAACTAAGAATACATCATTGGTTAGGAAACATCTATGATTGAGAAGGTATATTGATTTGATATTATTATGGTATAACATCCATTATCACCTATTAAGTTGTTATATTGTTCTGTACTTGTTGCAATGGTAAGTTGGTTTATTATGTACCTATTGCGCTATATTTCACATTTAAGGAAGTAATTATTTATGGAGTAGAGGTTGCTTTTTTATTCTATGAAATAAGAATACCTATTATTTGCTATTATAATCCACTCATGACATTATTTGAATGAACCTACTATGTATATCTTGGTGGTAAATTACACCCACTTTGATTCAAATTGGATTGCACTTGTGTGTTATCCAAAAAAGTTTGGGTATGGTCTTCTATTTGAGCAAAATTATCTTCCATCAAAATATTCTCATTAGACATATCACCAACCAATGTGATCTAGCTAAATGGGTCTACATTTTAGATTATATAGCCTAAGGTGTCTATTTATTGACATGTTGATGGAGTTATCTCAATAAGTGGCATGTTAGAAACAACCCTTGCATTGAGGTTATGAACTATGTTGAGATAGCTTTGGTTCACTTGTTGTACTTGTTCCATTTGTACATCCATAATAAATTTCCCTTTTGTAAGCATATTGTGGTCTTGTTATGGTATTTGGACCAAATCTAGGCTATAAATAGTATATTGATGTTTGAATGGTTGAATTGATAGTGTATACTAGGTGTTCTAATCAAACTTCTTAGAATTTCTTATGGGAAGACTGGTGCAAACCTAACACTTACTTTAATAGATCTAACTAGAACTTCATCTTTATTTTCCAATAAATGATGTTCAAATAAGTATGGATCATAGCTAGTTTGTGTTAGTGTCGTAACATAGTAGGGATCTTTTTTTTTTTTCAATGTTAGGCATCATTTGAGAAAGGTATTTTTGCATTTCATCTAGTTTTTGGCCTAGATAAGGAGGCATAATTACCAAATGATGTGCTAAAGGTTCATTCCTTTATTTAATGTATGATATGTTATAATATATATAAGTATCCATCTCATAATCCACATCATCATATGAATCTTGAACAAAAGGGTCATTAGTCACAAAGTTCTCGTAGTTAGGATTATACATAGTCTCATTACATGTTAATGAGGCAAGTTTATATCCATTGATAGATCATGTGACAAACAAATGGTTTAAAGGTAATAAATAAACTAGGTCTAAAAATAAAAGGCCTTTAGATCTATAAGAGAGGAAAAAAGGGATAAAAAATTAAACTAAGAAAAGGTATAACAAAACAAATGTAAGACTGGTCTATTAAAAGCACACTGACTTGCCTAAAGAAAATTATAATTATCAACAAAAGTAATACAAAGGATAAAACTTGTTTATTGATAGAGTACTAATTTTCCCATAGGTAGTTATAATTAGTCACAATAGTGCCTAAAAAAAGTATAAAATTTTCAAACTAGGATCAAGAGATAGCAATGATTTGCCCAAAGTTGGTTATAATCATACTAAAAACAAGGTTAGACCTAGAAACACAAAACTTGAATCAAATTTCAAAATCAAACTAAACTAAGATAATTGGATTAGACAACACTTGGTAATTAACTCACTTAAGACTCAAAATTTGACTCATGAAAATTATTGGAATAATGTAACTAGGACACTCAAAAATTTAGCACAATAAACTTTAAATAATGTATGTGGTAACCACTTGGCTTAAAATGATGCTCTAAACATAGTTAAAAAACAAACAAAAATCACTAGGTCTAGGTAAGGGGGTATTTTAGATCAAATATGAAATCAACCCAAGTACCACAATCCAAATACAAAAAGGTGGATAACCTAAACCCAAACTAGACAAGGATTCAATGTGAACCTAATTGGTTTAGGATTTGCACTTTGAAAGGTTGAGATTTAGATTTAATGAAAAAATACTCAAATGTTTTAAGGAAAAAAGGCTAGACCAAAATGGGTACTGTAACCATGAATTTTAAATAAGAGAGTTAAACTAATGTGGAGAACTTAGTTTCAAAAGTGATAAGAGTTTGTAACAAATTTTGGCAACATAGCAATGCTCCTTCAAACAAATGAAATGGTAAAATATTATGAACTAGAATATCTAAGGCAAAGTTTGAGATGAAACAAGAAGTGTAATGATGCCTCATGTAATAATGCCTCATTTAAATAAGAGACACACAAATGACTTTGGAACAAAATTCCAAGGCAATATGTGTGACATAAATAGACATAGTAACACCTCTTATGCTAAATGGGTGTGAAAATAATGTGAATGTTGTTGGATTTATTTTGACATGATAAGATAAACAAATGGTTTTAGTCTAAAAACACACATGTAAATCAAATAAAAATATAAGTAACACTAATGGATCATCTTAGATCTAGAACTGACATGGGTGTGCATAGATTTTTTCCAAAGTTTATACTAATATACCAATGCTTATGAGGAATTAAGTGTTAATCCAAAAATAAAAGTACATGTTTATGTATAGTATTTTCACCCCCTTTATCTCTCAAGAATTTATATGTTGCTTGAACTTAGAGTGAGGATCACTTGGCATTTAGTAATAAATTCTATGTCAAGTAAGGTTTTGACTCAAATCTATAAATCTCAAACATACTATATGGTCTCAAGTGTGGCTAACACAAGATCACAATCATGTCAAATAAATCTAAACTTCTTAACTTACTATATACAGGTATATTCCTTTGTATAGCGACTCCATCCATGTAGTGACTAGTGGAATCTAAGTATAGTTGTTACATGGCCTAGGTACCCATTAGGATGGTTAGGCTAACCACTCACCACTATACCATCCAATGATTTTCCTAATTTGTATAGTCCACTGTGGATTGGGGTTGGTAAAATTCTAGGAGATGAAACCCCAGATCAATGCACCCCTAAAGAACTCATTAGGAAATGATGAACTCCAACCCACAAGCCAAATGCATAAAAAGAAATAAATGAAAGAGTAAAAACTTTAGAGGTCATTTCTAGGTCACCCAAGTCACTTAGACCTTAGGGAGAGCATATGTGACATTCTTTCTAACATAAATTTTCAAACAACAATAATAAAATAATCACTTTTGGTCACTTGAGTTCCCTAAAGGGGATGGGGGAGAACATACATGTAATAATTCATAATTTTCCACAAAAAAGACACTAATCTAATAAAATTTCAAATTTAGATAATAATAAAAAATAAACATAATGTTAAAAATATCTAACTAAGATGTATGTTCTTTTTAATAGCTCCAAATCGAAGTGTGGTTTAAATTTTAGCCCATTAGCCTTGTATGTCAAATTCTAAGTGTATTTTCAAAAACCAAAAAATATATATGTGAGATTATAACAATGCTTAAACTTTTGTCGCTCCACCTTAGGTCCTAAAAAATATTAGAGGGTTTTCCTACTTAAAATATCAAAATCAAGTGAGTAAACAATAATTTAATTTGAGCTATTGGGTTTCTATTTCTATCTTAAAGAAAATAGTCATTGATCACACACAGATCAAATTCAATTCCTTAAATCAACATCGATTCAATCAACATTTCCTATAAACACACAAAAAAACTCTATTTCAAAGGAAAAATGATTAATAAACAAGTTTAATACCCAAACCTCTCATGGCTTTGTAAGAAGAATGGTTACACAGAAACCAAATAGATCATTAAACATAAAATGAAGGTAGGAAAAATCAATAAAAATAAATTTTATCCATGTTCCTACCTTGATATATTTTTAACATAGATATTGTGGTTGATTCTTGTAATTGACCTTGATTTGAATAATCATCATCGATCCTCACAACCTTGTTAACAAAAATATCTAAAATTTAAGCTAAAACTCAAAACTTGAAGATTTAAATGCATTCGTTATAAAAACTAAAGCTAACATCTTAATCTCCTTGGCCATATGGGATGCTTGGCCCCACTTGGCATGTAATTATGTACTTTATGAGTTTGAATATTAAATAATATGTAGATTAGTCTCTTGTTAGTCATAATGAGAAAACATCAATCATAACAATTGACTAAGACTAAACACTTTTGCCTAAGAACTAGGGGGAACATAATATAATAAGCAAGATCATAAAATAGAGATGAAGATAATACAATTTTCTTACCTCCTTTGTCACATTTGATGATTAATTTTTGGCATAAGGATGTTCATGTTTGTCCTATGATGATTATAGTATTTTAAAAATTCTCTTCCATGGTGGTATCATCTCTCCAATAGTTGTGATCAATAAGAATCCAAGAGGGGAGATTAGTATCATGTTATTATGATTAAAATAAATCAAAAACATAGAAATGAAACTTACACCTCTAGCTAAGACATTGAAGGAGCTAGATAAATATACAAGTAACTATAAAATGAAGACAAAATAAATAACAATTACCTTCTTTGAGAGCTAGAGTTTTATGTTGGCAATGAATTGATGTGCTCAATTTTGTGATCAAAGATCATTTGGTAATGGATCTTCTTACACCACATGTCCTTATCACCTTGGTAATGTTGGGTTTGGCTTGGCTTGGATTAAAAAATAAGAACGATAATACTATAATAAAGGATATTATTGAAGATATTTTAGCATAATAACATTACAAAAAATAAGATTTGTCTCTCAACAAATGAACATTATAATTTTGGCTTTTGAGAGCTTGTTTGATCATTAGGTAAGGCCTTGTATTTATAGACTTTCAAACTAACTCTAACCCAAGCATAGTTAGGTTAGAATTAACTATGGTTGAGTTTGAACTAACCATAGTGTATTTAAGGAGGGAATATATAATTAATATTTGGAATAGAGACCCCATTTATTATGCATGACTCTCTATTTCTGAATTTATGGCTTTAAGGAAGATATTTTCAATTCCTTGACTTTGAGGATGATGACATCATCATGACCTCAATTTTATTGAAATATCATTTTTGTAAAATTAAAGTTCACTAATTGTACATATAAATTTCACTTAAGCATTTAATTTTATTTGCTTGGTTAATTTATTCTGCTTAGCTTTTTTTTAGTTTAAGAATTGTTTGAGTGTCATGTTTAATGGGTCCAAAAGCCAAACTATTAAATTTCTAGGTTGCAAGTTGACTAGAGATGAATCTTTTAGAGGTTATTATTGTGTACAAGATAATACCCCAAATGAGGATGCCTCAAGATGATTATGAGCATTAATATATGATGTACAGACAAAATTAGGACATTTAGTGATTCTTAGGCTTATTTTGCACTATTTGGTAGAAATTAATCTAATGTCTAGTTAGAACCCAGTTGTGGCCAAAATGGGGTGTCTACAGTTTTCCCCTATTTGGGAAGGCATGTCAAAGTTATAGGTATAATAACATATTCTCAAATAATTAAATAGCTGTTAATTCCTAATGCCCTAAAAGGTGATGGATGAGCCCTCGATGCCCCCTCGAGGGAGCGGGTGGAAAAACAAAGGTGGCAAATGATCCCTTGAAAATAAGGAAATGCTATAACCTATAGGTATTGGGGGTGGAAATAATGATTTTTCCAAAGGTAGTTATAATTATTAGCATAGTGAGGTGCCCCAATAGGGTAGATAAAAAGGATGATTTTACCAAAGGTGGTTATAATCATCAACATAGTGAGGTGAAAAATAATAATTTTCCTAATGATGGTTATAATCATCAACATAATGAAAAATAATTCCCTAGTAGGGTGGATAGAGATAATGATTTTCCCAAAGGTGGTTATAATCATTAGCACATAGTTAGATCTAAATAAAATGATTTTACCAAAGGCAATCATAATCATTAACATAATGGTTTTCCCCAATAGGGAAGATGAAAGCGTGATACAAGTCATCATTTCCATAGTAGGGTAAAACAAGAAAAGGGGGATTACATAGTGAATCTATAGTTATGAAGTAAGAGTAAGTTGGTATAGAGGATAGGTATGAATTTTGGTTACCTACTAGTATAGATATGCATGTCCTAACTAGCAGGGATTAAAATTCATTTGTGATTTAGCTACTCTATATTTGGCTAATATTTAGAGAGGTTAGGATTTTTTTAGGAATGAACAAGGAGAAGTAATGCACCACCATTACTTATGTTTTGGTAAGTCTAGTTATCTCTAAATTTACTATGACCAGGTTCAAGCATGGGATACTCCCTTTACACTCAATATTTTAACACTCAACTGCACCAACATTAATCCACATAAGGCAAAATCCTTATGCATTCACCCAAAGTAAAATTAAGAAGGAACCAAGGCCCACATTGGGATATTCATGTCATGTAATGAGGATTCAATTAAAATACTTAATCAATTTAATAAATTTTTTAGGTAGATCTATAGATTCAAGCCCTTTATGGACTAAGCCTAGTGTCATATAGATGCTTGAAGGGTCAAAAGGTTCCTTTCACTTAAACTATTCATACTATGCATGTGATCTTAACAAGGATAGGAATACTTGGCACAAAATCCATACTCATTCTATATACAAAATGATGGTGACATCATGGAAGTTTACAAGGACTCTATTACCACAGTGAACTAGTAAGATACATGAACATTAATCAACATAATTGAATCAACATTGTGATATCACAAATCTTTTCATCATATTAATAATGTAACAAGACATGGAAAATAGGCACAACACATTTTAATAGAATATTACTCATTAATAATCAAAGTTTATAATAAAGTGTATCTTAATATTATAACACTTAACAACTTAGTGGCTCACAAGAAAGATTGGGCACATACAAGTGGAGCCAAATGGCCTCCATACTATTTCTAAGCCTTAATAGCTATTGAAGCAATGTCTATAGAGTTTTAAGATAAATTTACCAGAGATTATTTATAATTTATTCATATCTACTACCTTTTATGTCTCAATATCCTTAAATATCCTTCATAAGCATCTTCACTAGGGTTGTAGTTTCATGTTGAGTGTCAAGCTAGAACTTGGTTATCATAATCACTAGCTCTATGAATCTATGAAGTATACACTATACCTTCCACATCTCACCAAATCTTTGATGAAGCCTTAAATGTCTAAAATATGATTAGTTTCCTACCAATAGGTGTAAGATTTATGTTACAACCTCTAACTGGCTTAATTTTTTTGAAAGGCTAACCACTTGATAAAATTATCCTCTCACACCTAGGTGGATGTCATGTTGGTGTGAATCCTCTACTAGTAGGTTAGGGGCCTAACATTACCCCATACAAAAACTTTAGTCTATCCTCAAACTATGCTATTAAACTCTTCAGAGCACAAAACTTGGGCATATTCTCCTTAAGTTTAGTGTTGAAGTATTCAAATCCCTTAATGGCTAGCTTGATTTCTATTATGGTGTTATCTCAGTAGATATAGCAATGAGTGAAATCACATCCATTTTATCCAAATCCTTATGAAATGCCTTGATATTGGATTTCACCTTTTCCATACTTTAATCTAAGATCTCTTCTTACTCATAGGCCTTAGTCAGTAGAGCATGGAAGAGTGCTTCTAAGTTTTTCTCTTGGTCCTTGATTTAGTTACTAAGCACACTCACACTTCCCATGATTTACATCTACTATAACCTACATGTTGAATACACTTGATCCATCCACTTCTCTTTATCTTCCTTCACCTACTTTAGGTGCACATCTATTATTAAGGCTTGGTTGGAGAAGCTTAAGAAAATGGCATCTGCATCCTCCACACCTTCCTAAAATTTTGTAAATATGTCTTCTACCTCTTGGATATCGTCAACTAGCTCTTTTTGAAGCATGATGTTTGGGTCTTCTTCTTCCTCTTCTTGCTTCAGCTCAGGATTTGACCTTAGGAACATAGGGTCCACTAAAACACAAATCTGGTTAACCTTTGAATGGTCTAAAGTGTCAAAACCAGCCATAAGAGATGGTTTTACTAACTCCGCATTCTCATAAAGTTGTTACAATTTGAATATATTAGCCTACACCTTATCCTTGGATTCCTTGAGAAGCTTTTTTCACTTACTCACCTTTCCATCATTGATGATGTTCCAATGCACTGATTTTTTAGCCATTCTTATTAGTGAATTTATAGATTGGGTTGGGTTCATGGTGTGAGGGTTAATAAAGAGGGAATCCTATCCTTCTTCGGGCTCTTTTAGGATCAAAGTAGTTGATTTAGTCACCTCAAAATAAGGCTCATCCATATAGTGGTCTAGCATAAATGAGAGTTATTTGCACATTTTGGTCATGGTAGATTGAAGGGGTATAGTTCCATACATGTAGATATCTTCATCCACCCATGTATTCTACACTATCTCCATTATATTTAGATCCTTATCATCCTTCTTGATGATGTCCTTTTCTATCTGTATTTCCTCATAATCACTAGCACCACCACTCTCTTCAGTGCTCTCATATGAGGACTCACTTTTTTGATCCTCAGGGGTTGTTTCCTCAGACTTCTCCCCCTCATCTATTTATTCATCCTAGGGTTTTTTAATACTTACCTATAGGGTAATTATTTTAGTGCCAGAATCACCTTGTTCTTTATAGGTCTCCTCTTCCATCTCTATTTTTTATTATAAGTCACTAGTATCATCTTATTTTTCATCAAGCACCCATTTACTACTTGGGCATGCCTCTTGTGCAACTTTTTATACCTTCCTATTAGGGTCACTTGGCACTTACCTAACCACTTCAACTACTAGTCCTATACTTACAATAACCTTTGGGGCCCTTTTCTCTATTTAGTCTTTTCTTCTCTCATTCAAGCTTCCACTTCTCTTCATGAGCCAAAGCCTTATTGATATCCTCCTCAATCCCATTTTCTTCTAAGACACTCTTTCTCCTTGAATATTTGAGGAGCTAGAGGGCAGGCCTCCTCATGAGCTATTGGCACTAGTTTCTTTAGAAGACTCATTAATGATGTGGCATTGGATGTATGGATCATCATTTTATGTATTACTTGAAGTGAAATGGTCACTCCACTTTATAGGGCTTCTTACACATTATTGATGCTAAACTCCTCTTCTCCTTCTCCTATCTGCAAGATATAAGTCCCTGCTTAGTATTCTTCAATTTCCTCCTTTATTATGGTCACCAGGTTTACCTCTCTCTCCATATCTTCAAAAGTTATAGTAGGTAATGATCTCTATCCCTTAGTCTTTTTCTTTGGATTCTTTATGGAATAATCACTTTCCTACATGAAGGTCATGTGCTTATTTGGAGCAAGGGGTGCAATTGGTTCTTCATAGGTAATCTTTAACTGAATGTGCTCTATGATCTCTTCTAGTATCTCACCTTATTTCCTTTGGATTGTCTTCTCCTATAGCTTCGGTGTATCCTTCCCTTCATCACTGATTAGGAGGGGGAAAACATCATATTTTCTAGGATCACCACCCTTCTTGCATGGCTTTATGCCATAATAGAGGTTAAATATCCTCCCATTTATTATCACCCTTCATGATCCTCAAATTTTATTGGGATCTCAAGATATTATGCATTGGGTATTCTCCTTAGTTCCACCTTGAAGTGATTGGTTGAGAATGCATAAAGAAACTAGAGCCACCTTGACTAATTACCATTTGTGAGTGCTAGGTGTACCACATAAAAGTGATGCATCATGGCAAAGGTTACCATTCCCACTAGTTATTAGGGAAGCTCATGAGGGATGCACTATTCATTATCAAAGGCTTATATTTACCTCTCAAACCACCTTTAGATCTTAGTCTTATACCTATATGAGAAGCTAGGTGGGAAAATGAAGTCTTGGTACTTCATCATAGGGGATTTATGGTTGGGTGGGAATACCCATAGGTGGTCATCATCATCCAACACACTTATCTCCTCCATTACTATAATAATTAGCATGTACCTCCATCATAATATCTCATGCACTTGATGTCACTCTTATATGTTCCTAACTATCTCCTCTAAAATAAACATGGATATGTTTCATCTCACTCCTTGCACCATGTGGTGGGAAATACATAGGAAGGTCTTTTTGATATTGGACCACCAGCTGTTGGGTAAAATTTTAGTGCTAACAAGGTACATAATTACGCTTATGTTGGGGTATTGAATGCCTTGTATGGGTAACACAAACCCTAAATTATATTATCTTGAGAGATTTATGACCCTCTATACCTCCACCTCATCCTCCATCATTTCTTAGATGTATACACCTATATGAGGTAGCCCCATGATTTTGCTAATGAGTCTTGTCAAGATCCATATGTAAAATAAAATAAATTAAAATTGATTATTATGTACTCATAAGATGAGTAAATACACCAAGTCTTATGGATTTTCTAAGATCAATAACTTGAATAGTTATGTGACACCTATAGTCTAAAATTTATCTCAAATGGATAAATCAAAGAGCACAACACCTACCTTAGTCTTCTTCCTAGTGTCTACCATCTAGTCTTTATTCAATTATTGAATGTTACTACCTATCCTATGGTGATAGAAATCAAGTTTTCACATATGCAAAAAGGACACCCACTTCTCCCCCATAATGACCTCTAATGGGTATTATATATCTCTGTAAGCAAGCTTTATGCTTACTTATAGGTCTATTTATGTGATGCTCATGCCTTCCACCATTTATACCTATGATTTCATGGTGACTGCTTCACTTATCACCTACACTTTCTTCATGTATTTCTATACCTATGATGGACCTATGCTTAGCCTTTTTTTTCCCATCAAAAAACTGATACTATTGAAACATGGTTATTTGATTCTATCAAATCCTAAAATTGTGCTTGGTGCTACTTTAAAATCATAAAAAATGTGGCTTACATTTGGTTAGTGAGATCCTATCCCATTAATGGTGGCCTGGTCATTCTAATAAACTTATGATTTCATATTTCTATACCAAGTTCTCTCCACTCACCTCCTTTTCAAATTAGGGTGGAACTCAATCTTGTTTTTGGTCTTTCATTCTTACTTGGGGTGGTTGTGGATGATTGGTTCTCTCTCTAGTAGTATTTTTTTGCTCAGTGGATTTTGCTCTTGGATCTATTTTAAACTCTTACAAATGTTAGTAACCTTTTGAAGTCAGACATCCACCCTTTGATACACTATTTTTAGTTACCACATTGATGACTGACAATGTTTGAATTCTTGAAATTTGCTAAACTTGTGAAATCTGCTAAAATATGCCACCAACTACTCATTTATTCTGGATGTGTTATTTCATCACCATAGCATTAAATTTTTTAATAGTTTATTTATTGAAGTGACAAGTAATTCAAATGGTCACTTTCCACTGACTATTGGGTATATGTTAGCTATCATAATGGTCATTCTATTGTACTTCATTCAACTTAGCATAAAACTTCACATCCACATAATTCAACCTCCTCAGTTTCATCTCTTCTCAATGTTGCACTTTACTTAAAGTGTAGCTTTCTTTATTGGTTGAATTATATACAATTTTATGTCTCTTACTTTGGCCTTCTCCATACCATTCAAATTTGTCTCTTGGTCCTCCAGTTCCTCATTGTCTCCTCTTAGTTTATTATGAACAACCATATTATGCACCCTCCTTCATCAATCTACACTTACATTTTTTTTGAGCCTATAAAATTTCACACTCACCTAGAAACTTAGGCATCTATCCTTAGGCACTTAAAATATAACCATGATCAACTCACTTGCCTATATTTATGCATATAAGCACCAAAAGAGATCTCATGTGCGCTTTAAAGAGCCATGATTATTCACACAATATAATAAATAAAACATAAAGAAAATATTTGGCTTATGCCAAATTTTATTATGGTCAAAACCAATCAACCAACTTGTGACCAAGAAGTTAATGCCAGATGGTGTAAGTGGCTTCCTAGTGAGTGTATAGATTCAATCTATTTACATTAAAATTCCAAAGGAGCACTTTACCCATTAATGTGAACAACTTTTATGCTCTAGTCTCCAATATCCCCTAGATGACATATGGTCCCATCCACATAATATGTAACTTTATTAGGTGCTTGAGGTATTTAGAGTCATATAACAACACTAGTGCACCTTGGATAAATACCTTATGCTTGATGTGCTTATCATGTCATAGTTTTTTTCACACCTTTTATATATGCTAGATCCACTGTGTTTGGTATATGTCTCATCCAGGTGCTCCAAATATTCTAAGAATGTGCTTAAAGAATCTTGGTCATCTAATTGACTAATACACATAATTCATAATGAGGGCACTATAAATTCCATAGGTAAAATGGCCTCTATACCAAACACTAGTTAGAATGGTGTATCCTTGTTTAGGTGCTTGTATGGTATACGATAGGCCCATAACAGTGTTGACACATGATCATCCCAATCCTTTTGACCAACATTACATATTTTTGTGAGGCATGTCCCCAATATATTATTGAATGCCTCTATAGTATCATTAGCTTGGGGATGGTAGGGTGTCATTTTATGGTACACCACCATACATTCAAATAGTAAGATCTAAAATATTTTATTGATGAAATACATGCCACAATTGCTAATCAAACTAAGATGGAATCCATAATGACTAATGATATTATCTTAGATACTATAGTGGCTATACAATCTTTGGTTGGTACTAATTTGGCCCACTTAGTGAAATAATCTGTGTAAGCTATAATGTACCTTGCACTTATTTTCCTCACTATATGAGTAATAAGCCCAACAAAGTCAATGGAACATTTTTTAAATGGTGCTTGGGAAAGGATGGGCATGATAGGCATCTCATCATAGTGGTTTTTTCCCCATGCACTGGTAGGCATCACATATTTTGGTTTATTTTTTTTGTGTCGTGAATAAGAGTTAGCCACCATAAGCCTAATTTTAATACTTTTAACACTATGTCATCTCCATCATATTGTGCTCCAGTAATCCTCTCATGTGCCTCTTGAATTATTGATTCCCATTCATGCTCTAAGACACATTGATACATGAATTAATCATGTTCCAAATTTTATAGTTCCCAACCAATGATTTTAAAATGAGTATCATGTACCATGAGTTTCTTCTTTTCCTTAGTCATCATGGTCAGAGGTGTAGATATAGAGGTCAAAATTTTAGTGATCTCAGCCAAGTATTCTAGGATGTGTTGGACCTTATATAGTTGCACATCAAGCATATCATCTTCAATAGGTGTTGCCACATCACCATATATGATGCAAGATAGATGGTCTGGACCTAATTTCTTTTCTAGGATTTGCTACCATAATAAATTATAATTCTTGAAATAGAACAATCTATATAAAAATACACCCATGTACAATAGTCTTGTTCATTAGGTACTTAAGTGCATCATGATCAATTGATAATATTAAGGGGTTTTTTAAACAAATATTGTCAAAACTTATGCAAGTCATAAATCATGTCAAACACCTTGCACTTAGTTGTGATGTAGTTTTATTCTACCTTGGCTAGTTTTCTACTCATAAAAGAAATAGGATGATTTAGTTTCCCTTTACTAGGCTACATGAGTATGACACTAATTTTAGTACCAGAGGAAATGATGTGGACATGAAAGGGAGTTACCTAGTTGAGAAATTGTAATATCTAAATATTTTTGATTTTGAGCTTTAAAGTCTCAAAATCATCTTCCTACACTATTCCCTAATATAATGGGCCATCCTTTCACAAGAGTCTTCTAGAGGTGCCACAATCTTGGCATAATTCCTTATGAACTTCTTATAGTACCTGTGATGCACAAGAAACGAATGAACATCTTTCTATAGTTATGGGGTCTAAAGTTGAAGGATGATTACAATCTGGGTTAGATAAATGAACATACCATGCTTGTAGATTATGTGCCTAAGAAATATACCAAATGGCATTATGAAAACACACTTATTGAGATTCAAAGAAAGTTTTAACTACCTGCACCTTTCAAACATCAGATGAAAATTATCAAAGTGATCCTTTACTGACCCATACATTATCTAATCATCTAAGTATACTTGGAGGAAATTATGAATGAAGTCTTAGAAATTAGTGATCACCTTTCAAGATAACATGACTGGCACATTCTTCAACACAAAGGGCATCACATTATAATAAAAATAAACCTATTCAATTGTAAAGTTAGTTTTGGGCTTGTCCTTCTCCTCGATCTAGACTTGATGGTATCTTGTGAACCCATCAGTAAATGTGTATATCTCATAACTTATTATGCCATCCAATATTTTTTTAATGAATGAATTTGAAAAGGGGTTGATTATGAAAGTGGCATTTAATAGTCTATAGTCAACACAAATTTAGATGTGCCCATCATTTTTTATTTTGATGACAATGGGGCTAACCCATTTGGATTCCTTCATAAGATGGATGATGCCTACATCTAGTATGACATCAACATCCATTTTGATCTTGGTATGAAGATTTGGGTTCATCCTATAAGGCCTCTTTTTGATGGGTCTCATACCTTTGACTAGTTTGATGATCATCTTCTTGAGGGATGGGTATGCACCTTTCATGTCTTTGTAATTCCATGGGAACAAGTCTTAAGATTCCTTCAAGAGATCAAAAATACATGCCAATTCCATGTCAAACCAATAAGTACCCAAAGTAGCCATTTTGGGTTCACCTTGTGAATTAATATCTACCTTGGTAGTTCTTAATGGTGATCAGTAGGGTTTGTTTTTATCCCAGTGTGACTCCTTGAATTGTTTGTTGCCCTCAGTTGTTTATACCTGACAATGGGTAGGGTCTTCTTATTTTGGGGCACTATCCTCAACTTGGCACACTAACTTCCTTTTGCTTTAAAATTATTCTAGTTATTCACCTTCCATGTGTCATCATCTTCATCACTAGAGTCATTGTTGAGTGTTTGTTCTTCAAATAAGGTTGGGAGTGATAAGCATTTTATATATAACATATCTTTTATGTGCTCCTCCAATATTGTAGTGTCCTCAAACACTAACCTTTGAACTACCTATAATAGCTCAATAAATTCAAGGTTTTGTAAATAAAATGATAAGGTGTCAACAAACTGATCCTTAAAGGAATCCCAGTTGGCTATCTCATAGTGCATCTCATTGACTATGTACCATACATGTGCCCAAGTATGTAAAGTTATATTGAAGGCATGCACTCATAGACTACTTAGGGTGTTTTCTTTACAAACAATCCTTGTTTCTTCATAAAGACATACATGTTTGATAGGGTTAGAGTCACTAGAGTAGGCTACAATATCTAAGTCCTCATTCATCTTTCCAAATATATTTAAAATGGTTGCCTTCACAACTTTCCAAGTTGGTAAGTTGGGATTTTGCATTGGCCACCAATGGGCATAAATTCTCTTCGATATATACACTAGTTCACCTATTATATCCACATTTTTTGGGATGCATGACTCAAGTTCATAGACATAGTCTTCCACTAGATTACACCCTTCATATCTTGGGAGTGCTACAAGTTTTCCCTTACTAAGGTGAAAGACTCTTTTTCCCCTTCACTTAGTACAAGGGACCCATTTTTTTGAAGTGTGAATGATCTATACCCATCCTATCTTTACTGGTGTTGGTTCCCTTACACACACCAAGAGACACTATCAACTAGTGGTCTCATATGATTCTTCAACCAATTAGTCATAAGAAACATTGATGGTGTCTCAGGTTGATTTTACATCTTCCCAAGAGAGTATTTCTTAATCATTCAGGTCTAGAGTCTCAGTACCTTGCATTGTGATGTTATAGATATGGTTGATATCATCCTTGATGTCCATATTCTTGACATAAGGGGGTCTTTGGTCATTTGAGATAGGTATAACCACCCTCTCATTTTCATTCTCAAATGTCTTGTAACACCTTTTGAATTACATATCTACATTGTTTTCATAACATCATGGACTTCCTAAAAGTGTTGAGTAGTTATCCTACTATGCTAACTTTATCACTTCAAAGTTAGCATGGAATTTAGTGCTCATGACATCTACAACTATGCTTTTTAGAGTTCTGATAAGCTATGTTTTGGTCTTATTAGCCATGAAAAGTACATGAGGGGAATGTCTCAATGCTATCTTACCCATTTTATCTTAGGAATTCTTGGTCAAGATGTTGACCTCGATACATGTGTCTATAAGAACCTCATAATCATACCATCTATCAATGGTGGCATCCACCAGGAGTTCTTGGTCACTTTCAGCATTTTGTGTATGTCAAACTTCTAATGCATGTTCCATATGTATCATGATGACCTCAACTTGATTTTGTCATGCATGCTCTAGGAGTAAGTTCTTTAATAATAATAGAATTCTTTCTATCTACAATAGTTATAGGATCTTATTTAATTATTATACTTCAACTTCTTGGCTATCTTACTTGTTATGGGAGGTGGTAACCTATGTTTTTGGTCTTGCACTAATTGGATCTCCACTTTTAGGTTTTAGATTACACTCATAGCCTTCTATAATACATCCTTTTGATGTTTTAGGTTTGGTTACAATGTAGCTTTGGGTTCAAGCCATGTTATGTACTCATTTCAACCCTTATCCCCATATTATAGGCATAACTCAAGTACTAGCATAACCGGTGGTTGAGTGATGAATCCATTTTGTATAGATGTTTATACCTTGACTACCTCTATGCATTTAGGTTGCACCTTTGGGGTCCATTTTTCTCTTTTCTTCTTGTGTTTGATCATTCCTACATTTTTATCTATACCAAGCCTACCTTGGGTCATTTTTTCTATATAGGTCAGGGTATTAATTGACCTTATGGGGTCTTTAACAATACCCACATATGGGATGTGTAGGGTAGTTGCACTGATAATTCTCTACTGAGCCACACTTATAACATGAACATGGTAGGAACCATTCATCACCACAACCTCTACCCCACTCCCTATTTCCCTACTATTTTTTGAATCCTATGTTTTGTTATCCATATCCCTCATTGCCTTGGTTTTCCTACCCTATAATTGCTATAGTCACCTATTGTGTACCTCTTTCCATGTTCATGTGAATTTTGTCAATTACCTAGAAATCAGTAGTGGTATGGGTATAGGCATCACACAACCCAAAATAGATGGTTATATTGACTTGGATAGTACATTTCAACAAAGGATAGTTTCAGATGTCATGCATTTCTTGATAGACTTCATAACTTAGAAGCAGAATGTTTACATTCCTCCATGGATAGTTAGCTTTATTATGGCTATCTACTTCATAGTTAGTACACCATATACCACTTCATTCATCATGTGATGAGTTGGCGGTAATCTTCTAGAGATGGGATATCATAGATGCAATATGCACTTCCATAGATGGGCTAATGTTAGTGTCTGCACTTTTGACTACCTTAGCTTTGAGTATGGATTCAATCACTTCTCAAGGGCCAATAGAAGTATTCATGGAAAGCACTCTTTTTAATGGCATTAGTAACCCCCCAATGAACCACTATGCATGTTGGGAAGGGTGAATATTATATGGGATATTTGATAGGATATTTTTGAACCTTGCATTGTATAGGTGCACACTCTTTGAGAGTCCTTGGGTAATCTCTTTTATCATAGTGATGCTCTATTGTTCAAACCCTAGAATGTCAAATTCCTTCAAGAATGTCCTTCAGGGTATCATAATAAACCATGGTTTAGTTGGGATTAAAATTTCTACACCAAGTGTGGGTACGATCTATTAAATTGGTTGTAAACTAAGTAGCCTTGCGCTTCAACTTGGTTAACCCTTATACATACCATTATAGTTTACACTTTATCACATTATTTACACTATGATACTCTAGCAGGTACATAGCTATCTCATAATAGATATACTATGAGGGGTTAGCTAGTATTTAAGGTACTTGTCCCTCCAACACCTACCATAATAGTTATCTTCCAATACCTCCAACTATGGGGTTAGGCATTGGTCCCATCATTACGACTGGTGTAGTTGAATTCATTGGTGTTATGCTACTTTCTTATGGCACTAGAAAACTTATTGTAGGTTGTTTCCCACCTTGCATTGCTAACATTTTTTGAGCTGGTATGCTTGAATTCAAGTTCTGTTATGGTGATCTAGCACCCAATGGTTTAGAGGTAGTTGCACTCACCTCCTTATATGTAATAATCTATTCAATCACAAAGTTGAAATTTAAATCTATAAAATGTCTAGGATATAAGTAATTAGCAGAGTCAATTATTAATTTTATAATTTATTCAAATGGGGGATCTAGTTCATGAGCATGAACCATAGGTTCAAAGGGGGTAGGTGTATTAATAATATCTATAGTAACCAAATTTTATAAGAACCTAGTAAATTCCACGTCTGTCAAGTGTTGAGCTTAATTAATTACTTCATTATACCTCTCATATTCATGTTATTATCTTTTAATATATCCTTCCCCATACCATTATTTCTCAATATAGGTTTTCTTGGCACTTCTAAGCTCCATATCTTCCATTAGTTGACACCATCTCTTATTATAGGTTTATCTTCTAAGATCTCAGGTGTCAATTTTTTCATCTCCTTCCATTATGCTTCACCTATACATCCCCTTCTTCCCATTTACACTTATCATACATGAAATGTATTTATCCTTCTATCCACAGAGTTTAAAAACCATAATCCACTATTAGATCTTTGAGCTCTACATTAAACTCCTTCACAAACATGCATATAGGGTTGCATAAAAACTAGTACTCTGATTCCTTGGGGCATGAATATATTGAGACTATGAACTCAAGTACATAGATATTTAGGGATACTTACCACCATTTATCTAATTCTCTATTCCGAGTAGCATATAGGGTCTCAATCCTCTCTAAGTTCTCCTTTATCTACTCATAACACCATCCATAGTTTCTTCTTATATGGGTTGGATATACAACTAACCATCAATACACATGCTTAGGTAACTCATAGAAAAATACCTCATAAAAATCATCATATAGGTTTTACTAAACCCATTTTCTTGGATTTTATCCTTTATAGGTTATATTCTTTAGTGAAAAGCTATCTTCTACATGTTATATCTAGTGCTTGATGTTTTCAAGAGAAAGTTAGTACATCATTTTGTTACACCATCATAAAAATAAAATTCAACATGGGTCTCGATAAAGGAACCATATTTTTTTGGTAAGTTTTGGTTACTTGTCAATTTATTATGACTAGATAAAATCATGGGATACTCCCTTTGTGCTCAATATTTTAACACTTGACTTCACCAACATCAATCCACATAAGGGACAAGCATTATGCACTCACCTGAAGTATAACTAAGAAGGAACTAAGGCCCATATTGGGATAGCTGTGACATAGCATGAGGATTCAATTAAAGGAATTAATCAATTCAACAAATGTCTTATGTATATCCATAGGTATAATCCTTTCATATACTAATCTTAGTGTCATATAGGCATTTGAAGGGTCAAAAGTCTACTTTCACTTAAACTACTCATACTAGGCATGTGATCTTAACAAGGATAAGAATACTTAATGCATAATCCATACTCATTATCTATATAAAATTATGGTGACATCATGGAAGTTTACAAGGAATCCATTACCATAATGAACCAATAAGATACATGAACATTAATCAACATAATTAAATCAACAGTGTGATATCATAAATCTTTGTATCATATTAATTATGTAACATCACATGAAAACTATATGTATATCACATTTTAATGTAATAATTCTCATCATTAATCAACGTTTAAAATAAATTATATAGTAATATATTAATACTTAATAACCTAAAGGCTCATATGTGAGCTTGGGTAAATATAAGTGGATCCAAATGGCCTCCATACTATTTTTAATCCTTAATAGTCATCAAAGCAATGTATACAAATCTTTAAGATCAATTCACTAGAGCTTAATTTTAATTTCTTCATCTCTAATACCTCTTCTAGCTCGAACTCCTTAAATATCCTTTAGGAGCATCTTCACCAAGGTGGAAGTTACATGTTAAGTGCCATGATGGAACTTGGACTTCATAACCACCATCTCCATGACTCATTAAGTATGTGTTTCACATACCACATCTTTCTAAATATTTGATGAAGCCTTGAAATTATAAAATATGGTTAGCCACCTACCACCTGGTGAAAGATTTACACTACAACCTCTAACTAGCTTTAAAAATACTAAAGGCTAACCACTTGACAAAATTATCCTCTTATGCCTAGGTGGATGTCATGTTGGCATGAATCCTCAACTAACGGATTAGGGGCCCAATAAATTGTAAGATATAATGAACTAATTTTTGTTTTAGTATGTGATGGTATGCACTGTAATATAAAACACTATGATAATCTAGTCATAATATGCATAAGGATTGACAATCAATCAAATAAATAAGTGAAAATAATGCACCAATTATAAAAAACCATGATGACAATGTTGACATATGAATATGGATGGACTTAAGTATCATGTACAAGGAATCACCTAATGGATGCATATATACTAAGTTAAGGTACAATAATGAAAGCAAATAAATAAGAAAACAAATAAACAACAAAACAAAACACCAATAAATAAAAATGGCTACAAATAAAATAAGACAATAAAAATAATATAAATAAACATTTTAAAGCAAAGAGAAATGAAATAAAAAACTAGTCTAAATAATTAAATACAAAAGATAAACAATGGTTAATTATAATGTTAGTACAAATATAAAACAAATTGTTCATGCATGTGTAATATAAGTGTTACTGGTGGTGACAGGGTGACCCTTAAGTTAGATAAAAATGATGTAGGTATAACAATGAAATAATAATTGGGACAAGGTTTCCCTTAGGCTATAGGGAAATAATGACACAAACATGATGACAAATATCTTCCCTAGGCTATAGGAGACAATGAAATAAATAAATAAAATGGGGTGAATAGAAGAAAAGGAAAGGGTAGTTGAGTTGATTCTAAATGCCCTAGGTAATTAGATTTTGCCTACATAGTACCAGGGATACAAGATCTAAATTAAATTTAGGAAAAATGTAATTATCCCATGATATGGGATAGAAGAAAATTGATGATATAGAAACATGATTAATGTGTAGAGGAATATGGGAATGATCTCATAAAATAGAGGGAGTATTACTTAGATTTATCACAAAATGATGAGACCATTCAAACTTAAAATGCTTAAAAAATGGCAAGAGTGTGGCAAAGTGATGACTAAGATAATATTGATGTGAATTAATTTCTATCTACATATTTCTATTAGGACCTCAAGTCACTATAATTTTCCCAAAAATGGGACGAAAAAGACTAAGGTAGTCTAAAAATAAACTTAATATATAAGATGGCCCATCCTATAAAATTTTGATCATGTTATATCTCATAAGGAAATCCTAAGCCAATTTTCAAGATTTTGTGATTTGTAGGATTTTATGATAATTTTTTACCAATGTGTTGGGGATTTTACAAGCATATCAACTCAATTGAGAATTATGAGATATTGAATGGTCCACCTCAAAAAATGGCAAGAGCATGGCTTAGGTTCCTCTTAAAATGGAAACAGCGTTCAAATTTAATTCTTTAAAAATGGAAAAAGTGTGGTAAAGGGGTGATTTAACTGACCTTAATGTGAATTGAGCACTCCCTACATAGTCCCGTTAGGACCTCAAGTCACTTTAGTTCTGCCTTATAGCATAGGAATCTGAGTAGGTGGTAGTAAGTTTAGGAATTAGGCAAATAACATAGTATAACAATAGTAATGGTAAGGTGATGTGATAATGAATGATAAAGGTATTTCTCCTAATTTACCCACATGTGGTTATAATTAAGAAACAATGGCATATGCCAATGACACTAATTTTTACAAATACATTTATAATTAGTATCATCAAAAATGAAATAAAACATGACAACAATGAAGAATATAATTTCCAAACCACTATCATACTAGTACAAGATACTCTCTCTTTGTCTAATACTTATTCAAATCTTGCAACTTTATCTGAATCCAATCACTGAAGGTGCTCAAAGAAGCAATGGATCAGAACTAGGGTCAAAAGGGTGTGGAAGGGAGGGTAAAATGACTTCAAATAATTAGAAGGTATGAAGTAATGATATATGATAGAATATGAAGAAGTTGATATTATGACATGACATAAATGATCCTCATAGACAATACCTCATGTATCTCAAATGAAATAACAATTGAGGTGTATTATGTTTATGGTCTCATCAAGTTCATCTACATCTAGTGTAGCTAACTTGCAAACTCTAGAGCCATAATTAGCAATAATGACATAAGGGCCTATCAAATTAGGCTTGAACTTGTCTTTCTTCTTTTTCTTAGTCATGGTGCTCTTCTTATTTTATTTGAAGTCAATATCAGTAAGCTCAAAATCTCTGTGCTTGATATGCCAGTTATACTAACCATGTAACCATTTTTGATATGTTTGAAGGCTATCTACAATGTCCATATGCTTTTCATCTAGTGACTATAGCTATTGCAACTGAAAAAATCTATAATCCTCATCATCTAGGATATGTTGCAATGATCTACGTAGAGAAGGAAACTCTACCTCGATGGGAAAAATGGCCTCAGTGCCATAGATATTGGAATATGGTGTGGCTCCTATTAGATTATGGTAATTAATATGGTAAGCCTAGAGGGTGAATACATTCTACAGGTGCCAATCATAGTCAAGATTATTGATAATATTCTTAAGAATATTGACAATGGTTTTATTATATGTCTCTACTTAGAAATTCCCTTGTGGGTAATATGTCATGTAAAAGTGTTGCATAATATTAAAATCGGTATAGAGTGATTTGACATCCTTATTCTCAAATGATCTACCATTATTAGATACAGTATTTGATGAGATACCATAATGGCATATGAGATGGTTGAAGATGATTTGGAAATATATTTTCTAGTCATGCAAGTGAGGGGTATAGCTTCAACCCACTTACTAAAATACCTGGTGGTGGTGAGGATGTGTTTATGGCCATTAAATTAGGTAGGGTTAATCTTCCCAACAAGATTGAGTCCCCAAATTTAAAACAACCATGGTATAAACATCAGTTTGAATGTTCTAGTCAAATCATGAATCAAATTGGCATGCCTTTGACATTTGTTACATATTTTAACATAAGCAACTATATCATGTTTTGTGGTTGGCCAATAATAACTAGTATGTATGAGTTTTTTTTTCAAGGATGGCCCCATTTATGTGGGATCCAAAAAATCCTTTGTGAACTTCACTTAATGCTAATGTAACTTTTGCCAAATTAAAACAATAAAACAAAGTTCCATCAAAGATTCTACTATAAAGGGTTGGGCCAAGTAAGGTATATTAAGAGGTTTGGTGTGTAAATAATTTTTGTTGTTTACATGAAAGGTTAGGTGGAATAATTTGGTCTTTAAGATAGTTATATAGTTATAAATACCAAATAGACCTGGGACTAATAATGTCATAGATGATTTCAATAGTCAAAGGTTCATGAGTAGGCATTAAAATATGTTCAATGAGGATTTCATAGTATTTTTCCTTTTCAGTTCTATGAATCAAAAAACCAATGGTAGCTATGGCATAGATTATATTTTTATTGGCCTGAGGTATGTGTTAAAATTGAATATGGGCAATCTACTCCTTGCGAATGTCTACCATGGTCTTGTATGGTACCGGCTTATCATGTTTTTTCTAAAACTAGTCTATAACCTAATTGATGATTAACTAAGAACCACCATGATCAAGAAGATGCTAAGTGTTCTATTTTACTACTTAAAGAATATCTACAATGAGTTATTTATATTCAACCATATTATTAGTACAAGGAAATCTGAAATGGAATGATTTGGGAATAAGATCCCATTGTGGTTAGATAAATAGTAGTCCTACTCATGATACATGAGATGTGAATGACCCATAAACATATAACTTCTAATGTTACTCCTCATGAGGTGTTTCTATGGTGGTTATGATGGATTTTTTTGGGAATGCAAAAGTGAGGGGCACAGTATCAACAATAGGAGCTTTAGTAAGCTAATATATAATTATTTATCCATTTATGGCCTTTTGATTGACATACTCAATCTTAAATTCACTCAAAAGCATGATTCACTTATCCATGTGTCCTTTTAAAGATATTTTTTATAGTAGATACTTGAGTGGATCTACTTTGTCAATGACTATGGTGTTGTTGTTAAGCATATAATTACATAACTTATGTGCTACAAAGACCTTAGCTAAACATGTTTTTTTATTAGTGTATAGTTATGTTCATATGTTACTAGTGTATGAATTAGTTATTAAACAACATGATCTTTTCCATTTTCATCATGTTGAGATAAAAGTGCCCCCAGGACATTTTTAGTTGTAGATAGGTACAGTAAAAATGGCCTTCCTAGTATTGGAGGTAATAAAATTATTCCTTAAAGAACTCAAAGGATTTATAAAATTATTCAACCCAAATAAATGTAACACCTTTCTTCAATAAATGGGTGAAGGGATGACATTTATTGACCAACTAAAAAATGAATCTAGGGTTCATTTTAAGATTCCCGACTAGAAAACCTATTGGAAATATTTGGAGAATCTAGGAAAATTTGATTAATTGGTATGGAGAATCATCTATGGGTTATGGAAAATTTTTATGTCAATGTTTTCTTGATATAGTCCCTAAGAAGAACAATAAATTTGAATGACCAAACCAATCAATAGAGATAAACATCTAACCTGAATGACATAGTTGAATGATAAAACTAAATGACATAGACAAACAACATAGTTGAATGCCATAAATGAATGAAAAATATGAATAATAGAGCTAAACTATGAATGATAAAATTGAACAAAACAGATGAAAAATGTAGCCAAATGACATAGTCAAATGGCCTAGTCAAATGATAGAGATGAATGACCTAACTAAATGAAAAATCTAAATGACTTAGATGAATGACACAAATAAATGGAAACTGAATGACCTAGCTGAATGGCAAAGCTAAATGATAGAGCTAAATGATACAACTAAATAGTGCAGCCAAATGACATAGCCAAATAGCCTAGATGAGCACTTGAGCCAAATGGTAGATCTAAATAGTGCAATCAAATAACATAGTCAATTGGTTCTATTATTAGGTGTTGTCATTCATTGTATTTGTTTTTTATTGTGATTCAATTATGTGCTCTTTTATTTTTGATTATGCTTATTACTTAGACTGTTATCTTAGGGGATCTACTATATATATCTAGTGAATTTAAGTGTAATATTATATATTACTATAAAGCATTGGCAATCTAACATAAAAAAAAAATCCCTAAAATTTTGGTAATCTGGTCCCATCTACCGACCCTAAAAAATTGCCAAAACCAAAATCCTAAAAATGGAATATTTGTGAATTAATGAATATTCATCACTAAAAAAACCCTAAATGAAGCATCTGATAGATTAGATTTTTCCTTACAAATTATGGATCTGATTCAAAGTGGAAGGTGGAATCATCTCATTAATGGCTTGTAATTTGGAAGGATAAACTTCAATACCTTGATAAGAGATAATAAAGACTAAAAATTTTCATGAAGTGACACCAAATATGTACTTTTTAGGATTAAGTCAAACCTTATCTCATGAAGTCTTTTAAATATCCTTTGTAGTATGGTTGGATGATCTACATGGGTCTTAGATTTACATAATATATCATTGACATAGTCTTCAATAATATCATGCATCATGTCATAAAATATGATAGTCATGGCCCTTTCATATGTGGCCCCAAATTTTTTGAGGTAGAATGGCATAGCTTGATAGCAAAATGTTCCCCAAAAGGTGGTGAACACTATTCTGGGTTGTTCTTTTGGCATAATCTTGATCTAATTATATCTTATAAATCCATCCATGAGGGAAATAATTTCATACTAGGCTATAGAGTCAACTACCATGTTGATATTTGGTAGAGGAAATTCATCCTTGGGATAGGCCTGGTTGATGTCTCTAAAATTAATGTAGATTCTAATCCCTTTTAGATTTTTATTGATTGGCACAATGTTTGAGATCTAATTTGTATACTCGATTGATCAAATGCATATTACTTCCAAGATTTTTCAAACTCTTTCTTTACTAATACAATAATATGAGAATGCATCTTACGTAGTTTCTATTTCATAGGATTGACAACAAGATGTACAATAAGATGATGCATAACCAAGGTAGGGTCCAAACAAGGTATGTATGAATAGGCCCTTGGAAAAATGTCATCAAACTCCCTCAAAAGGGTTGTAAAAATTTCATGTTCCTCCTTAGTGAGGGATGCACCTAATTTGATCCAATTTAGGTTGTTTGGAGTCCCAATGTTGACTTATGTGGTATCTTATACTAAGAGAGTTGATCCATCTTCAAAAAGAGTTGGCAAGGGTGTGAATTGGCTAGCAATGGAAAATTCCTCTAGTTAGATTAGTTCTTCAAGCTCTCCCAAACATGATGATTTAGAATATCCTAATGGTAGCAATGGCCATGTAACAAATGTTATAAGAAATTCTTAGATAATTTGATTAAAGGCATATTGTTCCTCTATACTAAACTTAGACCCAAAATCAAGTTCACTATTGGTGGTCTCTAAAGCTTCATTCAAAAAATGGTGAGAATACCCATTTATTGGCACCTAAAATAGTTTTTTACCAAAATATTATCCTTTCTCTTTACTTTTTACTTGGTCCAAAAGTGCCTCAAAGAGGTTTTCACTTTGAGACCTCAATGCCTTATCCTTTTGTTTTTGGCTAAGGGTGTTCACCTACTCTCCAAAATAGGATGCAATATCTAATTTGATGGAGAAACCTTGTTTGTCATCTCCCAATAGAACATTGTCTCTTAGGCTAATAAAATCATGAAAGGTCTCAACATTCTCAAAATCATCTAAAGGTACTATGGATTCTTGTTTGTCTTAATCTATAATTTGAGGATGATAAAGGGGGAGTGAGAAATGTTGCATTACTAGTGTAATGGTATAAATGGTATATGGGTTGAATAATTTTGGTGATGAAAACTTTAATGTATAATAGATTATTATGGAGAGGACCAATGGATGAAATATCACTTTGGTTAAAGGTCAACTATTGGCTTAAGGATAGATGTCCAACTAAAGATTAAAATTTATCTAGAGTAATGTCATTTAGAACTTGGGATTGGCCTAAGAGTTTTGTAAGGATATTCTTATGGATGGTAAATATACACAACACATCCAAAATAGAGATTTGTGTATGTGTATTTGGGAGTCATTCCATAATGTCATATGTTTTTTCCTTAACAATGGTAATTAGCTTATTCCTATCCAGCATAATAGGTTGGATCAGCTCATTGGTAGGAGGTTATGGGCCTAGGATGGTGATTTTAGATTGATGAGTTGTAATTACATAATCTAAATTGGATACATGACCATTTTAACTAGAAAATGATGGAGACAGGCTAGATATGGCAATTCTTGATTGCTAGTACACTTGGTTGTAGTCACAAGGTAATGAAGATTTATCAACATATAGTCTTAAAGTGGTAATCCTTGGTTTTTATTGCACTTGGATGCAGTCATAGGTCAAGGAAGGATTACCAAAATTGGTATAGTTATAAAATGGTCCTATCATATTGGCATTTGGTCTAGGATTGATGGTAATGGTAGATACATGCCCACCCATAATATGACCTACAACTTTATTATAGTCATGTGAAATTATGTGGTAAGTCTATTGGTTGTTAGGGTCATTTTGGCCTTGGTTCCTTATATTCAGTTGATATTGTTATTACTATTGATATTGTTTTTTGTTGTTGTGGCTATTGATGATATTATTAATGTTATTATGGAATTCATTATTGTTATTATTGATTGGAATTATTATTCTATGGAAAAGGATTTTAGTAGATACTCAAGTTTTGATTGGAATTAGATGCTCTATTATCTAATTAGATTTTCCCATTTTCCAACATATTTCAAATATTGTGCTTCAATTGAAAACAATGGTATATAAAATTTCTATAAACATAATGGTATTCACATAGATCATGTTATTTGTACCAATATAGATATGGTATACCCTTAGGATAGTGTTTTAGAATTGACCAACTATTCATATTATTCACCAGTAGTTTGGAAAACACTAGTTTAGTAGGTTCATCAAGATCACTGAAGACTCTAAGAGTGGGTTTTTTTATTAGAGGAGGGGTTTGCAAAGGTAGTGGCTTAAACGTTTGAGGATTTGGTCTAGGTTAAGGTATAGGTTTCACTTGTTAGATAGGTTGAATTTTTGGTATAGGTTTAACAAATGGTGTTTTCACCATTTGAACATGATATGACTCAGTTACTCCATTATCAATAATGTTATTACTAAGCTTCTATAGTTTGGGTTTTTCATAGTTATTATCTTGAGCTAGTGTAGATGTTTACATTTAGATTGGGCTAGGGTTTTGATTTTGGACTATGTTTTGGTTTTAGCTCTAATTCTAGTATGAGGAAGACAATTTTATAATCCCTTTGTTAATAAGGGCCTTTCAAATATGTATGCCTTTCTTAATGATATACTTGTTGTGGAATCAGATTACACCCTAGTTGAGCAAGGGATTGTTCAAGTCCTCTTACTGAAACCTAACCCAACATGTGACCCTAGGTTGTGGGTTACCTAAATTTTAGGTCAAACCTCTAGGATTTTTAATGAGGCTAGTTCCTCAAATGCATCACTTAGCTCATTTTCACTAAAACCAATAGATTGCTTGGGGTGAAAAGGGAGAAGAGAGAAAATAAAATTGAAACCTAAAATAATGGAAATGATGCACCTAGATGATTATTTATCCACTCATACTTGAGCTTATAAAACACTAATGGGATAAAATAAATGATTTGAGGTATGATTTCAAATGTTTATCATTCATCGATGATTCATGTAGAGGTTCATCAATTAATCAAAACTTGAGGGAGGTGATGGAGAGACCTAATTCAAGGCACTAATCTAATCAATGTATCCACATACGAGCTTTGATTAAATTACATTAAACACTAAGCATGACCTACATAACTAGACAATCTACTAGTTGGGTGAGACCAAGACTTGACAAGGGAGATAACTCTACCATGCATGCAAATCAAACTTTAATGACCACACTAGATGAATAAAATGAAATATAAACATAGTATTTTATTCATATCAAGAGGTTATAAGGCTCAATCTTGGTAGAGTCTAGTCATGCCCAAGAGAGGGATCAATTTTAAGGCTAAAAATCCTATATATAGGAGAAAGGGAGAGAGAGATGGGAAAAATGTGTAGGAGAGTGGAGAAAAAGTCATCATTATCAAGAAGTGAGGTGGTAGTTTTTTTATTCTTTTCCTTAAACATGCCTTCTTCCAATAAGGATCAATACTTACCAACTAGCTAACCTCCTTTTGTTCCAATAGTCCTTGAGCTCCTCTCATTAGTTGAGAGATCCCACTAGAAGACTAGGGTTTATTTTTCATGATAACAAAGTTTTTTTGAGTGGAATAAATTCCCTTAACTACTTATCCAACTACCAATTCACCACATTGGGACCCTAAGCCCACTTCACATGTTAATGAGGATCAAATCCTTGAATCCTAAAATTGACAGTATCATGCCATGAATAACTATTATTACCTACTTTATCAAGGATGGAGCCCATCAATAGATGATACATTTTGCATTAATCAAATATCTATTCCATTTCCATATCTAGATCATAGGTCCATTTTATAGATGGAAAACCAATCTAAGATTATTGGTTTTGCTATAGTCTTTTCATCGATGTAGACCTATAGAGTACATATCCCCTTTCTTGATTACAATAAGTCCAAATAGACTCACTTTATCTCTACAAGTATTGATAATTCACCATATGCATGAATCCTTTTAAGAATAGTGAACAAAGTCATATAAAAAACCCTATAAGATACAATTTTATGAACCAAAGGCCCATATTTAGCCTTAATGGTGGTCCTTTAATGTTATTTATAACTGAATTCATGGCTATGTCTACTCTTTGGAATTTGATTAAGCTCTAATGGTGGAATGATGACCCTATAAGACTCATTTTCCTCAATTAAAAATGGATCCTTTGGTTTAAATTTGTCCATTGAATATTTCTCAAACCAATCAAATTACTCCAACTTGTCTTTAATCCATTATATTTATAGAACCTCATTGTCAAATATTGACTTTTTGACCTCCTGTACACCATTGATCTCCTTAGTATAAATGAATTTGGTCTATTGATTTCTTATCATGAAGATCCTTTGACATGTTGAATTTCACTAGCACCATTGGATCAAGATGTATGAAGTAGCATGAGCCTTTGATCCACCTGGGTCCATTTTTTTATTAGTCACCTCACACCATTGTATTTTTATTTGAGTATTCAAGATCTCAGCATTTGTCACCTTAACACTTGTCTGTGGGGGCCCTTAAATGATCTTCAAATTCAAATGGCTACTTTCAAGGGCTCAATTTTGATGTCCATGTACCTATCACTACCCTATTGGATTGAATTTGACAAAATAATTTGGATGATGTAATTACATCTTTAGGGAAGTTGTTGCAAAATAATTTTCCCAAAAGAAATCTATCTTTTTCTTTGGGACATTTATCTATGGGTAAAATGTCTGATAGAATTAACCTTCAAGTTTTTTGATGTAGAAAAACTATTCAAGAGAATTTAGGTCTTCGAGAAAATTATTTAGACAATTTTCTTGAAATAATTTGTACTTATCTTTTGGATCAAACAAAATGATTGAAATAAATTAGGTCTTTGAGATTTTGTATCAAGACATTTTTTTTGACCTTTTTATATCAGACAAATTATTTGACAAAAGTGACTTTGGTCTTTTGCATTTAGGACAATTTCCTTGAAATAATTTTGCCTTGTACTTTTGTTGTAGGTTTTATGCAAAACAACTTACCCAAAATAATTAGTATTTGGACTTTTGATTTAGGAATTTGGTCAAAAATAAATATGCCTCTGATCTTTTTGTATCAGGGCATTTGTTTCAACCTTTTTGTATTGAAAAAATTATCTTACAAAAATGATGTTGGGTTTTTGCATTTAGGACAATTTCCCTAAAATAATTATGCCTTGTACTTTTGTTTCAAGATTTATGAAAAAAAAACTTCCCTAAAAAAATAAGTCTTAAAAATTTTTCTTGGGAACTTTATCTGAAAGAAATATGCCTTAGGGATTTTTGTTAAAAAAAGTATTTGAAATAATTATAACACTTAGACAAATACCCAAAATGATTTATCTAAAGTAAATATTATCACTTAGCCCAAATAAAATGTCTAAAAGAATTTAAATTAACAAAATAAAGGTTTTACACTTAGATTTTTTTAGATTGCAGGCTCTTCTGGACTCATGCAAATTTCCCTTGACCTTAAAATTCTTTGATCGTCGAAGGCTCAAACACCATGGAAACTTGTTCAGATACCTACTCCATACTTAATCTTTAGGACATGGCATTGTATCTAGGTAAATTTTATATGTGGGCCAAATTTTACCAACATTTATGGTGACTCATAGGGAAGCATGCCTGCTATGCTTGAAAACTCAGATACTTGCATGACTTATAGACTCTTAGAATAATGAAAAATTGAACCTTGACTGCAAGAAACCTCTTGATAAAAACAAAACTAGGTAGAGAAAGAAAGGGAGAACACAAATAAGAAAACTAACCTAAAAAAAGTAAGAGCCAACAAATGTGCTGAAACAAAACTTGGAGGAAAAAAACAAGGCTACCCTAATATGTACAAGGAACTTAACTAACCATGAAAAAACATGATCCACCTAGATCAAAAGGGAAACTAAAAGAATCACTAGGTCTAATAGATGGTATAAGTTATAGATCATGATGTTTTTAAAACATGACCTTTAATTAGGCTCTTTTCTTACCCACCCATTCCTTTTGACATCTTTGTTTCTATATGATTTTCGCTTTCACATTCAAAGAGAGAATAAGAAACTAAAAATAAATGGTCTAAGGCTTGTATGTACCTAGATGAAGTCATGCACACTGTAATCCAGACATTGTGAGAACTCCTCTTTGGTTGTGGAGGATGACACCTGAAAAAGAAAGAGACTAAAACACGAAAAGGTGTTAGATGAGGAGATGGTGGGCTGCCAAGTGAAAGCTTGATCCCAGAAGTACAATGACTTCCTTAAGGGATGTCAACCCACTGATTGATAAAAATAATGTCTGATAACAAGTATAATGATAAAAGACTAAAATGATTAAAGACTGAAAAGGAAATGGAAGCAAATGCTTACCTGAATGATGATATCAGCCTGGTCACAGTCATCGGCGTTGGTGGTCCTACTGGCGTCGATTGGTCAAGGTCTACTGATGTTGGTTAGTATGCTAATGTTGGTGGGGGCAGTGGTCTCTTCGGCTAGCGTCAGTTGGGTTAGTAGTCTTTAGACGAGGTCTGGTCAAGTTTTTGGTCTGTGGACAGGTTTGAGATGGAGTTTGGGCCTTGTTAATGGTCTGTGCAAGGGTCTGGGTAGAGTTGCAGGGACAATGGACAAAATGTATGGTCTGAAAAGGGGCCAGATAGAAGGCAGAGGCAATACAGAGATGGGGAAATAAGGATTTAGGTTTGTTCTAGTGATAGTATGGCTTAGAAGCAATAAACAAAAAACTGATTACAGAGACATTCTAAGCTATTGAAAATGACATAACAGAAGAGTACGTACCTCTTGCCTGATGAAGAAGAAGTGTAAGAGGTTAGGATGCTGATGTACCTATTGTTGATTTAGAAGACTATTGCATGGTGGGGCTTTTGATACCTATTGTGATTGCTGGTGTAGAAGCCTGCTGTGTGTACCTGAGAGAGAGAGTGAGAGGTCTAATGGAAAGATTGGTTGATTGATTGATCAGATTGTAAGATTCAAGAGTTGGATGAAGAGCAGGGGTGAAGGGAGGATAATAGATGCAGAAAACTGTTATGAAGGAAATCAATGCCAGTAATACTATCGATGTCGGTCGATAGTTGATTGATGTCGGTGGCTGGAAGGTAGGAAAAAGGCTAAAAATAGCCTTTTGTCCATTTTCCCAACTGTCGAGTTTAAGTGGCAGGGTAAAAAATGATCAAGAGGGGTTAAATGGGTGCGAGGATGAGGAATAGGTCATAAATGGGTCATGGGGGGATGAAGGGAATCCAAAGAAGGGCATCCTAGGGTGGTGAGGTGATAAGGGAGAGAGAATTATTAACTTAAAATAAGATAATTATTTCAAATTAATAAGACATAAGTTAGGAATGGTTAAGAGGACCAAGGGGGAGAGAAGGGGAGGACGACCAAGGGAGTAGACATGATTTTGGTGTCTACATTTGCCGCTTTTTGTCTTGTTGGTTGTTCTTGATGAACTGCAAGACAAAAATAGGAGTTGATTGCCCTAGGTATGGGATGAGGTTGATTTTGTCCTGTTGGTTGTTCAAGTGAACTGCAAGACAGAAACAAGAGGGTTGGTTGCCCTGATTATGGATGAGGTATTCCCCCTCAAAGCAGGAGTTGAGGGAAGGGAACCTGGAATCAGGTGTTGATTTGATAGAGAGTGGATGAAAAATGGTGAGTGTGAATGGTACAATAGTTTTGATGGCACGTATACCACTGCACAAGAAGTTTAGGACAAATTATCACAGGTTAAGAGTCGAGGAGTGCCAAAATTGAAGTAATCAAGCCCCAACATTTGGTCGTAGTTGATTGGGTTATTCAATCTAAACTGTAGCTCCAATGGTCATCGTGTTCTAGGTATCCTGGGCTCAAGAAGTGCTCCTAGAAAACACAAAAATTTCACAAGTAGTGGGGATCAACCGGCTTGTTATCCTATACTTGTGAAGGTCAAAAATAGTATGCACACAATTTTGCTAACCAGTCATGTGGTAGCATACATGCAAAAACAACCAAGGCAACGTTTGTCTTGGAAGTGGTCATGGTCGGAGGAGATAGGCATGATCTCCATGGTAGTTGGTCGAGGTGGATGGACGGACAAAAGAATGTGGTTGAGCTAACCCTAGAAGACTGAGTGCTACCTACATAGCCCCTGTCGTTAGGGCCTCAGGCCAATGTAGTTCTCCCTAAAGGGGAGGAAGAGGGTCAAAGGTATGGATTGGTCTTGGTCGAGGTCAAGTCATGGTCAAAGGTCAAAGGAGTGGTCAAAGGAAAGAATGGTTTATCTATCAAGGAGACAAACAAATGAGGGTGGTCGAGCTAACCTCAGAAGATGTCATGTCATCTGAGTGTTGGCTACATAGTCCCACTCTTAGGGCCTCAGACCAATGTAGTTCAGACTAAAAGTCAAAGTGGTCGATGATTGGTCTTGGTCATGATGAATGATGAGGGGAAGATGATGTTACAGCCTTTTCCATATTGTGTGATGGTGTATTATGCAACATTGATCGAGTGGTCTTTCATCCCTAGTAATTTTCCATATTCGTGATGGATGTGTGCTAAAAATGAATTGAGGTCTATTTATGCTTCAACAAGTATTGGTTTATGCTTAACATAAATTGAGTTGGGTTGATAGTTTCCATGTGTATTGTTGTCCATAGAAACTATGTGAAATAGACTAGGTCATGTCGGTGGTTTAAAAATGTGTGGGTTGGTTGGGTTTGGTTGGATAGATAATGATTGGGTTGAATGTGTGACCAAGATGTAAAAAGTGAAAGGGCATGTTGCTCTTTCATTGACAAGGCCTATAATGATGGCATGGATAGGGGTTGTTAGAACAAAAGCCCTATTCATGCATTACGTCGTTGACCATGGGTTATGTTAGAGAAGAAATCAAATCACTTGATGTTAAGTGAGCTCGAAATCCCTTGAGTATGATAGGATTGATGTGATATGGAAGGAAGGGGGAACCCTTTCTGGTAGGAACAACTTTGCTGCTTTTATAGGTGACCCCGAGAATGACTATAGACAAGTCCATGACTCTAAAGTTTTGTCAGTCAATTTGGTTTTTTTTTTTGGAAGGCAAACTGATTGATGCGAGAAGCCTGCGATGGGATGTTGTTTTGCTTTGTGGTCATGTCGTGAAGCTGATCAATGCGGGAAGCTTCAGAGATAGTGATGGGTATGTAGCAAAATTTATGCATAGCCATCCTTTGAGGGAGTGGTCTATATTCTGCTTTATATGTTTTTGATATGACTTTGGCCTAGTTGTCCTTCAAGGGAGTAGTCTAGTAAATACAACAATGATGATGCAGCTGTCCTTCGAGGGAGCAGTCTACATTTATAGTTTTATGACCTTGGAATATGCATCCCATTTTTATATTTTTGATTGATTTTTTTTTTGTTTTGACTGGACTTTTGGTCATGGACTTGACTATAGAGGTTTAGAGGGTTTCCCTTTTACTAAGACAAAGCATTCATGTTTGACAAAAGGGTTGACTGATGCTTGTAGGGTTGAGGGTTGAAAAGGAATAGGAATGACGATGACGGGGATTGCTCAAAGGATTGAGCTCAAGTTAAATGTCAAATGAATAACTACTTGACTAATAGTAGACTGGTCAAAGATGCAAGGCATAAAGGGGCTCAAGTTTTGATGCAAGGTCTGAGTCAATTAGGAGCAAACTTGCCCCATTTGCTTCATTCCAAATTGGTCACATGTTGATTGATGTTGAAGGAGTTGGTTGATGTTTGGTTGAGGTCAGTTGATATTTGGTCAATGTTTGGTTGAAGTCGATGCTTGGTTGAAGCTTGGTTGAGACTTGGTTGAGGCTTGGTCAAGGCTTGGTTGATATTTGGTCATTGTTTGGTCAAAGTCAATGCTTGGTTAAAGCTTGGTCGAGACTTGGTTGAGGCTTGGTCAAGGCTTGGTTGATACTTGGTCAAGGTTTGGTTGAAGTTTGCGGTCGATGGTCTGGTTGAGGTCTAGTCGAGATTTAGGATTAAAAGAGTGATTGATATTTGGTCGAGACTGGGTTGAAAGGTTGGTCGAGGCTTGGATGAAGGTTGAATTCCCCTAGTGGCTAGCGAGAATTTTTGATAGATTAGTCAAGGTTGGCTGAGGCTTGGTGGTCAGATTGACTATGTTGATGTCGAATAAGGGGGTTAAAGGTGGCAAAGGGACCATAGTCTGGCGTGGAGATCATGATTTAGGTGACAAGGTTTGAGAAGCATGGGTCAGTGTTGATGATTTGTCGAAGGGGTGGTCAAGAGGATCCTTGGTAAGAAGGGTATTATTTCTCTGTTGTTGATGAATGACAGCGTTAAGAGAGTAGCAGTGCTCAGTGTCATGTCTCAGAGTGTGATGATAATGGAAAAATTTAGAGTTGTCAAACCAAGATGGTCTTGATCTGAGAGTTGATGAGTGGGATGGTGAGGAGGTTGAAGGTTTGTTGATGATGTGGTTAAGAAGAAGGGTGTCTTTCTCCAAGTATTGGTGAATGACAACCTTGAGGTCACAACAATGCTCAGTGTCGTGTCTAGGTGTGCGATGATACGCACAAATCTGAGTGTTGTTAAACTAGGGTAGTTTTGGTCTGAGGGATTGATATGGTTTAAGAGGTGGGAGATTGATGTGAGAAGATTGCAACAATTATCATAACAGTAGGGCATAAGAACTTGCTAATGGGTCTGTGTGTCTTGTTGTAGTGGGGGTTGATGACTTTGGTTTGAGAGGCGTAAAAGGCATTAGTCATACCATCATTTTTGTGGGTGGTGTAGCCGCACATGGAGATGGCACTTTGGTGGTGATAGGTGTTGGATGTTTTGGAGGAAATATATGTCTGATGGGTTGAGGGGACAATGGAGGTGACTTGCCTCTGTGAGGTATGGGAGTAGGAAGCACCCCTATTAAAGTGGATGGATGCAGACCCAAAATTGAAGGTAATGATGAAGGTGGGGGAGGAATCTTTCAGTGTGGTTTAGTGGCCTTCTTTGGTTTGGGTTGAGGGCCACCATTGTGTGAGGTGAGGTTAGGTATGGGTTTGGGTTCCGATGTGGACGGAGGTGAGTGAGATATAGCAATCTCAGGCAAAAGGCAAGAGGAAACCATGACTGGGTCTTCTTCGATCAAAATGGGTGAAGAGACTGGTTCTTCTCTTGATGGAGAAGAAATAAGAGAGTGTGGCTCTGCAGTCATATAGAGCATAGGAATGGTCATGGTCTCGATGTGTGGTCTAGGTGTGGGGAATGTATGATCCCCCATTGATGACAAGAAGGATGGGGGTGAGGAAGCTGGTGTGGGTGCCATCAAAGCATCCTCTAATATGAGAGAGGTCAATGGAGTACTAACATGAGAAGATGATTCTTCATCTTGTGGAGGATAAATAGGGAAAGAATGGTCTTCCAGCTGTGAAGGAGATTGGTCAAGCACAAGAGGCGAGACCATGTTGACCGTGTGTATGTCGTGCTCATGGGAGTCATCAGCCATGGTCTAGACATTGTTTTGGGTAGGAGGATGGTTAGGAAAGGGTTGTTTGAAGATGTTGAGGTGTTGGTTGGGCAGGGCATTTGGGTTGTCCAAGATGAGATCACCCCTATCTAGCATGTCTTGGATGATGTTTTTGAAGGTTCGATAATTGTTGATGTCATGGCCGTGGATGTGATGATAGAGACAAAAGTTGGCCTCCCTATACCATGTAGGGAGGGATTTTAAAGGGTTAAATTAAGGTGGTCGGATTGGAGGGAGATTGAGGACACCCTATTTAACAAGTTTTTCCAAAATGGAAGCGTATGATTCTCGAAGTAGAGTGTATGAACGCTGGATGTACCATTGTTGGAATTGTTTGGTGATACTTGGAGAGGTAGAAGGTTGAGATTGGTCAGTTGTTGTCAAAGATGGTGATCTAATGACCACAGTGTTGGCCACTCCTTTGGATTTGGAGTGGGAAGAAGAAGGTCTAGAAGAAGAAGGGTCATTAGTTCTTGCGTTAGTATTACGCAATTTGACCTTATCTTCTTCAATGGCACAAAGTTCAAGCTTTCGAGCCATGATGAAAGCTTTGTCGAAAGTATGGAATGTTTGAATCCACAAGGTAGAAGAGATGTGCCTGGCACGTGCTCGAGAAAAGAGCTTGATGAGCTCAGGTTGAGGCAAGGAGAAGGAGAGCTGGTTAATCAAGCCTCTCTAATGGGCGACAAAATTGACTATGGATTCATTGTCAAATTGCATGATGGAGTAGAGGTCTATGATTGAGACTTGTTTAGTGATGTTGATAGAAAAATGGTTGAGAAATAATTGGGCGAGTTGAGTGAACAAAAAGATAGAATGTCTGGTAAGAGAGCTATACCAGTCAAGGGTGAGGCCAGAAAGTGACATGGGGAATGTGCGTAGAATTAATGCATCATCATGGGCTATGAGATAACAAGCATGTCTAAATGCTTGTAGGTGTTGTTGTGGGTCCTCCTTACTCTAAAAGTCAGTAAATTTAGGGAGTTACCACTGGTTGGGATATGGTCAGATCGGGACAGAGGGATGAATGGGTTCATTGTAAATTTACTCATATGAGAGGGCATTGCGTGAACCAAAAATAGAGGTCTCGAGACTCGACATTTTGTCCATCAGCATTTTGATTATGTCAGCTAACGGATTGGCAGGTGGGGCACCCCCTAGGTTGTAGGGTACTTGGAAGGTGGTCGAAGGGGCATATGATGTACTTGGTTGCGCTTGTGTAGGCACAACATATGGGTAGTGCATCATAGGGGTAGATGTCGTGGTCAAAGGGGCTTGTGCCATGAAGTTAGAGGACATAAGTTGACTAGATATTGCCATAGGTGGTTGAGTGGTGGCACTAGTAAAAGGATAGGTTGTCACTCCTACATATATAGGTGCAAGAGTGGGGGAGGTCAAGACAATCAAGTTCTGGTATGGTGTAGAACTTGGTTGAATTGTGTACAATTGAGGGGTTAATGACACCCTGATGGAGGTAGGTTTGAAAATAGATGGGGAGGCCAAACTTTGTGTATTGGCCATGGTCGAGTGACTAGTCAAGACAATAGGCTGAGTCATGATGGGTTTGGTAGCGGATGACATCGATGTCATTATCGCTGCACCTGAAAGGTCCCGCATTTGGTTTCTTGTGAGATAGTTTTGGAGGGCTTTGACATTGAGGTCCAAGAATCTTTCAAAATCTTGGTCCCCTTCAGGGACAATGGGGGTCTGAGTTGGGGTCGGTCGAGTTGGAGTTCTTTCAGTCTCCGAGTGGAACTCCATTATATGACTGGTTATGGATGGGGAAAGAAGAAGCGGTTGATGTCTCATGTGGTCAAGAAGAGCCTTGGTTCGACTGCGTGTCAAAACCATTCAAGGCAAGAAGGGTCAGGTTTCAGAAATTGTGTTTTTTTTAAGTTTTAGAAACTCAAAATGTGGTTTTGGTAGAAAAAGGGTCAGGTTTTAGGATGTTGTTTTGAAAAAGGGGACTGTGACAGTGACTGACGTCAGTTGAAAAACTAATGTCGATGATATCAGATCGCTGACGTTGGTCAGATAACCGATGCCGGCGAGGAAGGGTTGCTGACATTGGTGATAAAACTGATGCCAATGACTGTGTTTTCTAGAAACCCAAAAGATTTGAGAGTTTTTGGAAAAAAGGAAGAAGAACATCCTCACTAACTCAAACAAGCAGATAAGAACAGAAAAGATGAAGAACACAAGCAGATCTTAAGCGTTAAATCCTAAGAATCAACTTTTAGAATCTTGTGGCTTATGCCCTAAAGTGATGTTTGGGAAGGTTGGGTTGAAGAATGGGTCCTAGAAGAGGTAGTCTATGGATGGTTTCAGGTTTGTTTAGGTGCTCAAGAGTCTGGGTTAGGTTCCGTACATGGCCTAGTGCTAAGGAGCAAGCTCCCCTCACTTCACGAGCCTAGTGATAAGCTGGTCTCACTTAGCCAAAATATACTTTCCCTAGAGATTATCCTCTACCAAAGAACAGAGTGGGCTTTCCCCTTGGTGGTGAAAACCAAGTGAGATTGCCAGGGAGGGGTAAGGTATCTGCTGGGTGATGAAATCTCAGTCGGGCCTTGTCTCAGGTAAGTTTGATGTTTGATTTGTGTAAGTGATTCAATTATGTAACATAAGTGTGATTCATTCATGATGCGGTCTAATTACTAGATGTGGACTAAGAAATGCAAGCAAGTAGAAATGAAATGCAGTGTGTTTTAAGCCCAAGTCAAAATGTTAATTCGTATGAAGACAAATGGAGAAAGGGTTGAAGAATATGACTTTTGACTAGTCTAAGATGTAAGAAAAGAAAGAAGAGTTCTTTTTAATCCTGCTTATGATATCATTTTGGAAGATAGAGAAGAAAAAGGTGAAAAGGAGAAACCTAATGCACCTATATGAACAAAAAGAAAAGAACCCAAGGAAGACCCTAGGTTCCCATCGGGCGTGCTAGAATGTTTCTATACGATTTTCGCTTTCACATTCAAAGAGAGAATAAGAAACTAAAAAGAAATGGTCTAAGGCTTGTATGTACCTAGATGAAGTTGTGCGCACCGTAATCTAGACATTGTGAGAACTCCTCTTTGGTTGTGGAGGATGACACCTAAAAAATAAAGAGACTAAAACATGAAAAGGTGTAAGATGAGGAGATGGTGGGTTGCCAAGCAAAAGCTTGATCCTAGAAGTACAATGACTTCCTTAAGGGATGCCAACCCACTGATTGATAAAAATAATGTCTGATAAAAATAAAAATGATAAAAGACTAAAATTATTAAAGACTGAAAAGGAAATGGAAGCAAATGCTTACCTAAATGCTGCTGTCAGCCTGGTCATAGTCGCCAGCGTCAGTGGTCCTACTGGCGTCAGTTAGTCAAGGTCTATCGATGTCGGTTAGTATGCCGATGTTGGTGGGGGAAGTGGTCTCTTTAGCCAGCGTCAGTCAGGGTAGTAGTCTTTAGACAAGGTCTGGTCAAGTTTTTGGTCTGTGGACGGGTCTGAGACGGAGATTAGGCCTTGTTAATGGTTTGTGCAAGGGTCTAGGCAAAGTTGCAAGGATAATGGATAGAATGTATGGTCTAAAAAGGGGCCAGATAGAAGACAGAGGCAATAGGGAGATAGGGAAATAAGGATTCAGGTCTGGTCTAGTGATAGTATGGCTTAGAAGCAATAAACAGAAAACTAATTACAGAGACATTCTAAGCTATTAAAAATGACATAACATAAGAGTGCGTACCTCTTGCCTGTTGAAGAAGAAGTGTAGGAGGTTAGGCTACTGATGTACCTATTGTTGATGCAGAAGACTATTGCAAGGCGGGGCTTCTGATACCTATTGTGATTGCTGGTGTAGAAGCCTGTTGTGTGTACCTGAGAGAGAGAGTGAGAGGTCTGATAGAAAGATTGGCTGATTGATTGATCAGATTGTAAGATTCAAGATTTGGATGAAGAGCAGGGGTGAAGGGAGGATGCAAAAAACCATTATGAAGGAAATTGATGCCAGAAATACTACCAATGTCGATCGACAGTTGACTGACATCAGCGGCTGGAAGGTAGGAAAAAGGCTAAAAATAGCCTTTCATCCATTTTCCCAACTGCCGGGTTTAAGTGGCGGGGTAAGAAACGGTTGAGAGGGGTTAAATGGGTGTGAGGATGAGGAATAGGTCATAAATGGGTCATGGGGGGATGAAGGGAATCCAAAGAAGGGCATCTTAGGGTGGTGAGGTGGCAAGGGAGAGAGAATTATTAACGTAAAATAAGATAATTATTTCAAATTAATAAGACATAGGTTAGGAGCGGTTAAGAGGACCAAGGGGGAGAGAAGGGGAGGACAACCAAGGGAGTAGACATGATTTCGGTGTCTATATTTGCCCCTTTTTGTCTTGTTGGTTATTCTTGACGAACTGCAAGACAAAAATAGGAGTTGATTGTCCCAGGTATGGGATGAGGTTGATTTTGTCTTGTGGGTTGTTCAAGTGAAATGCAAGACAAAAACAAGAGGGTTGGTTGCCCTGATTATGGATGAGGTATTCCCCCTCAAAGTAAGAGTCGAGGGAAGGGAACCTAGAATCAGGTGCTGATTTGACAGAGAGTGGATGAAAAATGGTGAGTCTGAATGCTGTAATAGTTGTGATTGTGCGTATACCATTGCACGAAAAGGTCAGGTCAAATTATCGTAGATCAAGAGTTAAGGAGTGCCAAAATTAAAGTAATCAGGCCCCAGCATTTGGTCGTAGCTGATTGGGTTATTCAATTTAAGCTGTAGCTCCAATGGTCATCGTGTTCCAAGTATCTCGAGCTCAGGAAGTGCTCCTAGAAAACACAAAAATGTCACAAGTAGTGGGGATCAACTGGCTTGCTATCCTATACTTGTGAAGGTAAAAAATAGTTTGTGCACAATTTTGCTAACCAGTCGTGTGGTAGCATACATGCAAAAACAACCAAGGCAACGTTTGTCTTGGAAGTGGTCATGGTCAGAGGAGATAGGCATGATCTCCATGGTGGTTAGTCGAGGTGGATGGATGGATGAAAGAATGTGGCTGAGCTAACCTTAGAAGACTGAGTGCTGCCTACATATCCCCTGTCGTTAGGGCCTCAGGCCAATGTAGTTCTCCCTAAAGGGGAGGAAGAGGGTCAAAGGTATGGATTGGTCTTGGTCGAGGTCAAGTCATGGTCAAAGTTCAAAGGAGTGGTCAAAGGAAAGAATGGTTTGTCCATCAAAGAGATGAACAAATGAGGGTGGTCAAGCTAACCTCAGAAGACGTCATGTCATCTGAGTGTTGCCTACATAGTCTCGATCTTAGGGCCTTAGACCAATGTAGTTCAGACTAAAAGTCAAAGTGGTCGATGATTGGTCTTGGTCATGATGAATGATGAGGGGAAGATGATGTTACAACCTTTTCCATATTGTGTGATGGTGTATTCTGCAACATTGGTTGAGTGGTCTTTCATCCCTAGCAATTTTCCATATTTGTGATGGATGTGTGCTAAAAATGAATTGAGGTCTATTTATGCTTCAGCAAGTATTGGTTTATGCTTAACATAAATTGAGTCAGGTTGATAGTTTCCATGTGTATTGTTGTCCATAGAAACTATGTGAAATAGACTAGGTCATGTCGGTGGTCTAAAAATGTGTGGGTTGGCTGGGTTTGGTTGGATAGATAATGATTGGGTTGAATGTGTGACCAAGATGTAAAAATTGAAAGGGCGTGTTGCTCTTTCATTGACAAGGCCTATAATGATGGCATGGATAGGGGTTGTTAGAACAAAAGCCCCGTTCATGCATTACGTCGTTGACCATGGATTGTGTTAGAGAAGCAATCGAATCACTTAACGTTAAGTGAGATCAAAATCCCTTGAGTATGATAGGATTGATGTGATATGGAAGGAAGGGGGAACCCTTTTTGGTAGGAACAACTTTGCCCCTTTTATAGGTGACCCTGAGAATGACTATAGACAAGTCCATGACTCTAAAGTTTTGTCAGTCAATTTGTTTTTTTTTTTTTTTGAAGGCAAACTGATCGATGCCAAAAGCCTGCGATGGGATGTTGTTTTGCTTTGTGGTCATGTCATGAAGCTGATCAATGCGAGAAGCTTCAGAGATGGTGCTGTGTATGTAGCAAAATTTATGCATAGCCATCCTTCAAGGGAGTGGTCTATATTCTACTTTATATGTTTTTGATATGACTTTGGCCTAGCTGTCCTTCAAGGGAGTAGTCTAGTAAATACAACAATGATGATGTAGCTATCCTTCAAGGGAGCAGTCTACATTTATAGTTTTATGACCTTGGAATATGCATCCCATTTTTATATTTTTGATTGATTTTTTTTTTACTGGACTTTTGGTCATGGACTTAACTATAGAGGTTTAGAGGGTTTCCCTTTTACTAGGACAAAGCATTCATGCTTGACAAAAGGGTTGACTGATGCTTGCAGGGTTGAGGGTTGAAAAGGAATAGGAATGATGATGATGGGGATTGCTCAAGGGATCGAGCTCAAGTTAAATGTCAAATGAATAATTACTTGACTAACAGTAGACTGGTCAAAGATGCAAGGCATAAAGGGGCTCATGTTCTGATGCAAGGTCCGAGTCAATTAGGAGCAAACTTGCCCCATTTGCTTCATTCCAAATTGGTCACATGTTGATTGATGTTGAAGGAGTTGGTTGATGTTTAGTTGAGGTTGGTTGATATTTGGTCAATGTTTGGTTGAAGTCGATGCTTGGTTGAGACTTGGTTGAGGCTTGGTCAAGGCTTGGTTGATATTTGGTCATTGTTTGGTCAAAGTCGATGCTTGGTTGAAGCTTGGTCGAGACTTGGTTGAGGCTTGGTTAAGGCTTGGTTGATACTTGGTCGAGGTTTGGTTGAAGTTTGGGGTCGATGGTCTGGTTGAGGTCTAGTCGAGATTTAGGATTAAAAGAGTGATTGATATTTGGTCGAGACTGGGTTGAAAGGTTGGTTGAGGCTTGGATGAAGGTTGAATTCTCCTAGTGGCTAGGGAGAATGTTTGATAGATTCGTTAAGTTCAGCTGAGTCTTGGTGGTCAGATTGACTGTGTTGATGTCGAATAAGGGGGTTAAAGGCGGCAAAGGGACCATAGTCTAGCGTGGAGATCCCGATTTAGGTGACGAGGTTTGAGAAGCATGGGTCGGTGTTGATGATTTGTTGAAGGGGTGGTCAAGAGGATCCTTGGTAAGAAGGGTATCTTTTTTTCGTTGTTGATGAATGACAGTGTTAAGAGTGCAGCAATGCTCAGTATCATGTCCCAGAGTGTGATGATAATGGCAAAATTTAGAGTTGTCGAACCAAGATGGTCTTGATCCGAGAGTTGATGAGTGGGATGGTGAGGAGGTTGAAGGTTTGTTGACGATGTGGTCAAGAATAAGGGTGTCTTTCTCCAAGTATTGGCAAATGACAACCTTGAGGGCACAACAATGCTCAGTGTCGTGTCCAAGCGTGCGATGATACGCTCAAATTTGAGTGTTGTCGAACCAAGGCGGTTTTGGTCTGAGGGATTGATATGGTTTAAGAGGTAGGAGATTGATGCGAGAAGATTGAAACAATTCCCATAATAGAAGGGCATAAGAACCTGCTAATGGGTTTGTGTGTCTTGTTGTAGTGGGGGTTGATGACTTTGGTTTGAGAGGCATAAGAGGCATTGGTCATACCATCATTTTTGTGGGTGGTGTAGCCGCACGTGTAGATGGCACTTTGGTGGTGATAGGTGTTGGATGTTTTGGAGGAAATATATGTCTGATGGGTTGAGGGGACAATGGAGGCCACTTGCCTCTGTGAGGTATGGGAGTAGGAAGCACCCCTATTAAAGTGGACAGATGCGGACCCAAAATTAAAGGTAATGATGAAGGTGGGGGAGGAATCCTCCGGTGTGGTTTAGTGGCCTTCTTTGGTTTGGGTTGAGGGCCACCATTGTGTGAGGCGAGGTTAGGTATGGGTTTGGGTTCTGATGTGGACGGAGGTGAGTGAGATATAGCAATCTCAGGCAAAAGGCAAGAGGAAACCATGACTGGGTCTTCCTCAGTCAAAATGGGTGAAGAGACTAGTTCTTCTCTTGATGGAGAAGAAATAGGAGAGTGTGGTTCTGCAATCGGATAGAGCGTAGGAATGGTCATGGTCTCGATGTGTGGTCTAGGCATGGGGAATGTATGATCCCCCATTAATGACAAGAAGGATGGGGGTGAGGCAACTGGTGTGGGTTCCATCAAAGCATCCTCCAATATGAGAGAGGTCGATGGAGGAATAACAGGAGAAGAGGATTCTTCATCTTGTGGAGGATAAATAGGGGAAGAAGGGTCTTCCACCTGTGAAAAAGATTGGTCAAGGACAAGAGGCGAGACCGTGTTGACCGTGTGTATGTTGTGCTCGTGGTAGTCATCGGCCATGGTCTAGACATTATTTTGGGTAGGAGGATGGTTAGGAAAGGGTTGTTTGAAGATGTCGAGGTGTTGGTTTGGCAGAGCATTTGGGTTGTCCAAGATGAGATCACCCCTGTCTAGCATGTCTTGGATGATGTTTTTGAAGGTTTGGCAATTGTTGATGTCATGGCCATGGACGTGATGATAGAGACATAAGTTGGCCTCCCTATACCATGTAGGGAGGGATTTTGAAGGGTTGAATTGAGGTGGTCAGATTGGAGGGAGATTAAGGACCCCCTCTTTGACAAGTTTTTCCAAAACAGAAGCATATGATTCTCCAAGTGGAGTGTATGAACGCTGGATGTACCATTGTTGGAATTGTTTGGTGATGCTTGGAGAGGTAGAAGGTTGAGATTAGTCAGTTGTTGTCAAATATGGTGATCTAATGACCATAGTGTTGGCCACTACTTTGGATTTGGAGTGGGAAGAAGAAGGTCTAGAAGAAGAAGGGTCATTAGTTCTTGCGTTAGTATTACGCAATTTGACCTTATCTTCTTCAATGGCATAGAGTTCAAGCTTTTGGGCCAGGATGAAAGCTTCATCGAAAGTGTGGAATATTTGAATCCGCAAGGTAAAAGAGATGTGCCTAGCACATGCTGGAGAAAAGAGCTTGATGAGCTCAGGTTGAGGCAAGGAGAAGAAGAGCTAGTTAATCAAGCCTCTCCAACGGGCGACAAAATCGACTATGGATTTGTCATCAAATTGCCTGATGGAGTAGAGGTCTGCGATTGATACTTGTTTGGTGATGTTGATAGAAAAATGGTCAAGAAATAATTGGGTGAGTTGAGTGAATGAAAAGATAGATTGTCTGGTAAGAGAGCTATACTAGTCAAGGGTGGGGCCAGAAAGCGACATGGGGAACGTGCGTAGAAGTAACGCATCATCATGGGCTATGAGATAACAAGCATGTCTTAATGCTCTTAGGTGTTGTTTTGGGTCCTCCTTACTCTAAAAGTGAGTAAATTTAGGGAGTTCCCACTGGTTGGGGTATGGTCGGATCAGGATGGAGGGATGAATGGGTTCGTTGCAAATTTGCTCATATGAGAGGGCATTGCATGAACTAGAAATAGAGATCTCAAGACTTGACATTTTTTCCATCAGCATTTTGATTATGTCAGCTGATGGATTAGCAGATGGGGCACCCCCTAGGTTGTAGGGTACCTGGAAGGTGGTCGAAGGGGCGTATGACGTACTTGGTTACGCTTGTGTAGGCACAACATATGGGTAGTGCGTCATAGGGGTAGATGTCATTGTCAAAGGGGCTTGTGCCATAAAGTTGGAGGACACAAGTTGACTAGATACCGCCATAGGTGGTTAAGTGGCAGCACTAGTAAAAGGATAGGTTGTCACTCCTACGTATATAGGTGCAAGAGTGGGGGAGGTCCAGACAATCAAGTTCTGGTATGGTGTAGAACTTGGTTGAATTGTGTGCGGTTGAGGGGGTAATGACACCCCGATGGAGGTAGGTTCGAAAATAGATGGGGAGGCCAAACTTTGCATATTGGCCATGGTCGAGTGACTAGTCGAGACAATAGGCTAAGTCATGATGGGTTGGGTAGCGGATGATGTCGATGTCATTGCCACTGCGCCTAAAAGGTCCCGCATTTGGTTTCTTACAGATAGTTTTGGAGGGCTTTGACATTGAGGTCCAAGAATCTTTCAAAATCTTGGTCCCCTTCAGGGATAATGGGGGTCTAAGTTGGGGTCGGTTGAGTTGGAGTTATTTCGGTCTCTGAGTGGAAATCCATTATATGACTGGTTATGGATGGGGAAGGTGGAAGCGGTTGATGTCTCACATGGTCAAGAAGAGCCTTGGTTCGACTGCGTGTCAAAACCATTCAAGGCAAGATGGGTCAGGTTTTAGAAACTATGTTTTTTTTTAGTTTTAAAAACTCAGAATGTGGTTTTGGTAGAAAAAGTGTCGGGTTTTAGGATGCTGTTTTGAAAAAGGGGACTGTGACAGTGATCGACGTCAGTTGAAAAACTGATGTCGATGATATTAGATCACTGACATCAGTTAGATAACTGATGTCAGCGAGGAAGGGTTGCTGATGTCGGTGATAAAACCGATGTCGGTGACTATGCTTTCCAAAAACCCAAAAGATTTGAGAGTTTTTGGAAAAAAGGAAGAAGAACGTCATCACTAACTCAAACAAGCAGATAAGAACAGAAAAGATGAAGAACACAAGCAGATCCTAAGCGTTAAGTCTTAAGAATCAACTTTTAGAATCTTGTGGCTTATGCCTTAAAGTGATGTTTGGGAAGGTTGGCTTGAAGAATGGGTCCTAGAAGAGGTAGTCTATGAATGGTTTCAGGTTTGTTTAGGCTCTCAAGAGTATGGGTTAGGTTTCGTACATGGCCTGGTGCTAAGGAGCAAGCTCCCCTCACTTCATGATCCTAGTGATAAGCTGGTCTCACTTAGCCAAAATATACTTTCCCTAGAGATTATCCTCCACCAGAGAACGGAGTGGGCTTTCCCCTTGGTGGTGACATCCAAGTGAGTTTGCCAGGGAGGGGTAAGGTATCCACTGGGTGATGAAATCCCAGTTGGGCCTTGTCTCAGGTAAGTTTGATATTTGATTTGTGTAAGTGATTCAGTTGTGTAACATAAGTTTGATTAATTCATGATGCGGTCTAATTACTAGATGTGGACTAAGAAATGCAAGCAAGCAGAAATGAAATGCAGTGTTTTTTAAGCCCAAGTCAAAATGTTAATTCGTATGAAGACAAATGGAGAAAGGGTTGAAGAATATGACTTTTGACTAGTCTACGATGCAAGAAAAGAAAGAAGAGTTCTTTTTAATCCTGCTTATGATATCATTTTGGAAGATAGAGAAGAAAGAGGTGAAAAGGAGAAACCTAATGCACCTATATGAACAAAAAGAAAAGAACCCAAGGAAGACCCTAGGTTCCCACTGGGCGTGCCATAATGTTTCTATACAATTTTTGCTTTCACATTCAAAGAGAGAATAAGAAACTAAAAAGAAATGGTCTAAGGCTTGTATATACCTAGATGAAGTCATGCGCACTGTAATCTAGACATTGTGAGAACTCCTCTTTGGTTGTGGAGGATGACACCTGAAAAAGAAAGAGACTAAAACATGAAAAGGTGTTAGATGAGGAGATGGTGGGCTGCCAAGCAAAAGCTTGATCCCAGAAGTATAATGACTTCCTTAAGGGATGTCAACCCACTGATTGATAAAAATAATGTCTGATAAAAAGCAAAATGATAAAATACTGAAATGATTAAAGACTGAAAAGGAAATGGAAGCAAATGCTTACCTGAATGCTGATGTCAGCCTGGTCACAGTCGCTGGCATCGGTGGTCCTAGTGGCATCGGTTGGTCAAGGTCTATCGATAGCGGTTAGTATGCTGACGTCGGTTAGTATGTCGATGTCGGTGGGGGCAGTAGTCTCTTCGGCCAGCATCAGTCAAGGCAGTAGTCTTTAGATGAGGTCTGGTTGAGTTTTTGGTCTGTGGATGGGTCTGAGACGGAGTTTAGGCCTTGTTAATGGTCTGTACAAGGGTCTGGGCAGAGTTTTAGGGACAATGGATAGAATGTATGGTCTAAAAAGGGGCCAGACAGAAGATAGAGGCAATAAGGAGATGGGGAAATAAGGATTCGGGTCTGGTCTAGTGATAGTATGGCTTAGAAGCAATAAATAGAAAACTAATTACAAAGACATTCTAAGCTATTGAAAATGACATAACAGAAGAGTACGTACCTCTTGCCTGCTGAAGAAGAAGTGTAAGAGGTTAGGCTGCTAATGTACCTATTGTTGATGTAGAAGACTATTGCAAGGTGGGGCTTCTGATACCTATTGTGATTGCTGGTGTAGAAGCCTACTGTGTGTACCTGAGAGAGAGAGTGAGAGGTCTAATAGAAAGATTGGCTGATTGATTGATCAGATTGTAAGATTCAAGAGTTGGATGAAGAGCAGGGGTGAAGGGAGGATAATAGACACAAAAAACCATTATGAAGGAAATCGACGCCGGTAATACCACCAACGTTAGTCGACAGTTGACCGACGTCGATGGCTAGAAGGTAGGAAAAAGGCTAAAAATAGCCTTTCATCCATTTTCCAAACTTTTGGGTTTAAGTGGCAGTGTAATAAATATTCGAGAGGGGTTAAATGGGTGTGAGGATGAGGAATAGGTCATAAATGGGTCATGGGGGGATGAAGGGAATCCAAAGAAGGGCATCCTAGGGTGGTGAGGTGGCAAGGGAGAGAGAATTATTAACTTAAAATAAGATAATTATTTCAAATTAATAAGACATAGGTTAGGAGTGGTTAAGAGGACCAAGGGGAAGAGAAGGGAAGGACGACCAAGGGAGTAGACACGATTTTAGTGTCTACAATCTTCTTTAGTGAGTCGTCAATAAAAAACTAGTCACCAACAAAGACAAAATCCTTTTGTTCTTTAGGATCCTTCTCATACTACTTATCATCAAAATCATTGTAAGTGATACCTTATCCAATCATTGTCCTTGAGGGCTTTTGTCACCTTGAGTGACCTTTTTCTCCTCATCATCAGCTATAAACTCATCAAGTTCTTCTTGAAAGATTTCCACTTGATGTTGCCAATCTTTTGAGAGTGTTCTAATATCAGGTTGAGGTATTAAATCATCTCTAAGAATAATAAATTCTACCTTGGTTTCAATATATTCCCCTAAGACTACAACCCTTTGAGGAATGACTTGAAACTACTCTCCTTCATGTTTGATAATACATCATATCTCATGGATAGCTACAAAATAATCTTCCATATGTTTCTCTGCATTTAGGAAGGTTGAGTTGATATTTTGTTCACCAAGAGGAGTCCCTATGGTGATTTATTCCTCATAGTCACTCATGATGTCTTATTTATTAGCCATGACTTGAGATCTTTCCTCTTCACTTTCCTCCCTCAAGATAGGTTATTTTTCAATTAAGGTTAAGGTGGAAGGTTAAAGGATAGGCTCATGGGTTTGAGGTGAAGGATGAGATGTGATGGGTTTGGGAATGGAGGGAACCTTCTTGTAACTTGAACCCTCTTTCTCATCTTCATGAACCTCATTTATCTCAGTCATAACTTCTTAATTCACCTCATAAAAGAGAGATTATTTCTCTAAGAGTGGCATGGTTGACCCTTGGAAATACTCAAGGAGATGAGATAGATCCAATGGTTGGGCCATAGATACTTGATTTCACTCTTGAGGCTGATCAACCTGAATAACCATCACCTCCTCTCTCTATTACATGATTTCTTGTATTCTTTTCCATGAAAGAAAGGACTTGGGTTCCTAGGGAGAGGTAAATGAACGCTGAATGGTCTATTATTTGGCTTCAAAAATCACCACTTCCTCCTTCTACACACCACTCTAGATGTATTTCAAAGATGAAAATGACTTAGATTCTTGAGGAGGGAGGAGTGGAGATTGAGCATCTTTATGTTTGTTTGACTACATGACCTGACTCCAAGATGGAAATTTGGGCTCATGGTTTTCATGTATAGTGTGCATTAAGGCTTGAGGAGTGAAAGGAGGTATGTGTAGTCAAGGTGATGTTACCTTTTCAGCTTATAGTGTCTGGTACAGATGTTTTTCTAAAACATTATTTTACCTAGCAATGGAGGATTCAAAATCAAACCCTGACTACTCATGATGGTTGGCTTCTTCAACACAAACCTGCCTTTCCTACTCAACTCTCCCTTAGATAGATTTCCATGAGGGAAAGGTTAAGGGAATTTGGAGGTAGCTATGGTGACCTTGAAACTCATGTGATTAGGGCTTCTGAGTGGTGATGGGAAGTTTAGTATGAGGTTGACATGGAGTGAATGAGGGAAGGCATGGTGGGTGATGGGGTGTTTATTGTTCTTCATGGGCTCCAAACTTATCCTCAATCTTGAAGATGAGTCTATATATATAAATCATGTTAGTACTATTTATATAATATCCTCTCTTAATGAAAGACATCCACTACTCCTTTGCCTACTGCACTAAATTCCTAACCCCTCTAATGACATGTTTTAGAACTTCATGCCCATACCCCTTTAATGTATCAATGTTTATCATATTCTTTTCTTGGTCTAATAGATATTTTATAAGGCTATATATAGAGTGTCTTGGGGTATGAGTAGGCTATTCAATAATTTCATGCAACTACCATGACTAATTAGGAGGGTAACTAGGCTATATATGGGGTAGATGAGACTCATAGAAGGCTTGATGATCTTGGTAATAAGGGGGATCATCAAAGATATGGAATAATTACTCATAGGGAGGATCAGGGTAATACTCATGTATGTATGATCGATATAAGTCCTCATACTACTAGTCAGGGTTATATAAGGATGCATATGGATCATTTTGAAGCTGTTAATGAGGAGAGGAAAGATAGAAATCTTCTCTATAGTCTGCCATAGCCTAGAAAACATGAAGATAGCTGAAATCATGAACATGAGTAAGCCCCGTACCTTGATATAAGGATCAAGGAATACTTGAAAATACTTTTCAAGATGAACATGCTACATAGTTGTTTTAATAAGTCCTACCGAGCATGACATGACTATTTTGGACTCAAATTATACCCTATCTAAGCAAGGGACTATTTAGGTCCTCTTTCTCAAACCTAGACTAACATTAGAATGACCTTAGAATGTGGGTTACCTAAATTTTGGGTTAGACCTCTAAGATTTTTAATGAGGATAGCTCCTTAGATGCATCATTTATCTCATTTTCACTAAAACCTATAGATTGATTGGGGTGAAAAGTGAGAAGAGAGAAACTAAAAGGGAAACCTAAACTAATGGTATTTATGCACTTAGATGATTGATCATCCACTCATACTTGAGCTTATAAAACATTAATGGGATAGAATAAATGATTGGATCTATGACTCTAAATGTTTGTCATGCATTAATGATTTATGCAGATGTTTATTGATTGATCAAAACCTAAGGGAGGTTAGGGAGAGACCTAATTCAAGGCACTATTCTAGTCAATGTATCCACATATAAGCTTCAATCAAATGACATTAAACACTAAGCATGATATGCATAACTAGATAATCTACCATCTAGGTGAGACTGGGACTTGATAAGGGAGAGAGCTCTACCACATATACAAATCAAAATGGCATGAAAACACTAGATGAATATAATGATATATAAACACATTATTTTATCCATATCAAGAGGTTATAAGGCTCAATCTTGGTAAATTCTAGTCGTGCCCATGAGAGGGATTAGGTTTAACACTCAAAAGCCTATATATAGTAGAAAGTGAAAGAGAGATAGGAAAAATACATAGGAGAGTGGAGAAAGAGTCATCATGATCAAGAAATGAGGTGGTAGTTTTTAATTCTTTTTCTTATACATGCTTTCTTATAATTAGGATCAATCCTTATCAACTAGCTAAACTCCTTTTATTCCAATAGTCCTTGAGCTCCTCTCATTGGCTGAGAGATCCCACTAGAATACAAGGTCTTGTTCTACATGATGAATTTTTTTGTTCAAGTGGAATTAATTCCCTTAATTGCTTATCTAACTACTAGTTTACCACCTTGAGACCCTAATCCCACGTGATGTGTTCATGAGGATCAAATCCTTGAATCCTAAAACTACTAGTGTCATGTCATGAACAATAGTTACTACTTGTTTTTTCAAGGATGAAACCATGCCAATAGATGATACCCTTTGCATTTATCACATATCTATTCCATTTCCATATCTAAATCATATGTCCATTCTATATATGGAAAACCGATCTAATATTATTGGTTTTCCATTAGTCTTTTCATTGATGTAGAACTATAGAATTTATAACCCCTTTCTTGATTATAATAGGTCTAAATAGACCCACTTTGTCTGTATAAGGATCAATAACTCACCATATAAATGGATCCTTTTAAGAAAAATAAACATAGTTATAAAACAAACCCTACAAGCTATAATTCTTCAAATTAGAGGTCTATATTTAGCCTTAATGGTGGTCACTTTATCTTCTTTATACCTAACTACATGGCTATGTCCACTCCTTGGCATTTTATCAATCTATAATGGTAAAATGATGGCCCTGCAAGACTTATTTTCCTTGATAAAAATTGTATCCTTTGGTTTGACCTTGTCCTTTAAACATTGCTCATACCAATAAAATTACTCCAACCTATCTTTAATCCATTGGCTTCATAGATCCTCACTAATAGATTTTGACCTTTTGACCTCTTATGTACCATTGATCTCCTTGGTATGAATGAATGAAATCCATTTATTTCATTTCATGAATATCCTTTGACATGTTAACTTTCACTTGCACCATTAGATCAAGATGTATGAAGCAACATGAGTCTTTAATCTACCTGGGTCCACTTTCTTATTAGTCACCTTGTGCCAATAGATCTTTGTTTAGGTACCCAAGATCTTGCCATTTATCACCTATGTGCTTGTCTATGAGGGCCCTTCAATAATCTTTAAATGGAAATGAATACTTGTAAGGGCTTAACTTTGGCATCCACATGCCTGTCACTATCCTACTAGACTAGCTTATTTGAAATAATATGGCCTAGGTGACTATGCCTTTAGGTATGTTGTTGTGGAATAATTTAACTAAAATAAATCTATTTTTATATTTGGCACTTTTGTCTTCAGGTAAAATGTCTAATAGAATGAGCCTTCAGGTTTTTTGTATGCAAAAACTATTCAAGAGAATTTAGGTCTTCAAGAAAATCATTTAGACAACTTTCCTGAAAGAATTTGTACTTATCTTTTTCCTCAAACAAAATGTCTGAAAGAAATTGGGTCCTTAGTATTTTGTATCAAGACATTTGTTTCAGCCTTTTTTGTATCAGGTAAATTGTTTGATGGAAATGACTTTAGGATTTTGCCTTTAGGATAATTTACATGAAAGAATTATGCCTTGTAATTTTGTTGTGCCCTTTGTGTGAAACAAATTTCATGAAAGAATTAGTCTTTAGACTTTTTCTTTGGGCACTTTGTCCAAAAGAAATATGCCTTTAGGATTTTTGTATTAGGACATTTGTTTTAGCCTTTTTGTATCAGACAAATTATCTGATGGAAATGACTTCAGGGTTTTGCCTTCAGGATAATTTCCTCAAAATAATTTTACCTTGTACTTTTTTTTTAGGATTTATGTGAAATAACTTCCCCAAAATAATTAGTCTTCAGACTTTTGCTTCAGGCACTTTGTCCAAAATAAATATGCCTTCAATATTTTTTTTGCAGATAATTTGTCCAAAATAAATCTAACACTTATCCAAATACCCATAATAACTTTTCTAAAGTAAATATTATCACTTAATCCAAATGAAAGGTCTAAAATAATTGAAGTTAGAAAAATAAAGGTTTTATAATTAGCTTTTTTGTAATCTTGTAGGCTCTTCTAGACTCATGAAACTTGCCATTAACCTTGAAATGCTTTGATCTTTAAAGGGTCAAACAGCATGAAAACCTATTTGAATACCTGCTCCATACTTGATCTTCAAGACATGGCATTACATCTATGTAAATTTTATATGTGGGTCAAATCTGGCTAATAATACTTGAATGTGTGTGCACATTGAACCTCTAACTGGTAAGATATTTCATTGTGTATATTTTTAGTAAGCATAGATTCCAATTATTTATCTGTTAGATTATGGGTGAAGCAAAAGTCCCCTCCATCTCTTTAAGTATCTCACAAATCTCTCACCAACTTTTTATTTGGCCTGACTCAAATCTAATAATGAAATATCTTTCTCAAGATTTTAGAAATGTTGTACATATTTATTTGAAAGATCATCAAAGTCATATACTAAATTTTATTACAACTTAAGAAACCAATCCAAGCTAGAATCCAAGGAAAGAGGAGTAGGTAGTAAAATGGGTCTACACCTAGATTAACATGAATTAATGAATCAACTACTACTCTCATTGAAGGAGTTATCTCTATGAATGGAGTATTTAATATGGCCATGGCATTAAAATTCTATGCTACATTAAGATAGGGATGATATGTTTGTTGCATTTGCATTATTTGGTCCTTCATGGGGCTCTTTACTTATGCAAGCATATTCATATCTTAATATGAACTCAATATGATCACTTAAGGGTAGCTTATATAGGATTATTAGATAGTTTTGGTATAAAATACATTTCTAGGCACTCTGACTAAACTAGGTAAGTTTTCATGGGGAAACTCTTCCAAAAACATGGTCCCTAAATTTATGGAACTAACCAAAACTTCATGTTTTTTTTCAAGCAAGTGATGATTGAACAATTATGGTTCATATGTTGATGGCATGATAACATAATAAGTTTGATATTGTATTTTTTCAACACCAAATAACACACTAGTAAGGTATTTAGATGTTTTTTCTTGATTCTAACTTAGATAAGGAGGTGTATTAACCAGGTAATATGCTAATATATCTTGGATTTATTCCACATATTGAAAATTGTAAGGAGGATAGGAATTCATCTCACAAAATACATCATCACCATATGGATCTTGAACAAAGGCATCATTTATGACCATGTTTTCATAATCTAGATTATACATGGTTCTACTATATATGTAGCGAGGCATATACAAAGACATAACTAATATCACACAAATTAAAGGTTTAGAGTTCAAAAAAAATCTTAGAACATGGTCTAAAAGAATTGGTCAATGCTCAGTACATCTAGAAACTTGGTATAATTGACAAACTCAGTTTAAACTTGGCATAGGAATAAATATCTTCTCCAAAAATATATTGATGATAAGCTTGGTATCAAATATTTCTCCTAGGTCTGATGTACTGCATGCAAATGGTCAAATGAATGATAAATCCAAATCTTGGTTTTTGGCAAAGTGTCTCAAATAAATCTAATCTAGGTCTAAAAAGTGAAAAGGGTGATAGGTCTTTGGGAACAAGGCACAAATATAGGCTCAAAAGGTATGAATGAACTCTAAAGACTAAGGAAAATACTAGGTATTTGGAAATAAGGAACAAAGATGGACTTGAAATAAACTTGGTTGAGGTAAAAACTGAAAGGCAATAGACTTGAAATAAACTAGGTCTAAAAAGTTGAAAAGTAAATGTTATATCTTTGGAAACAAAGCACAAAACTAGAATTGAAACAAACTTGGTTGAGGTAAAAAATGAAAGGCAATTAATCTAACAATTCGAAAAACTTGAAAAAAAAGGCATATGGATTCAAACACAAACATGATCTTGGCATAATAAATTATCTCTAGTCACATGTCCAAAACCATTTAAGAAAATCAATCTCAAGTACAAAAAAATAAATATGATAAGTAAAGCATTCAAGCCCAAGTGATAAGTAGGAATCAAATGTAAACTAAACATGTTTAAGGTTGTACTTGAAATAGAGTTTTGACCTTAGTTTCATGTAAAAAATAGAAGTGATGCACAAGGAAAAGAGACCACTTCCAAAAATATAGGTAAAAGAGTCTTTAAAGCAAGCAAGGAATTAGTCCAAGTTGCATAATTCAAAGGTAAGAGGCAAATACCCAAGCTAAAATTACGCAAGGAATAGGCATAAACCACTTAATTTTAAATCAAAACTTTAGAAGATATCTTTCGAACTTGGTTTAAAATACTTGATTTCTCAAATAGACAACATTCTAGAACCAAATGGAATGCATAATGATACTAATTTTAAAATAAAGGAATACATGGTTTTAGACTCATTTTGACACAAGGTAAAGTTTTGAATCAATAAGATCATCATAATAATGTTATCTCACTCAAAAGGTATGACAATGGTATTTATTTCAAAACTCCAAAGCAAAAACTTGGGATGAAAATGGTAGCATAAAAATACCCTATTTAAACAAGTGACACATGCACATAAATGTTTTGAAACTATCTAAGGAAAAAGTGTCATATCAAATTAATATAATAACACCTATTAGGATAAAGTGTTTGTTTAAACATGTGATTAGTTTATGACTTGTGAAAAAAATTTAGTCTATAAAACATACATGAAAATTAAATAAAATAAAAATATCCCAAATGTATCATTATATTCCTATAACTGACATGGGTATGCATATCTTAATCCAAAGTTTTCATTGATATACCAATTCTTTAACTAAGTGTTAATCTAAAATAGAAAGTATAGTTTAGGTAGATTTTTATATGCCACCCTCTATCTCTCTAACATTGATACATGTCATGAACATAGAGTGAGAATCACTCAACATTTGGCATGTAATTCTATGGTAAGTGGGGCTTTATCTAAAATCTATAAGTTTCATGTGTTCTAGATGGTCCCAAGTATGGCTAACACAAGGGGTGCAATCACGTCAATTGGGTTCATTCTAGATAACTTACTATGCAAGGGTCTATTTCATTACATAGCGACTCCATATTTGTACTTCATAGTGGAGTCTAATGTTTAGCCAAACCTTACCCAATTTTTCATTAGCATCGGAGAGGATAGCCACTCATCCCCCTAGTAATCCCAATATCACGTGCCTTAATTTATCACTATGGAGAAAGGTTGAAATTATGTTGGGATATGAAATCCAAGATGGGAAATTAGTATCATGTTAGTATGATTAAAATCAAGAAAAAAAACACTAATGAAACTTATACCTCTAGCCTAGACACTCAAGGAGATATATAACTATACAAGTAACTATCAAATGAAGAAAAAAAATAACATTTACCTTCCTTGAGATCAAGATTTGTATGTTGGCAATGAATTAATTTGCTCAGTTGTGTGATCAAAGATTATTTGGTAATGGAGCTTCTTACACCACCTCTCCTTGTCACCTTGGTAATGTTGGGTTTGGATTTGGATTTGCCTTAGCTTGGCTTAACAAATGGGCATGAGAAAAATATATTAAAGGAGATTCTTGAATATATTTTATCATAATAACATTACAAAAAATAAGCTTTGTCTCTCAATAAATGAATATTATAGCTTTAGCTTTTGAGTGTTTGTTTGATTAACTAGTGAGGCCTTAATTTATAGACCTCCAAACTAACTCTAATCGAAGTGTAAATAGGTTATAGTTAATTATAGTTGAGTTCTAGATAACCCTAGTTGAGTTAATGAGGGGACATGTAATTAACATTTTAGATAGAGATCCCATTTATTAGGCATGGCTCTCCATATCTAAATTTATGGCTTTAGAAAATATATTTTCAATTCCTTGACTTTGTGGATAATGACATCATCATGACATCATTTTTATTGAAATTCCCTTTTTACAAAATTAAATTTAACTAATTTCACATGGAAATTTCACTTAAGTATTTAATTTTATTTACTTAGTTAATTTATTCTACTTAACTTTTTTGTACTTTAATAATTATTTAAGTGCCCCACTTAATGGGTCCAAAGGCCAAACTGTCAATTTTCTAAGTCACAAGTTGACTAGAGATGAATCCATGAGAGTTTACTATTGAATATAGGATAATAACCCAAATAGGGATGCCTTCTAAGCACTAATGTATGATGTGTGGAAAAAATTGGAATATTTAGTTATTCTTAAGATTAATTTGCACTATTTGATAGAAATTAATATGAAGTATGATTGAAATCTATGTTTTTACCAAAATTGGGTGTCTGCAATAGTCACTTGTGACTTGGTGTGAATCTTGGCATAAATTGGGCATTATAACACTACTCTCAAAGGCTTCAAGAAGGTATTCCACCAGAATAACCTTACACACAAAAGCTTGTTAAACAATGGTGTGGGCATTTGTTTTTATTTTTAAAAGAACTAATTATAAACATAGGTAGGTCAGGTTAAATTCTAACTTGGATTGAGTATAAATTATCCTAAGTTGAGTCAGTCTAACTCTAGGTGGGGTTAAGGCACTTCTGAAATTTTGACACCTCAATTTTAGATATTTGTGAGGTATGATAACTCACTTTAGATATTTGTGAGGAGTGAGTCATATTTTTTAATATTAATGAGATAATAAATCCTTTATTATTTCATTATACTTTTAACTTCTTTTTTGAATTAAAAAACCTTTTTTAGTAAATAAAATTCACTAATTTGATTTGAAATTTATGTTTAGGAAAGTTAATTAGGATTTGTAATATAATTAGTCTTAATTATTGCTTTTTTGGCTTTTGTAAATTATTTTAAATGTTATGAATTAATATCTTAATAGGCCAAAAGTGATAAATTATTAAGTATTCATTTGACTAGGGTTAGAACTGAACTAGGTTAGTGATGCATATAGGGTAGTGTTGACCAAATTTTGGTCTTTCAAACCAAAATTGGCCATCCATATTGAAAAAATAGTTGTTTTATCATATGTTTGGATTATTCTAGTGTGTGTCTTTGTTAGAAAAATGTTTGTGTAAAATTCATGGTGAAGGTTCAAATATTTCCTTTCAGAAAGCTTTCTTCGAGTTCTTGTTCAAGTGTTTTTCCTTTCAAACTTTGTTCCAAGCATAAGTGAGTTCTTTCAAGTTTTGTATTATTTCAGAGTTTTGTTCAAGATTATTTATTTTGGGTTTTTTTCCCAAATAATTCTTTTGGAAGTTTTTTTAGAGCCTCAAAGTCTTTCTTTCAGACTTTTTTTCTGAGATAAATCAAGTGAATTCTTGTAGACTTTTTGTTTGGGACTTTGTTTCTAAAGGTCCTTTTCAATTTTTCCAAAGGATTTTTTCCAAGCCAGAGGGTAATTTACAACTTTCTTGAAGGGATATTTTCAAGCTAAGTGGACCTTTTCAATTCTTTCGAAGGGTCATTCTTGTGGGAAAGTCATTTACATTTTTTTTTGAAGGACACTTTCAATTTTTCGAAGGGTAATTTCAAAATTTTCAGAGGGATTATTTTTAAAGAACCAAAGGAAAGTGGATGTTTTTAATTTTTATTAAAGGCCAAACAATTCTTTTGAAGGGTGATTTTCAATTTTTTGAAGGGTATGTGGACCAATACAAAAAATCTAAAAAGGAACATTGCAAGGTTGTCGAAGGGCCATTTTCCAAAGAAACTAAGAGGATTTCTTGTGGGAGAATTGTTTAGGATAATTTCCCCACAAAAAAAATAATTCCTTCAAAAATTTTACTCAAAGAAAATAGTATAAATAAAGGTGTAGATAAATTTTCTGATGGAATTTACCCAACGGCCCTCAGAACATGAAATTCAAACTATGAGGAATATCCATTGAAGTTCAAATAAAGGAAACAAAAGATTTGAAAAAATTCTTTTGGAAAAGTGCAACGACAAAAGTCTGAAAGGTGATGGCCTACAAAACATCAAACTCTAGTTACAATAAATAGTCATTAAGTTTTAAAATGGGAATTTGAATACAAAAAAGGGAATAATAAATGTGAGAAGTAAATAATGAGTCAACAAAGAGCCAGCTATGCCAAAACAAGATGGACTTAGTAATACCAAAGGTCATTCTTGTAACTATTGATGGAAATTTTTCTTATTCCTAATTAACACATGTCCAATTGATCTTGCAATATCAATCATTCAATCTCCCTTTAGAAAACTATATATATGTATTCAACCTATTCTCAAAGTAGCCTCCATTAGTTAATGACAAAAATCTGGCCATATTTGTATTGAAAACTCTTGAAGAAAGATAAATTATGCCACTCACACACTACATTTTTTTATATTGGTTTAACATCATGTTATTCTCATTTAGTGAAAGTTATCTTTCCTAACTTGTATCCTTGATTGCCCACCAAATGCGTAGACATATTTTTGTCATATATCCTCACTAGTATTCTCTAATAATCATATATACATTTTTGAAGTAGTTCAAATTCATATTATTTTCTTTAATTGTGTGTTTCCCTCTTGAATGTTGAATACCTTTCAAATATAATAAGTGAAAAACTAATGTAATAATGCATAAAAGGTCATGAGTATTGTGCAAGGAAACCTTGTCATTCTTTAAGTACTAATTACAATCAAAGTGAGAGGATAATACATGTTGGTGCATCACCATTTATCTATTTATGTTGTTAATTTTCTCTCTTTTCATACATAGTTGATAGATTAGTATAGATAAAGCTTCAAAAGTGCATTAGGGGAGCTATCCCTTAAATCTAGAGATTCATCTCAACTAAATTATCACCCATAACAAAAGAGATTATTGTATTGTGTTTCTTGGATGAAGAAGACTAAGTTTGTATTCAAGGATGTAAATCCAAGCATCAATAGGTAGTACACCAAATAAGCTAGCCTTATAGCATTTTTGGATAATTAAATCCCTCACATAGATGAAACTAATAAATTTAAGTGATTTTTAGGCTTAAAATATGTTATTTTCTAGAAATTGAACTGAATGTTGGTTTAGGCATGAAAGTGGCCAAAACTAAGTGTTTACAAGTTTTACTAATGTAGTTACTTCTTCTCTTACACCTAAAACTATCTCTTCTTCCCTTGATGTTCATGGGTCAAAGATGTAGCACACACACTACTTATCACCTAGTTATCATTGAGCCTCTTCAAAGTATGTTTATTGATCATGTCATGGTGATACCATACTAGTTATTAGGTTTTATGATCTTTCAATATTGATAGTTCTTGAGATTTCCACCACATTATGATGACCTAAATTACATTCATATATCATAATCGATCCTAACATAGACTCTATTTTTATTTATACTACTGATGGTGATAACATATTGCATTTGTCTAAACTTGATCCTTTATCTACATGATGGGAAGATGAGACATATTGTGAGTTACATAAGGTTTTTGGTCATTAGGCCAAATATTTAATACAAATTAGAGGTTCTTAGAAAAAACTTAGGCTTTAGGTTCCACTCCTACTATAAACAACAAAACTCCAAAACAATATACTTTTAGACATACTTATTGTTTTCATGGTACAACCAAACATACTTCTATAAATTATCAATAACTTTGACAATATATTGATGAACTTCATCCTTAGAAGGAACAATTTTTTTATAAGAATCTACCTCGTCATAAGATCCTTCCAAAATACATTCCTAAACATGAGGAGGTTTATTGCCTTTGGATTTAGTGCACTACACATAATATAGATAGGTTTAGAGTCTTGTAACAACACTTATGTAATTTTTATGACCTAAATCACCATTTTAACAACAACATACCCAGAGCCTTTAATATATTATGATATCCCTTACCCACCCTTACATCACCTATAATATTATAGGATTTCACTCACATTATGGTGTGGGTCCTTGCATTAATTACCCACCATAGGTGATGTCACATACACAACCTTCTTCTTCTTCTAACATACCTACATTTTACATTAATATAGTGCAATAAGAATTACTCACACATCTCTTAGTAATAATTAAGGAGACACTAGTCTAAGCTATATCCCAATTGTAGGACTTAACATAAGTTATTGATGATGTATACCATGAAATCTATTAGTATTTATGAACATGTTAATTTTCTATGGCATATTATGTCACACACTCCTACTTGATTAAATTTTGACATTTTTACATCATTATAACAATTATGATACACTATTTATTATTCATTTATTTACTTTATTTTTACATTATGAGTCTTACATCCATGATTTTTTTGCTTTACAAAATTTTTAACATTTATACATTCAATGTTCATGCTTTAATTTCACTTCTTTACATACTTTGAAAACACTTGCTTTCCCTTATCTTGTGATGATGTTTTATTATTTATATGTTTTTGTTAGATCACATGTTGAATAATATATTTATTTGTGTGACTTGAAAATTTAGACTACATGTTACATTAACCTATATTCTCCCTATGATCAGGTACGAAGCGTATACATCATTGTACCATTATTTACATGGATCTCTCACAATCCCCATTTCTTCCCTATATATCTATCATCTTAAGTACATATAATATTAGTATTTGGATTGCATATTTACTTGTGGGAATGTCTAAGCCTTTTTAGACTAACATCAATTTTAAGTACTTATTTATTGTAACTAAGGTATAAGCTTCTTTATGTTATCAATCTATATCACTTGTGTTTGGTTCTTCCAAATCCATATGGAGAAGGAATAAAAAATGCATAATAGTTAAAATCTAAATCATTAAAATAAAACACAATGATAAAAAGTCAAATGAATATTCAAAATTCAAAATCACACCAAAACATGTGATGTTTCTTTGGCACATATCCTATTCTAGTTGAAGCTCAAACTCCATAATTGGCCTCATAATAGAGCCAAGGTTAATTTGGGTGTGGCAGGCCAATAGACTAGGATAGGTCTCATTATTTACATCTAGTGCCAACATACTTTTTCATGCAATTACCCAAAATTTTAGTATACTAATGACTATGTAAGGGGTGATGAGGAACAAGAAACTTGTTTTGGGGATGCAGGTTCATTTTAATTTTTATGTAAATGACCTTTAGGAGATGATCTAGGTACTTCACTCATTAGCTAACTACTTTACATCTACCATTAGGATATCTTAAGTCTTTGTTGTCCAAAAAAATCTTGAACACTTGCACACTTGCTTAATATGTCTCATTTCTACTAATTATTACTGCAAAACATATGTACATGTTTTTCATTCCCTATCTTCATAACATCAATCCTAAAAAGTGCCCCTAGATGCATATTTATTTTATGTTAATCATACATCTATGATTAATATTTTGTGAGTTGTAATATATGACCTTGGATATTACTGGGCCTTACTCATAAAATTCCTTTTCATCCATGTTTGGTAATCCATTTTTTATTTATAGTGTAATATCTTAGATAGGACTAGACCTTTTTCACAAAATTATCCTTTTACTACAAATAAGTATCACTTGGTCATTTATTTTTGATTTGCAGTGTAAGACCTCAAATAAGACCAGGCCTTCCTTACAAAATCACTCTTTATACTTCATACACTACTTGCCATATTTTATCACAAAATAACTTTAGTCTTTCACATGATTGATTAAACACAAAATCTAAGCTTGGATTTTATCTTATTACTATTCTTATTCTCATCGCTCACTTGTATATGTTTACATATTTTATGAATTTTCTTACTTAGATTACTTGATTTCCATATTATTGATTTCATTTACATTTTATATTTATTTAGTTTACATATCTTTATTTACATTTACCTTTGTTTAAATTGATGTGTCATAATTTACTTCACTTACATTATTTTTAATCATATCTTTGTTCACATTTTTTTTCACATTGATATTCCCTATTTTCTTAAATTTATATTCTCTCTCTTATTGTCTTATATATTTTATTTACATTTTATTCGTGATTGATATTTGTCATCTTTAAGTTTTTTACTTTTGAAAATTATTTTCATAATCATTCTTTTTTGCCAAGCATTTTTGATATAAAAGAATAAACAGATACATCATACATTTTTCCATAACATATATAAAAATCAAACACATGTGCTAGCAATAAACTAAGTACATCCATAACATACAAGAGTCATAAAAACACCATATTTATACATATAAATGGATTGACAATGGTTGATACAATATCACATGATATAAATAATAGTACAATAATAAATCTAGAAAGGGAATCCACCTTGTATATCTGGCAATGTTCAAACTACACTACCCATAGAATCCTATGATTACCCTCTATGAATAGTTTATTTAAGTGACTCTATGTGTGTTTTTAGTCCCTACACATATCAATGAAAATTGTCTAATTGGACCTATACCTAGAACAACTATATATATGTAAACAAATGTGTAGATTTATTTGTAGCTTATTACTTACATGATAGCAACTCTCCATCACCAACACCTAGTGGTAATACCACCTAGGCTACATCAAGTTGCCTATATCAATCTCAAGTGGTATCACCAACCAAATGGAACCAAATAGCATACATAAGTGTTAAACACATACAATCAGATCAATCATCTATGTTGCATCATGCTCAATAAATACCTCATCTAATATATCATGATGTGCTCTATCTACCATGGATGGCCACTTAGCCTCCTTAGCTATAAAATCTAAAAAATGCAAACCAAAAGAACATCATATCACACACAAACACACACACACACACACACACACACACACACACACACACACACACACACACACACACACACACACACACACACACACACACACACACACACACACACACACACACACACACACACACACACACACACACACACACACACACACACACACACATCTAAAATATAAAATATATCTAACATGTACATAAAATCTATAAAAAAAATTAATAAAATACAAATTACCTACCATTTATAGTCTCATCTACTCACCCACTAGATGCCTCATGTGAAACATAGCTCTATGGTGGTCTAAAGCCTTTATAATGACTAAGATGTAACACACAAGCATAATGTAGTTCACTATGAATTTGCCCATAATCAACCAAATCAGCATAGGTTGTGTTATAATATCTCCATATTGATCCACTTGTGGATATCCCTCTAATAGTTCCTATGGAGGTGCCTTTAGTAGTGCCTTTAGTGGTTCCTATGGTTGTATATGTGGCTTAAATGGAACCTACCTCCATATACATCACTATTATGGTCAATCTAATACATAATACTATGTGACATAATTTATGGGCCCCTAGCTTGTTAAGTAAAGGATTTATGCCAACATGACATCCACCTAAGCATAAGGTGATCATTTTATGTAGTGGTTAGCCTTGAGCATTTTATACCTAAATAGAGGTTTTAGCACATATCTTATGCCAAATGGTATGAAGCTAACTATCTCTCAAATATTTAGGAAATTATCTATGATTTGATGAAACATGATAGCTATAATGCAAACTTCATGAATTCATGGAGCTGGCATGTATGATCAACAAGTTCCATCTTGGCACTTTGCGTGCACCTTCCACCCTACTGAAGATGCTCTTAAAGGCTATTTAAGCAAATTGAGCCAATAGAAGAAGAGGAGATCAAGAACTGTAGTGTAGATATGGTGAAATGAAGTCACTCTATATGTATTGATCCAATAGCCATTAAGGCTTTAGACATGGCATGGAGGTCATTAAGGCTCTACTTATAAATGCCCAAAATCATTTTTGAGCATCTAGGTCATTAAGGAGTATTAACTAAGCATATACTCTATTATCAATTTTGATTAATGATGAAGACTATTATATTAAAACATACTCTATATGGTTTATTTGTCATTTTGAATTAGTAAGGGAATGTGTATGTATGTAATGTTATAATTAGAATAGAATATGTTAATTAACAGTCATGCATATTTACTAGTCTACATCTTTAATGTATTCCTTGTAAACTTCTATGAAACCACAATCATTTTGTATAAAGAATGAGTATAGGTTTTGTGCCAAGTATTCTTGTCCTTTTTAATATCACATGTCTAGTATGAGTAGTTTGAGCAAAATAAGCCTTGTGACCTCTTAAAGTGCTTATATGACTACTAGGATTAGTCCATGAAAGGCTTGTGCCTATGTATCTAATTAAATTTATTATTCAATTGATCAATTACAATAATTAAATCATCACATCATGGCACAACTAGCCTAATGTGGGCCCTAGTTCTTTCTCAGTTGTGTTTTGGGTATGTGCATAAGGCCTTACCTTATGTGGATAGATTCTAGTATAGCCAAGTGTTTAAATGTTGAAAGCAAAGGTAAAATCCCATGCTTGTGCTTAGTTATAATAAACTAAGAACTAACTAAAAAATATTTTGTACAACATTTTGGTTTCATTTCCAGGACACAAATTGAATTTTATTACTATGATAGTGTCATAGAATGATTTACCAAATTTCTATCGTAAACATCAAGCACTGGCTACAATGGGTGGAAGATAGCTTTGTGCTGAAGCATCTAACCTATAACATAAAAAAACCAAGAAGATGGGTTCAAGACAACCTATATGACACTCTATATGAGGTATTTTTATGTTATTTGACTAAGCATGTGTACCAATGGTTGGCTACATATCCAACCCACATAATAAAAATATATAGACAATTATATGAGTGGATAAAATAATGCTTATAGAGGATTACAAACATAGATGCTACTTGGATTAGAATAGTACATAAATGGTGGTAAGGAAACCTAAATATATTTGTCCTTGAGTTCATAGTCTCAACATACTCATGCCTTAAGGAAGTAAAGTACCAATTTTTATGCAAACCTAGAGGCATGTTTGTGAAGGAGTTCGATGCAGAGGTCAAAAAGATAATGGTGGATTATAATGTTGAAACTTTTGGGATGGAAGGATAAATTATTTTCACATATAAAAAATGTAAAAGCGGGGAAAGGGGATGTGTAGGTGAGGCATAATGGAAGGGAATGAATAAATTGATACCTGAGAGCTCAAAAGATAAATTTATAATAAGAGATGATGCTAGCTGATGGAATATATAGAACTTGTAGTTGCCAAGAGAACCCATAGAAAGTGGGAAGGACATGGGGAAGGATATCTTGAAATACAATAGCATGAGGATGAGAGATATAATGAAGTGATGAATCAAGATCAATACTTAACAGGTGTGGAATTCATTATGTTCCTATAAACTTTGGCAGCTATAGATATGATTGATGAACATACCATATTTGAACCTATGGTGTATGCTAACATAATGGATCCCCTACTTGAATAAAGTATAGAAGTAATTATTGACTCTACTAAAAAAATAAATATTAGACATTTTGCAGAATTGGATTGAAATTTATGATTGAACATAGTATTCCATACAAGGAGGTGAGTAAAACTACCTCTAGACCAATGGGTGCTAGCTCACCATAATATAAATTAAATGTACCAACTTAGTCAATGTTATAAATGCAATAAGGGTAATAGGCTGATAAAAGTGGTCCAACAACACAAGTAAGTAAAACAATGAAAATGACATCAATTATGCCAATAGTAATGATGGGATCAGTGCCTAACCCCATGGTTTGAGGCATTGGAGGACCATCTCAAGATAAAAACTAGGGGGAAAAGTACCTCAAGTACCATCTTCCCCTTGCAATAAATGTAATATAAAATGTCTATGCACTTGTCATAGTATAATAGTATGGAGAATATTTCATAACATGTTTTGAAGTATGAACTATAGTGGTATGCATAGGGCATAACACAATTAGAGTGCAAAGCTACCTAGTTTGTGACCACTTTACTTGATCATGCCCATACTTGGTATAAACAACATTAACCCTAACCAGGCCATGGTTGACTATGATACCCTAAAGGATGCATTCTTGAAGGAATTTGACATTTTATAGTTTTAACAATATATTATCATCATGCTAAAATAAATTATCCATGGAATCTCAAAGAGTGTGCACCTTTGTGATTAAAGGTTCACAACTCTCTTATAAAATCTCCCATATTATATTCACCCTTCCCAACATGAAGAATGGTTCATTGGGGGGTTTGTCATGCCATTTTAAAGATTTGTTTCCATGAAGACTTTTATACACCCTTGAGAACCACTTGAAGCCACATTTAGAGACAATATAGTCAAAAGTGTAGATACTAGGATCAACCCCTTTATGGATGCATAGATTGCATCTATGGCTTCCCAACTCCAAAATCTTACCGCTAGATCTTTGCATGACACTCAAAGTGGATTATGGTGCACCAAATATGAATTAGAAGGCCATAATAAAATTAACTACCCATAAATAAATGTGTTCACTCTACTTCAAAGCTATGAAATATATCAAAAAGTACATGAAATCAAAAACTACCCTTTATTACAATGTGCTAGACAAGTCAACATAACCATATGTTGTTGATTATGAGATGCATATACCCATATCATTACTGATTATTGGGTGATTGATGAAATGCATGAGAACATATAAAGAGGCACACAATAAGTGATCACAATAGTCAGAGGGTAGGCTAACCAAGGTAATGAGATATACGCCTAACAAAACATAATATTTGGGATGTAACAGCTCACCATAGGGCAAGGTAGAGGATGTGATGGTGGAAGGTTCCTACCATGATCATGTTATAAGTATGGTTCAATAGAGAATTATTAGTGTGATTATCTTACACATCCCATGTACAGGTATTGAGGGTCCCATAAGGTCAAAGAATGCCTTGACCTTTAAAAAAAATTAACCCAAAGTAGGCCTAACACAATCAAGGGCACAAGAATGATTAGGTGTGAGAAGAAAACATAAAAATGGACCCAAAAGGTAAAACCTACATGCACAGAAGCATTAAAGGTACATACAACTACATGAAGTGGATTAATCACTTATATGTTAGTTGTGTCAGTGCTTTAGTTATGCCTCACATATGGGGATAAGGGTCATAATGAGTGAATAATGTAGCCTAAACCCAAATCTACACCATACCAAGACCCAATGCACCATAAATACATGTTACAATAAGATATGAATGTCATAAAAAACCTATAAAGGGGAACTCCAATTAGCATGAGACCTAGAATTATAGGTTGTCTCCTCTAAGAAGAAGCAGGATAGTGAGGAAGCTTAAATACAAGAATTTATTGAGATCTTACACCTCCTATATATAGAATGAATGTTACCCCTATTTAATAACTTGCTCTTAGAGCATGCATGTCAAAATTAAGCTGAGGTCACCAAGCCACACATGTAGATGGCATGAAAAGTTTGACATACATAAAATGTTGAATATGACCAAGAACTCGTAATGGATGCCACTGTCAATGTATGGTCTATATATGAGGTTATTATAGACACAATCACTAAAGTCAACATCTTGACCAATAATGTTTAGGAGAAGGAGAGGCCAACCTTGAGACCTTCCCCTCATATACTCTTCATGGCCAACAAGACATGGGCATATCTTATCAAAATTATAAAATTGTAGTTGTAGATATAATTGGCACCAAATTCCACACTAAATTTAAAGTGATTGAGTTAGTAGAGAAGGACAACTACCTGATGCTTCTAGGAAGGCCATGGTGTTATGAAAAAATGCATATATTCACTTTAAAAGGTGTTACATGACATTTGAGAATGCAAAGGATATGGTAGTTATAACCCTCTCAAATGACCAAGGACCCCCTATGTCGAGAGTATAGACATCGAAGATGATATCAACCATATCCATAACATCATGGTATAAGGCATCAAGAATCTAAACCCAAATTATCAAGGAATCCTATTTTGGTAAGATAGATAATCAGCCTTAAACACTTTTAATGTTTCTTGAAATCTATAGGTTGAGGAAGAATATGAGACCACTAGTTGGTGATACCATTTGGTGTATGTAAAGGTGTGAAAACTAGTAAAGACAAGCTGGGTATAAATTAAGCACATTTATAAAATATGGGTCCATGGTGCCAATAAAATGGGAAAAAGAGTGTTTCACCTTAGTAAGTGCAAACTTAAAATGCTCGCAAGATATGAAAGGAATAATACAATGGAAGACTATGTATATGATCTTGAGTCATGCATCCCAAAAGAGGTGGATATAATGGCTACACTAGTGTACACATTGAACATCACTATCACTCATTGGTTGGCAACATAAAATCCCAACTTGCCAACTTGGTAATATATAAAGGTAGCCATTTGTACCAGGTTTAGAAAAAGTAATGATGACTTAGACATTTAATCCTACTCTAGTGACTTGGACCTTATAGCTCATGTACATCTTTGTGAAGAAATAAGGATTGTCTATGTCAAAAATGCCCCATGTAATTTGTGGGTTTATGACTTCTATATAAATCTAAAGACTTGGGCACAATTGTGGTATGTATTTAATGAGACGTGCTATGAGATAAACAATTAGGATGCCCTTAAGGAGTATTTTTTTTATAGATTTTCCTTTTCTTCATAAAACCTTGAATTTATTGAGTCATTATAGGTAGTTCAAAGGTCCATGTTTGAGGACACTAAAATATTGGAGGAGCACTTAAAATCCATGTTTGGAAAAAAAGGGTTAGCACTCCCAACCTTCTTTGAAGAGAAAAATCTCAATAGTGACTCTAATGAGGAATATAATTTCACATAGAAGGTGTGAAATTGGAAGAATTTTATAGGCAAAAGGAATTTGGTGTGTTAAGTTGAGGATAACACCCTAGAACAAGACCCTAACTATCTTTGGGTAAAAATAAATGAGGGAAGTATAAAAGTCAAGGATTCACACTAGGAGAAGACTGAACCCTACCAAGTGCCATTAAGAATTTCCAAGGTAGATGTTAGTTTAGAGGGGGAACAAAAAATTACCACTCTGGGAACCTACTGGTCTAACATAAAACTGACACGTATTGTTGATCTCCTAAAGAAATTCCAAGACTTTCTCCCTTATAAATATAGATATATGAAAGGTATACACCCATCCCTTGGGAAGATGAGAATAAAACTAGTAGATGGTGCAAGATGCATAAAAAAATGGCCTTACAAGATGAACCCAAATCTCCATGCCAAGGTTAAGATAGAGATCAATGGCATGCTAGCCACCAAAATAATCTACCCTATGCAAGAATTTTAGTGGGTTAGCCCTATGGTCATAAACATCAAAAAGGATGGGTACATCCAAATTTGTGTTGACTATAGACTATTGAATGACACCTGCATGACTGGCCCCTTTCCAACCCCATTCATGGATGAAGTATTAGATGGAATCATAGGTTTTGAGATATACACCTTTACTAATGGGTTCTTAGGATACCATTAAGTATATATTGAGGAGGAGCACAAGCATAAAACCACCTTTATGATTGAATGGGGTTGCTTTTATTATAATGTGATGCCCTTTGGGATAAATAATGCACCAACCATGTTTTTTCAAGTGGTGATCACTGCTTTTATATAATTAATTCATAAGTTTCTCCAAGTATACTTAGATAATTAGATAGTGTATAGGTTAGTGAAGGATCACTATGACAACTTATGCCTAATCTTTGAAAGGTGTAGGTAGTTAAAAATTTCATTAAACCTCAAGAAGTGTGTTTTTGTAATGCTATTTGGAACTTTACTTTGGTACATCATCTTTAAGGATGGTTCACTCATTGTTATGGCAAAGATTTCAATAATCCTTGAGATTTAGACCCAATAAACATATAAAGATGTTCACACTTTTATTGTACATTTTGGATACTATAGGAAGTTCATAAGGAAATATGCCAAGATTATGGTGCCTCTAGAGGAAATCTTGTGAAAGGATGGACCATTCTATTGGGGTGAAGTGTAAGAAGATGCTTTTAAGACCCTAAATCTCAAAGTAGCAAGTGAAATGATATTATAATTTCCCAACATAGGAACTCCCTTCTAGTACACATTGATGCCTCTAGTACCATAATCAACACCATACTCACATAACCAAGAAAAGGGAAAATGGATCATCCCATTTCTTTTGCAAGTCAAAAGCTAACCAAGGTAGAATAATACTACACCATAACTAAGCATGAGGTACTTGCCATGGTCTATGCCCTAATTTTTTTTTGACAATATTTGTTGGTGACCCCCTCATTTTATTCACTAATCACAGGACACTTAAGTACCTAGTCAATAAGTCCATTTTGCATGGGTACATTTATAGATGGATTGTGTTATTTTAAGAATTCAAATTATCTATTATAGTGAATTCTAAAAAATAGAATTTAGGCCCAAACCATCTATCCACATCAAATCTAGTGATGCAGTAGTACCTATTAAAGATGATATGCTTAACACACAATATTATAGGGTCTAGTACCTCCTAGAATAATTGGTAGAGATTTCTATATTTTTGACCTCTAGATCTGCACTTCAGACCATGACTACTAAAGAAAAGAAGTAGTTCATATTTCATGATGACCCTTTTCAACTCATTGATGGGGAACTATAAAAGTTAAGCCATGATGAAGTCATGTACTGATGTATCCTAAAGAATCAATAGGAATCAATATTACAAGAGGTGCATGAGGGGATTGTTGGACACCATTGTATAGGAGACACAATATCACAAAAAGTATTACAATCAGGCTTGCGGTGGCCAAATTTGTTTCATGATGCAAATGAGTACACCAAAGCATGTGACATATACCATTTCATGAGAAAAATAAGCCATCAAGATGATATGACTCTCATCCCCATCCTTTCCTAGGTACCATTTTAAAAATGGCCCATTGAATTTGTTTGGCCTATTACTCCTACGATGGGGAAAATAGGTGTAAGTACATTTTGGCAGCCATAGATTACTTCACCAAGAGGGATAAAGTAGTGCCAACCAAATATTATACATTTATCATAATGAAAAGGTTTGTTTAGGAGAATATTATCAATTTTTATGGATGCTTGTTATGCTTGACTATCAACCCTAGTGTGCACTTCATCAATGAAACCATTTAGATCTTGTTGGATAAATATATGATGGTGTACCATAAAATGACACCCTACCATCCTAAAGTGAATGGTACTATAGAGGTATTAAATAAGATATTAGGAATTTTCCTCATAAAAATATGTGATTTTGGCTAAAAGTATTGGGATGATTGTATGTCAGTAGTTTTATGGGCCTATCACACTACGTATAATCACCTAAACAAGGCTACACCATTTCAACTAATGTTTGGCATATAATCCACTTTACCTATGGAATTCCTAGTTACCTCATCATGTATCACATGTATTGGTAAATTAGATGATCAAAAATATTTAAGTGCATGCCTAAATACTTGGAGTGTCTGGATGAGACACATGCCCAAGAATGGTGGAGATAGTAGATAGAAAAGGCTTGACAAAAGGTATGACATGATAATCACATCAATCACAAGGTATTTACAAAAGGTGTACTAGTCTTGTTATATGATTCTAAGTACCTCAAGTACCTAGGCAAGCTATAGATTAAGTGGATGGGAAATTATGTCATCCACAATATATTGGAAACTATCACATGTAAGTTATACATATTGTCTAGTGAAATACTCCTTAGGCATTTTAATGGTAATAAATCAAAATGATACAGTCACTAGGATGGCACTTACACCATCTGGCACTAAATTTTGGATCATAAGTTGGTTTCTTGCCATGACCATAACAAAATTAGTGAAATCCAAATATTTACTTATGTTATTTATTAGGTTAATAATCATGGCACTTTAAGGTCTATAGAAGAAATCTTATGGCATTTACACGCATAAATCCAATCAAGTGAGTTGAGCATGGTCACTGTATAAATACTTGAGGCCATACACCTAAGTTATTAGGTGTGTGAAAAGTTTTCTAGGCTCAAAAATTACAAGTAAAATTTGAAAAAGAAAGGTACACAAGATGTTCATGTTCAATAAATAAAGAGGAGATAATGAGGTAATGGATGACTAGTGCAAGGATTTATATGGGGTAGTGAAGGCCAAAACAAGAGACATAAAAGTGCAGAGAAATTGACCAAGAAAGAGAATCACACTTGAAAGGAAGTGTAATACTAAGAAGAGATGGAATCGAGGAAGTTGAATCATGCACATGTGAAGTGTTGTTCCCAAGTTATCATGAGAAGGGTGAAGGTGACATCAAGTTAAACAAAGCACAAGAGAATGACCATCATGATAATTGGTACCCATCCAACGGTTAGTAGGAAATGACCATTTAAATTATTTGTCACTTCATCGAATAAAATATTAATAAATTTAATTTTATGGAGGTGAAAGCATAAATATCCATAATAAATGAATATCTGGTGATGGTTTTTAGTGTATTTCATGATTTTAGTGGATTTTGAGAAATATAAATGATTCCAACCATCAATACGGTAGTTGAAAACCTTGTATAAAGGAGTATATGGTCAAGGTAGTAGGGTTACTATCATTTTCAAGAATTTTAAGTAGAGCAAAGAGTTAAATCCATTAAACCTAAAAGACGATACCAAAGAAAGAACTAGTCACCCATAACCTCCCTAAGTAAGAATGAAAGAACAAAAATAAGATTGTGTTCCACCTTGAGTTGAAAAAGAGGTGAATTGGGAGAATTTGGTAGAGAAATAGGAAAGTAAGAGTTTATTAGAATGACTAGGATACCATTAATGGTGTAAGAAGCTTGAGAGTCGAATGCACAATCATATTTTTCATGACTATGAAGAAGCACCAAGTAATATTTTGGGATTCAATAGAATAAACCAATCACATTTCAATAGTGGTAAGTTTAGGATGGGTAATAAGAGACTAAACACTAGCTTACCATAGGAATATAAGGATTCAAATAAATCATAGGCAATAAAATAAGTAGCCACTATAAAGTGAGAGACATAGATTGTGGAAGGAGTTAGCATCATATAAATAAATCGAGAAACAAATGCAAAGCTCAACTATAGGGTAATGGAATAACCCCACCCCCCCCCCCCCCCCCCCCCCCCCCCCCCCGCCCTCAAGGTCATGATGGGGGAGAAGTGGGTGTCCTTTACACATATATGCAAGATCAAATATTGAAACCATATAACATTAAGTAATGCACAAGAATTAAACTAGGACTGGATGGTAGACATGGGGAAGAAGACAAAGTCAAGAGTTGCAATATTTGATGTCTCCATTAGAGACAAATTGGAAACCATGGGTGCTACATTATTATTTGAGATACCAAGATCTGGCCAACTAGAAGACTTGGTGCATTTCCTCCTCTTGAGAGTGCATGATGATCAATTATACTTCAAAAAATGGTGCATGAGGATCTTAGTGAGCCTCATTATTAGAATCATAGGGCTACATAGCATATGGATAGACATCAATGAGATAATGGAGGATGAGGTAGAAGTTTAAAGGGTCAGAAAGCTCCTAGGATAATATTAGTCATGATTTACATTCTCCATCAAGGGCATCCAAGATCTTGGCACAATGGAAATAACATGCCTTGTTAGTGCCAAATTATGCCTTGGTGGCTAGTGGTTTGATATTATCAAGACCTTATTATGTATTTCCCACCACATGGCATAAGGTGTGAAATTCAACATCTCCAAGTTCATTGATAAGGAATTAGTCAAGAACATTCAAAAGTACCATCGAGCATGTGAAACCTTCTAATGGGGATATATGTTTATTTTGTTAAGTTGTGGAGCTAAAAGCTTCACAGGTATGCAAATGTGGAGGTTGTTGGGTTACACAGTAACTGGCATCAGTCATAGTCTGCCAACACCAGTCAGGGGTTGACTGGAAGCTGCTAACATTGGTTAGTCATCGGTCTACATTGGTCATCTCTAGATAGACATAGACTGGCATCATTCATCTGTGCATTATAGAACTGTTGTTCTAATTTTAGACGAACAGTTAGTTTGCATGTAAGGACTAATTTTAGTCTTGAGTCTACATTTCTAATTATTGCTTGGTTTGGGATCTATTTAAGAGACCCATGGGGCTGTATTGTAATAAGGACTAAGAAGGATTATATTCTCAAGTGTAAGATCTAGAAGGTCTACAAGAGTGCAAGATCAAGAAGATCTACAGGGAAGCAAGGTCAGTTGATCTGTGGGGTAGCAAGATTAAGAAGATATGTGGGTGTGTGTGTGTGTGCAAGCTTAGTTAGATATGTGGGGTAGTAAGATCAAGAATATATAAAACACATGGTGTAAGCAAGACCAATTAGATCTGCAGGGTGGAAGATCAAGAGGGTTTGTGGATGAGAGTAGGCAACAACAACCATTGGCTTGATTGTCACTGGAGGGAACAACTCAGTGTTGAGTTGGTTGTAATTGATTGAAAGAGAGAACTCTTGAGGGAGAATTATTGTACACCCAAGAAGTGTGGGAAGAGTGAGATTTATTCATTGTATTTCCTTCTAAAAGAGTTGAATACAAGATTGTATTATTTCTCGTATCTCATATTCTTTATTGATTCTAAATTCTAGTTACTTATTACTTCTGGTTTAATTCCGTGTTTAGTTGCTTATACAATAGTAATAAATTCTACTCTTTGGAGAGGATCCTGACAGTTGGTATTAGAGATTGGTTCACTGACATATTTTGATAGTAATGGAGGAGATAGGTGTGTTGAATAGTGATGATGACCACCTATGGGATGTATTCTATGCATGAAAAATAGAGGTTTCCTAGCTTGAGAAGAATTTTATGATAATCATTAGCACATTTAGACTTTTCATGGGGATATAATACTTTTGGGAGAGGTGAAACATGGACCTAATAATCCTTTCCAAGTATTTTTTAGTTGATTGAGGGATAGAGCTTTATGAACATTCGTTAAGAATGTAAACTGGTCAAAACCCTCTATAAACCCTCATAATGGAGCAATTAGAAATAAATTACTAGAAAGGACCCAAAATGGATTGGTTGACCAATTTTTACTATTGGAAGGTATATAAGATTACTCTAGGAAGCTCTAGGTGGTAGTGGTGTGTTAGGGAAGTGAGTAAAAGGTACAAAAATATGCTTGTTTTTGAAGATTTTAGTTCTAAAGGTAGGGTTTACTGAGTCAACACATGAGAGTCATTGGAACTTGAAGGCCAAGAATTTTTATTAAGGTTTATGGATTTATTTTGTAAATTTACCTAATATATGTCAATTATCTAAGTCAATAAATTTTCCCTATTACTAATCTTCTAGACAGTGAAAATAGTGACAAAAATCCAGTATAAGTGAGAATCCATTTAGGGATGGTGTAAAGGTGAGTAGGGATGAATACAATAGTTTGGGGTATTTGTTTAATACCTATGAATTAAATTTCATTGATTTTTATGTGATTTTGATGACCATACATAGGCAAGAAGGTGCCTTCAAGATGACTTGTCTGAGTAATGAGAATAGTAAAGAAGTATGTCTCATAGAATGATCTATATGTTTCATATATGACATTATAACTCTATATGTTTGTGATTGTAAATGTTATAAGGTTTTTTTTAGGATAATATGAATGCATTTTAAGATAAATAAAGTTTTTACACAAGTGTTATATGTCATGATCATCATGACTAGTTTTTAGAGCTTGTAGGCAGTCTGGAGTGGCCTATTTGGAGAGGCTAGTTTGAGTTGTTCTGAGTAGATTTTTAGGTGAGTGAGATTTTTGTGATATTATATAAGTTTAATAGCTTCAATACATGGATTTATTATTTATACTTTGTCTCTATCTTTATTGGATTAGTCAAATATCTTTGACTAAGTTTTTGGTGTGCATGACCAGTTTGAGTTGGTTTGGAGCTATGTAAGCTATGTGAAGGTGAAAAATGGATTTGAAGGTGTTTTTTATGTCATGTAAGACCTATAAATGTTAATTTTTTTATGTTTTTATTTGATAAAATAAATATTATTCCTCAGTTCTTCTTGGTAGTATTTTTTGGATATTTTTAGGACTTGAAGCGAGAGAGAGAATGGCTTAGATGGAGTAGTGGTTTGGAGTTCCAAGTGAATTGATCACTTTCAGGAGTGATAAATGAAATATAAAAGGAATATTTTATGTGTTTCACATATTTATGAATTATAAATATGGCTTAATAATTTCAAGGTGTAACGAGTACTAATGAAGGACTAATGCATTAGGCCTAATTGAGATCTAAAGGATGATTAAGCTTGCTTTGGGTTATGAAAAACCTATGGAGAGATTTTACTATTAATGTAACATTTATGAGGATATTTTATAAGGTTAAGACAATTATGTAAAATATCTTGGCCAACCAAGATCAGTTAGATGAAAGAGTAGTATATATATTGGGTCTATTTAGACTATTTAGAGTGGGAGTGAGAGTGTGTGGACTAAAGTGAAGAGTAGAGATTAGTCAAGGAGTAGATCTGGGTAATTGAGGATCATCATAGGGATAAGATGATCAGTCATTTTTTTATAATTAGAGTCATGAGCTAACAAGTCATTAGACATAACAGTCTAAAGGGTGACTTGGTTGAGCAAATGAGTAGGAGTGCCTGCTTGCAGACGATAAGTAGATTATAGGTGTATGAGCTTCAAAAGGTCATCATCAGGTGTATAAGACATCAGATTAGTGGTTGAAATTAGATCATAGGTGGTTGAGTAGGTGATTAATCACCTAGGGGTTTGTATCCTCCTTACTAGTTAGAGATAACTAAAGGTCTAGTTGGAGCTAGACTAAATTGAGGGGTGGATGCTCTTTGATCAGTTGGTGCTCGTCTAAAGTCTCTTATTTTCTTCATCTTTATAGGAAATTATTCCATTGTTTTTGTAGGATTTAGAGTGGTTTTTCTCCTCCTAGAGGGTTTCCCACATTAATGATGTGTTCATATGATTTTTTCTCTTGTTCATGCTTTAGATGTATAAGCTTTCATGTTCATGTTATTATGATGAATGAGTTTATGGAATTGAATGTTAAGTTTTAACTACTAATTCAGATCCCCCCTTTAAGTATCTACTTCCATCATTATGTTTTCTCATCTAAGTATTTCATGGTGGTTCTAAGGAAAACCCCTAATGCATAATAGCTTGAGATCCTAATCAAAACCATGGATCAAGACAAAAGTAGGATGAGGTACCAGTTTATGTGCCCTAGAGCCAAGGCCACCAAAGACGAGGAAGATAGATTTAAAAAGATAAATATCCATCCCCTCCATAGAGTGATAATAAATTAGAGGATCTTAAACCTCTACTATTATATGAAGTTGTGAATGAAGGGTGCCAATCCTGGAAAGGATGATGATCACCCCCTTCTATTCAGCAATGAAGGGAAAGTTGCATTGAAGCTATAGGAGAAGAAAATTCAAAGGAAATTGGGTGAAAATATTAAAGAGATCATATATCACATTTAGTTAAATATTTCCTCCAAATAACTAGTTATGTCCCCTATTTCAAAGAAGCATGTGATCTTCACACAAGAGAGTGATCCTTCTAGTAAGAATCATAAGAAAAATACCAAGGGACCTATTGCGTTCCCCACTATAAATCTTGAAAATATGGAGAACAAGGTTACCCTTGTACCCATAATAGAGCAGAAAATTGAAGAATATTGAGTAGGGACCTATATCCTATAGATAGAATAATGAGAAAATGAGCTAAGTATTGAGAATGTATAGGAAGCCCTACAAAATTACATGAACACTATTTTTTAGGTAATAAAGGAAATGACAAGACTCACATCCAACACCACCCTAGTAATAATCCTTCTAAGGAAACCATCACTAACATATATAAAGGAGACCTCCCTACCACCTTCTCAAATAGTCAAAGAGAAAAGAGTGGCTTATAAGAAGATAGGATTGAGTGAGGAGGATATCAACAAGGCATTGTCACTTGAAAAAAAGTAGAGGCTTGCTTGAGAGAAGAAAATGGCCATGTTAGATAAAAGGTCCCTAAAGATTGCTATAAGTAAAAGATAAACATTTTAAGAGTTTAGATAAACACCAAGTTATTCCACCAAGGAAGTAGAATAATTTACCCAAGAGGCATGACCAAGTAGTGAAAGGGTGCCTAAATAAAAATAAGGTGATACTAATGCCTTAGAACAATAAATAGAGCTGGTGGAGGAACCCTAGTAGTAACAAGGTGATGCTAGTGTCAAAGGAGTTTATAGGGAGGTAAGTATTTAAAAACACCAAGATGAAGAAGTGGATGAGGGGGAGAAGTTTGGGGAAGAAAACCCCAAGGAAAAAATAAGTGAGTCCTCTAAGGAGAGTGCCAAAGAGAGTAGTGGCACTAGTGAAGAGGAGGAAGTATAGATATAAAATGTCATCATCATGAAGTATGATAAAGAGTTGAATATAAGGGATAGGTGGATGAATACCTATACATATATGACACTAAGCCCCTAAGTCACCATGACTAGGATGTATTAAAAACTCTCATTTATGCTGGACCATTTTATGGATGAGCCCTAGTTTGAGGTGTCTAGAGAAGCTACTTCAAGCCTAGAAGAGCCTTAAAGAGGGGTAGGATTCCCTCATTATTAACCATCACACCATGAACCTAGTTTAATCTAAGAATGCACTAATAAGAATGGCCACAAAAGTTGTGCATCAAAACATCATCAATGATGGGAAGGTGAAGAAGTGTAAAAGGCTCCTTGAAAAGACCAAGGATGAGGTACATGCCAAGAAATTCAAGTTGAAACAACTCAATGATCATGTGGAGGTGGAAAAAACATCTCTTATAGTATCAATTAATAATTTAGACCTTTTATAGGTCAAAAAAATTGTGTTGGTGGAGCTGATGCTCCCAAGGTTAAAACCTGAGCTGGAACAGGAAGAAGAAGAAGATCCTAGCACCATTCTATAGAAAGAGCTAGCTAACAAATTTAAATAGGTATAAGACCTCTTGATAAAATTTTAGGAAGGTGTGGAGGAAACATATTCCATTCTATTAAGCTTCTATAACCAAGCCTTGATAATAGACATGTGCCTAAAGTAGGCAAATGAAGATAAGGTGAAGTTGATGGAACAATTATACTTAGTAATAAAGTTAGATAGGATGTAAATTATGGGGAGTGCTAGTGCACCTAACAACCAGATTAAGTATCAAGATAAGAACTTGGAAGAAATATTCCATGCTCTATAGACTAAGGTATGTGAGTAAGGAGAGATCCTAGATAGGAGTGTGGAAAAGGCAAAATCTAATGTTGAGGCCTTGTGTAAGGATCTAGAGAAAATGGATATGATTGCACTCATTGTTGCATCCTCTAAGATAGATAGTGATGTATAATAAATCAATCTTGGTGTTAAGGGATTTGAAGACTTCAGTACTGAACTCAAGGAAAATACACCTAAGTTATGTGCTCCCAAGAGCTTGACAACATACTTTCTGAATGGACTAAAGTTTTTTTATGAGGTAATATTGGGTCCCTCCCTCATTAAGTAGAATATCCATGCTAACACAACATCCACCGAGGAGTGAGGTGATCATTTTATATAGTGGTTATCCTTGGGTATTTTATAATTAGCTAGATGTTACAACACATATCTTGTACCAATTGGTAGGAGGCTAACTATATCCTATATATTGAGGGCACCTTTGATTATTTGAGGAGATGTGGAATCTATTTTCTAAACTTCACAAAGTCATGGAGTTGGTAGGTATGATCAACAAGTTCTAGCTCATCACTCAATGAGTACCTTCCACCTTGGTGAAGATGATCCTGTAGGCTATTTAAGGAACTCAAGACATTATAAGAAGAGGATATGAAGAACTATAGTGGAGATATGGAAAAATGAAGTCACTTTGTATGCATTTATCTAATAAACATTAAGGATTTAGACATGACATGGAGGTCATTAAGGCTCCACTTGTAAATGCCCGAGCTTGTCTATGAGCCTCTAAGTTGTTAAGTAGTAGGAACTAAACATATACTCCATTATCAAATTTGATTAATGATGAATATTGTTGTATTAAAATGTATGTTGTATGGTTTACCTATCTTGTTTAATCAGTAGGGGAATACATATGTATGTAATGTTATACTTATAATGTAAATATGTTAATTAACAGTCATGCATTTTTAATAATTCACATATTTAATGGAGTCCCTATAAAATTTTATGATGTCACCATCATTTTGTATAGAGAATGAGTATAGGTTATGTGCCAAGTATTATTGTCTTTGTCAAGATCATATGTCTAGTATGAGTAGTTTGAGTGAAATAATCCTTATGACATATTAAAGCACCTATATGACACTAGGCTTAGTCCATAAAAGGCTTGTGCCTATGGATCTACCTAAATTTCTCATTGAATTGATCATATCCCATAATTTAATCCTTGTTCCATGGCAAAGATAGCCTAATGTGGGCCTTACTCTTTCTCAGTTATGCTTCAGGTAAGAGCATAAGGCTTGTGCCTTACGTGGATTGATGCCAGTGCAGATGAGTGTTCAAATTTTGAGAAAAAAAAGAATGTCCCATGATTGCACTTGGTTTTATTTAATTGAGATATAACTAAACAAATATTTTATATAACAAAAATCACCTATTCTACCCCTCTATCTATTATTATATCCCCTCTTTATCATCACCACCATCATCCTCCACATCTCAGCTAGCATGGTTATATGATAGGAACATCCAATGGTATTCTTGTACCCCCACACCATGATTCTCTCTTTATGACATGCCTAATATGTTGACACAAATTTAAGAGTTACCAGGTGTGGAAAACCATACTATCTTGGTATGTGAGGCACTAGATGTGGCTCCACCTACCAAAGATAGTGTTTTGTGACTCTAGCCTATACTTGCACAAAAAAACACCTATCCAAATGGGACAAGTATCTATTGTACCCTAATATAGTCACTAAATAATATATCCTTATATAATCATCTATAACATTGGGTTATGTGGTATAACATGAAACATATGATCTTGCATGAGAAGTTGTACATGTGGTAGGGAAACATCCACTACATGTAGTAATCTTGTAAGCTAATACGTTGGGAACCTCTGATAAATACAAATACATAATAAAATAACAAGTCCCATCATCATTTTTCCTCATGAAAAAACATTATACAAATCATGCACCAACTATACCTAAATCATAAATCCTAAATCATACATTGTGTCTTACTCCAATATGGATCAACAAATACATGTGCACATACACACACACACACACATAATGGAACCTTCCCATCTAAATTATGATAGATCACATGAGCTATGACAAGTCTAATAATGGCCTTTGAGATATCCTTAATGGACAACACATGCACATTGAATAGATGCATTTCGCATGATCTCCTAGGCATATTTATTAGAACTAGCTTCCCATAAGGCTAAAGATCACCTCGTTGCATTACTATCAGCTATATCATATGACATAATAAAGGATACAATCAGAGTCCTAAAAACTCATGGACATAATCAAGGGTGATACCCAATTCAATGGTATCCCCATCCACCACCCACCTATAAGTATTAGTTTGTTACTCCCATGTCCCTAAGAACATGGAGACTAAATCTACACTAGGTGGAATCCACCACATCTCCCTAATACCAGCAAAACTTAAGGAAATCAATTAATCTTAATCCATTATAGATAATCTCTAGAGAAGATATTGTAACCACACTACCTCCAGTAATATTTAAATTCTCTATTAAATACACCCCACCAACTAGACTTTAAATTGATTTCTACCAAACAATGCAAATTAAGCCTAAGAATCACTTAATGTTCCAATATCATCCACACATTGGACATTAAATATAAAAATAATGTTGAGGTATCCCTATTAAGGGTATTATCCTATACACAATATTAACCTCTCATAGATTCATCTACAATCAACTTGTGACTTATAAAATTGATAGTTTAGCCTTTGGACCCATTAAATGGGGCACTTAAACAATTATTAACATGCCAAAATGTTAAGCAAAATGAAATAACTAAGTAAATAAAATTAAATGTTTAAGTTAAATTTATATGTGTAATTAGTGAAATTAAATTTTGAAAAAAGGAAATTTTAATAAAAATGAGGTCATGATGATGTCAACATCCTCAAAGTCAAAGAATTGAAAATATCTTCCCTAAAAATATAAATTCAAAAATGATGAGCCATGTTTGATAAATGGGATATCTAACCAAAATATTAATTGCATGTCCAATCCTTAACTCAATTAGGGTTAGTTTAAACTCAACCAAATTAAACTCTATCCTTATTCCACTTGGGTTAGAGTTAGTTTAGAAGGCTATAAATATAAGGCCTCACCCATTATTCAATAAGATTATTTTCTATAATGTTATTATGCTAAAATATATTCAAGAAGATCATTTGGTATAGTGTTATCATGCCCATTTTTTAATCCAAGCCAGAGCCAAATCCAAGCCCAACATTACCAAGGTGAAAAGGAGAGGTGGTGCAAGAAAATCCATTGCTAAAGAATATTTGATCAGACAATCGAGCACATCAATTGATTTCCAACATAAAACTCTTGCTATAAAGGAAGGTAAATGTTGTTTATTTTGTCTTCATTTGATAGTTATTTGTATAGTTATCTAACTCCTTGAGTGTCTAGGCTAGAGGTGTAAGTTTTTTTATTGTGGATTTTCTTGATTCTAATCATGCTAACACATACTAATTTCTCCTCTTCGATTCCTACTGATCACATAATGGCATGACTGGTGGGATCATGTACCCCAATATCATAAATGGAATATCTTGGGAGATTTTTGGAGACAAGAAGATTGCATTTTAGAGCTTAAGTATTGTTTTCAGCTAACTTTTTTGTGTTTGTGACTATAGATTTACAAATTTTTGACTATGTAATTGTAAATTCAAAAATTAAACTAAAAAATTATTGACCAAAACTGTAAAATCATTCCAAAAATTATAAAATTACTCTGGTTTGGGCTTGGATTTTTGAAACCGCAAAATTGATAGAGAAATTTATAAAATCATTGAGCAAAATTATAAATTTATTCTACGATTTCAAGAATTTTTCTTGGTTTTATGAAAAATTGTGAATTCATAGAGTTTGATGGAAAAATAGTTATTTTAATTGAAAAATCATATAGTTTAATTGTGAAATCATCATTTTAATCGCAGAATTATCCATTTATATTATGAAATTGTCAAATATTCTATGTGTTTTCATGATTTTATTGATTATTTACGAATTAGAGACATTTAATAGAGAAATCATACACTTGAATCATGAAATTATTTTTTTATTTTGGTATTTTTCTTGAAGGTCTAAGATGTGAAATTTTAAACCTGAGATGAGAAATCATAGAGTTGTGAAATTATTTTCCATAGTTATGAAATTGTTTGCTTGAATTGGAAAATTTTTTGTCAAAGTTTTGAAATTATCGAGTTATAAAATTTGTAGACTTGAGTTGCAAAATCATTTTCCTGAGTTACAAAATTGTTGAAAAGAGTTGTGGAATCATTCTAAAATAATGAAATCATCCACTATAATTGTTTACTTGTCTAGTTTTCTATATTTTCATATGTTTGAATAATTTTGTAGTTCATAGTTTATTGTGTAACTATGAAATCATTTTAGAGAGCTATTTTTTTTTCTTGAGATAAATTAAAAAAAATCACCTTGGCTTAAAGCACAAATCAATCCCCTATCTTGTTTGTAGGAAATTAAACCAAAGAAGAATAATTTTTAATGTTTTTAAAATATTTTTTCATTTTTTGCACAATCCAAGTTTTACAAAGGTTGGAAATACATTCACATTTTGTTAAGTTGTTTTAAAATCAAATTAATTTTTTTTAGAATTTTACAATCTTTTAAAAGTGAAAAAATGCCCAAGGGGCCAAAAATTTCATAAACATTTCAATTTGGTGGTCATAAAATGAATCAATGTCTTAGTTAGAGCTCCTAAGAGATTTTTCAATTTTTGTTTGTCATTTTTAAAAAACTTAGATTACATTCCATTTTTCATCAAAACAAAATTTATATCTTATATTCTCTCCTCCCATTAGCTTTAGGGAACTCAGGTGACCAAAAATTCTTAGTTTATTACTCTTGTTTGTAAAAAGTGTGTCAGAAAGAATGTCATGTATGTTCTCCCCTATCTCTAAGTGACTTAGGTGATTCAAAAATGACCTATAAAGTATCTAAATTTTAATTTATTTCTTTTATTACATTTTTCTTGTGGGTGGGATTTCATCACCTCCCCATAAGTTATTTAGGAAAACATTTAAATAGTATTTCATCTCCCAACATCATTTCAACCTAGATACATAGTGGGGTATATAAATTAGGGCATGTGATAATGGGATTTATAAGGGGCTAAGTGTCTATCCTCTTTGATCCTAATTAAAACTCAGGTCAAGTATAGGTAAACATCATAATCCAATAAGAATTACATGGATGGAATCACTATGTGAAGGAATAAACCCTTGCATAATAAGTTAGCTGGTATGAACCTAATTGAAGTGATTTCACCCCTTATGTTAGACATATTTGGGACCATATAAAACACACTAAACTTATATATTTTAGACAAATCCCCACTTTCCATGGAATTTCATGCCAAATTCTAAGTGTTCCTCACTCTAAGTTTGTGACATGTATCAATGCCTGAGAGATAAAGGGGGCATAAAAAACTATACCTACACCTGTACTTTCTTTTTTTAATTCACGCTTAATTCCTCTCAAGCATTGTTATATTGGTGGAAACTTTGGTTGAATCTATTCATACCCATATTAGCTATATGAATATAAAGATCCATTGGGGTATTTATATTTTCTTTAATTTTCATGTGTGTTTTAAAGACTAAAATTTGTTTGTCTGTCATAAGTCAAAAAAATGTCATAAAATAATAACATGTTTATACACCACTTTAGTCGAAGAGGTTTTATTCTATCTATTTAATACCAAACTTTTTCCTTAGAAAATTTCAAAATAGTTTTGTGTGTGTGTGTGTGTGTCAATTATTTAAACATGGCATTATTATGTTACCCATTTCATCCCATGTTTTTGCCTTGGAGTTTTGAAACAAGGCCATTGTCATATATATTGAGTGAGATAACACTTTTATGCTTCTTGTATTGTTTCAAAACTTTTCCTTATGTCAAATCGAGTCCAAAACCATTTATGCCTTTGGTCTACAATTGCTATTAGTATGCTAGCCATTCGAGTCTATAATGTTATCTATTTGAGAAATCAAGTCTTTGAAACCAAGTTTAAAATTTATCTTACAAATTCTAGATTCAAAATTAAGTGGTTTATGCATATGCCTTACATAATTTTGTCTTGGGTGTTTACCTCTTACCTTTGAATTATAAATATTAGACTAATTCCTTCCTTGATTTAATAAATACTCTTTTTCATGTGTCTCACATCAATTTTTTGCTTTGATCCAAGGCCAAAAATCTCTTTCCAACTACAACCTTAAGTGAATTTATTTTACATTTGAGTCTTGCTTAACACTTGGACTTGAATTATTTACTCATTATGTTTATTTTTACCTATTTGAGATTGATTTTTCTAATTAGTTTTGGGCATTTGAATAGAGAGAATGTCTTATGCCAAGGTCAAGTTTGTGTTTGAATCCACATACCTAATTTGAATCCAAGTGTTTTAAATTTTTAGATTAAATTCCTTTAAATTTTTACCTCCACCATGTTTATTTCAAGTCTATCTTTGTGCCTTATTTCCAAACACCTAACATTTACCTTTTAGTTTTGTAGACCTAGATTATTTTAAGTATAGCTCTGTGCCTTGTTTCCAAATACCTAACATTTGACTTAGATTTTAAAGTCTATTCATATCTTTTAAGCCTAGTTTTATGCATTTTTCCCAAATACCTAACACTCTTTTCATTTTTATACCTAGATTAGATTTGTTTGAGACACTTTGCCAAAAACCGAGATTCAGATTTACCATTCATTTGACCATTTGTGTGTAAGACATTAGACCTAGGATAAAAATTTGAGATCAAGCTTATCATCAAGATATTTTTTGGATAAGAGTTTCATTCCTAGGCCAAATTTAGAGTATTTTGTCACTTAGACTAGATTTATAGACATACTAATCATTAACTAATTATTTTAGACCACATTCCAAAAGTTTTTGTGAAATCTAGACCTTTTATCCATGTGACACTTATTGTGGATTTGGATATGCCTTGCTACACATGTAGTGGAACCATGTACAATCTCAATTATGAAAACATGGTTACAAATGATACCTTTGTTCAATACTCATATGGTGATGATGTAGTTTGTGAGATGGATCCCTTTCCTCCTTACACTATTTAATATGTGGAACAAAGCTAAGATCCATTAGCACACTACCTGGATAATATACCTCCTTATGTAGGTCATGACCAAGAAAATACAAATCAATACGCTACTAATGTGCCATATTTTTTTTTAATAAAGTCCAATCACAACCTTATTATGTTATCATGCCATCAACATAAGACCCATACTTGTTCAATCACCACTTGATTCAAAATAATGATGAAGTTTTAGTCAGAGCCATATATGTAGGGGCCAAGTTTCTATAAGACTTCCCCTATGAAAAATTGCCTAGTCTAATCAGAGTACCTATAAATGTACCTTATACTCAAAATATCAAGCAAGCCTCTACTAGTTACCCTCAAGCATTCATGTTGATTTCATACTAAGATTTGAATATGATTGAAAAGGAAAGGACCCAATGGAGGACTAATTAATTCAAATGCAACAAGCATATTAGACCTGTCTTAATCTAGTAAAAACTTTCAACACCATGGATATATCAAATGCTCCACTCATAAAGCTAATTCCTTCAACATGAGTATCAATTGATTCATTAGTTTATGTTAATATAGATGTAGACCTATTTTACTAGGTGTAGACCCATTTTACCAAATTAATTTGGTACATGACATGTTTAATGTCCCACTCATTATGGAAGTGACTATGGCCTCTATGTAGGACCATGTGCCAAATATAGTGGATAACATGCAGGTGTTTTTTAATTCAGGCCAAAACAAGTTAAATACACCAACAAATAATCTACAAAAATAATTACCTCATATAAAAACCATGATTAATTTGCAAAATTAGGGGGAAAGAATTCCTAGTTCCAAACCATATAAGGTTACTCCCACTCCTCAACCAATGACTTTTTCAAACACTCCATAAAAAGGGATGATTAATTAAGTGATAGTCAGTGTTTTACCTCAACAAGAAATAAATGTTATCCCACCTCAATAGGTGACTTATAATATTCCACAACCATAGGCACAAATAAATTTACCACCTCTATAGAGGCATAACACTATGCCACCTTAACAAGTGAAAACAAATGTTCCACCTTAATAGGTAGTGACAAATATACCTCAATAGTTTCAAACTAATATACCTCAATAATCATAGATGTCTAATCAAAAACATATTTATATTGGTCAATGATAAATGCCAAATACCTAAAAATCATCTAGTTCACAACAGGTGCTTGTTCAACAAAGAGGTGCCAATATACAATAAGTACCTATTAGGAAACTATTTCCTTTTACTCAACAAGTGCCACATATTCAAAGATAGGGTCGTAGTCAACAACAAGTTCTCTTTATTTATCTAGGTCTGAGTAGTCAACATCAAGCCCCTACTAAGTCTCAATACGCATAGTATATTCCACAAATCCATATCCTTCCATCACAAACCCAATTCCCTCAGACCCAAGGCCATATTCTATATATAAACCATAATATTTACCAACAACATATGCAATATCAATGGTAATCCCAATGCATAGATGCATATTCTTAGTTTATTGGTCCATCAAAACGACATTCCAAAATATTCCATGCCTCTACTATACCCTAGTCAAGATAATCGACCTTTGTCGACCTAGCCACAACCACAAAAAAATAGGCCATCAAGTTTACTCACCCAAGAACTACAAAAGATGAAGGATATACTTACATCCATTCAAATAGGAAATCAGACTAATAAATTCAAATTAAATTAAATGTCTATTTATCATGGAGTATCTTTAAATATTATTTCTTCCATATTATTAACCACTAATATTAAAAAAATTCAATGGTAAAATATACCCTAAATGTAATCTAACATAGTTATTTATTGCTTTCCATCCAATGGCATATAGCGACATACACTTACTCATTTTTTTCCTTAGAGTCTAACTAGACATGTTTTGGAATGGTTTATCAAGTTGCCAAAAAAATCATTATCTAACTTTGATAATCTCTTAGATAAATTTGTATAACATTTATCCTAAAATATAGAACATGAGATTTCATTAGTAGATTTGAATCAGCCCAAGAAAAAATTTGGTGAGAGATTTGTGAGTTACTTATAGAGATTGAGAGCACTTACTAGTTGCTTCACTCTTAATCTACTAGATAAATAAATAGAAGCTATGTTTATTAAAAATATGCACAATGAAATATATTATCACTTGGAGCTTTAGTGTGCACGCACATTTGAGGAAACATTGAGAAAGGGATATAGATCAAAAATGCCCTTTTAACAAAGGTATTATCAAGTTATCCTCCTCAAACAAGAATTAGAGCCAAAACCAAAACACAAACCCAAATCAGAACCCTAGCCTAATCCAATTGCAAGCATTTTCACCAAATCAAGATAATAATTATGAAAAACACAAACCATACAACCACAATAAGAACATTAGTAATGGTGTGACTTAGTTGCATCATATTCAAATGGTACAAACACCATCTATTCAACTTATGATTCAAATATAGCTTAGTCCACAAATTCAACCTATCCATCAAGGGAAACCTATGCCTCCAATTAGACTAGGTCCTCAAATGCTATAACAACCACCTTTTCAAATCCCTCATCCATAAATACAGCCCACTCCTAGAGTCTTTAGTGACCTTAGTGAGCCTATTGAATTAGTGTTTCATAAACTAGCCATGGCCAATATTATTAATTGGCCAATTCCAAAATAATATCCTAAGGGTATACCATATCCAAACTAGTACAAATAACATGATTTCTATGAATACCATCATGTTCATGGAAATTCTATACACCATTATGTGAAATTAAAGAAACTTATTGAAAATATGTTAGAAAATGGGGAAATATAGTTGGATAATAGAGCATCTACTTCTAATAAAAACTTGAGTATCTACCAAAATCCTTTTCCACATCATAACAATTTCAATCAATAACAGTAATAATGAAGACCGTAACAATAATAACAACAAATAGTATCAATAATAGTTATAAAATAATAACAATATCAATAAAAATAACAACAACAACAATAATAATAATAATAATAATAATAATAATAATAATAATAATAATAATAATAATAATAATAATAATAATAATAATAATAATAATAATAATAATAATAATAATAATATCAATTGAATAGAAGGAACCAAGGTCAACATGACCCTAACAACCAATAGATTTACCATGCAATTTCACATTACTATAATAAATTTGTAGGTCATGTTATGGGTGGGCATGTATCTACCATTACCATCAATCCTAGACCAAATGACAAAATACCAAGACCATTGTCTAATGATGCAAATCAACCTACCTATGCTATTAATCCTTCTTTGACCTATGACTATAGTTAAGTACAATTATAACCAAGGATTACCATTTCAAGATATGTCGATAATGCTTCCTTGCTTTATGACCATAACCAAGTGCACTAGCAGTCAATAATTACCCTCTTTGCCCCATCTCCATCATTTTATAGTTACAATAGTTCTATATCCCATATAGATTGTGTAATCACAACTTGATAATCTAAAATCACTAGCCCAGACCCACAACCTCCTACCAATGAGCCAATCCAACCCATTATGTTCACTAGGAATAATCCAATTACCATTGTTAATGAAAAATATGTATGACATTATGGAAAAAATGCAATAGATACCCACACAAATCTCTATTTTATATTTATTACATATGTATACCATCCACAAAATATCCTTATAAAAATCCTATGATAATCCCAAGTTCCAATTGACATTATTCTAGATAAATTCCAAGCTTAGGTGTCTAGGCCAATAGGTGACCTTTGACCAAAGTGATATTTCATCCCTTGGATCTCTCCAAAACAAGCCATTATACATTGAAGTTGTCATCATGTGACACAAAGTCAAATGTGTCCTCATAGACAATGGATCAGACTTGAATATTGTGTCTTTAAATCCAATCAAGTATTTGGGATATATAGTAGCTGATCTTTAGCCAAAGACTATTAATATCAAGGCCTATGACAACACAAAATGAGAATCATAATAAACCATAAGTTTTATAGTGATCATTAAGCCTTTGACTAATGATACTCTTTATAATGTGTTAGACATAGACCTATCATACAATCTAATTTTGGGTAGACCATGGATATAAGAAATTCATGAAATTCCTTCAACATTTCACCAATGTATCAAGTTTACTCACCCAATACCCAAGAAAGACAAATATAAAGAGATACTTATTTAATTTCCATAGTCCAATTATATAAACCCTGATAACCTTTCCTCATCTTCACATATGCCTCCTATTACAATGTCTAATCATTTTACCATTTCAGACAATGCTCCAGGAAAGGATTTTAACCATGACACATTTGACATATCCAAGCTTCCACATAATCCCAAGTCCTATGGAATGATAAAGGCTAAGATATATTGTATGGAATGGTGATGGAATTCAATGAGAAAGCTTCATAGCCTATTGCCTATTATTTTCACACCTACCACTAGCCAAAAATAAGACCTACTTACCAATGATGATTCTTGGTTATATAATGAAAAATTGGTTAATTGCTACTAAAGTGAAAAATATCCCATCCTTAAAAGGATCATGGATAATCAAGCATATGAAGGTAGATGTCTCATTCTAAATCAATAGGGTAATCTTGAACCCCTTTCTATGACCAAATACAAAGGAACTTATGGTCTCAAATTTAAACTACCTAGGGGTAACCCATGTATCTTATTCATGTTTCAATGCCAATAACTAGAGATGATGATGTTAACAATGAAGCAAAGGTTGATCATAGCATATATGAAGACCTTTCCAGTACTAACTTATTTGACCCATATGCCATTTGCACCATTACACCTCTCCTTTATCATCCTCAATTGATATATTAGGAGCAACAAGAATCCACATTACATTTAGATGATTTTGAGAATGATGATGAATTATATGAATGTTTAGGCCTAAGAGACAATGGGTTCTCTATCAAAATGGATATTTTAGCCTATTTTAGAGAGTAGAGAACCCTTGTCCATCATCTAAATGTAATACATACAATATCATACATGCCTATTTTAGACACTACATTGATTGTACATCATCTTATTATATGTCCTGATGCCATGCCTGTGAAATAGAAAGTATGTAATATGCATCCTCATATTATTGTGCTAGTTAGGAAAGATTTAGAAAAACTCTTGAAATTGAGATGAATCCAACTAATTAACTATTCATATTGGATATCAAACATTGTGATTGTTAGTAAAAATATAGAAGGGATCAAAATCTGCACTAATTTTGAAGACATCAACAAGGCCTTCCCCAAGGATGACTTTCTTCTACTAAATATTAACATGATAATTGACTCCACATATAGGTATGAAATGTTTTCCCTCATATATGGATTTTAGGATATAATAAGATTAGGATTTCACTAGAAGACCAAAACAAAATAATGTTCACCACCCCTTGAGGAATGTTTTGCTATCAGGTTATGTCGTTTGGCCTAAAAAAGAATGTATCCACATAATAAAGGGACATGAGCATCATATTTTATGACACGATGTATGGTATTATTAAATACTATGTCAATGACATATTGGGTAAATCTAAGACCCATGAAGATCATCCATTTATACTATGAAGGATATTTGAAAATCTTCATGAGTACAAGGTTCAAATTAATCCCAAGAAGTGTGTCTTTAGTGTCACTTCAGGAAAATTATTAGGATTTATTGTCTCTTTATGATGAATTGAAATTGATCCTATTAAGGTACAAGCCATTACCAAGATGTCACCACCTTCCACTTTGAAGCATCTACGTAGTTTGAAAGGAAAAATCTAGTTTATCAGACACTTCATTTTGTAGTTGGATGATAAATGCCACCCTTCACTCATTTATTAAATAAAGGTGTTACATTTATTTGAGATGAAAATTTTCAAAAATAATTTGAGAATTCTAAGTAATACCTATCCAATCCACATATTTTGTTACCACTAATGCTAAGGAGGTCATTTTTACTATACCTATTTATCACTGACAATGCGCTCAGGGAAATTTTAGATCAGCATGATGAAAATGGGAAATAACATGTCATGTAATATAAAATTCATACACTGGTAGAATATGAACATAAATATATGTTAATATAAAAATATCATTTAGCTATGGGTTTTATAACCCAGAAGCTACATCACTATATGCTTAAAAACAAGACCATAGTCATTGTCAAATTAGATCCATTCAAATATCTACTATCAAATATAGATTTATAGGGTTATATGGCTAAGTGGATTATGTTTCTCAATAAGTTTGAGATTGGATATGTCAATTAGAAGTCCATAAAGGGATAAGTACTTGCAGATCATCTTGTTGAAGATCCCCTTTTAGATATTGAACCACTCACTTTTACATTCCTAGATGAGTCCATCATGACCATCATAGAAACACCTCCTAAGGAGTAGCATTGAAAGCTATATTTTTATGGGTCATTCACATCTCATGGATTAGGGGCCAAATAGTTATTTATCACACCACATTGGGATATTATTCCCAAATCATTTTATATCATCTTTCCTTATACTAATAACATGGCTAGATATGAAGAACTTATTGTATAGATTTGTTAAGAATTACAATGGAACATTAAACATCTCATGGTTTATGGTGATTATAAGCTAATCATAAATCAATATATATACCATTTCGAGACCAAAGATGATAAGCCGGTACCATTCAAGGCCATGGTAGACATTTTCAAGAAAAACATTCCCCATATTTAGTTTCAACACATACCTTGGGATAATATAAGATAATAAATTACATGGATACCATTGGTTCTTTGATTTGAAACACAAATGAGGCAAAAGAGTATTAGTTCCTTATTAAACATCTTTTAGTACCTATTCATGAACCTTCGATAGTTGAAATGATCTATGAAATTGTTGGTCCTAGTTTTATTTGGTGTTTAGATATATATAACTACCTTTAATACCAAATCCTTCTACCCAACCTTTCACATAATAAAAAAAATCCTTTACACACCAAGGATCTAGATATACCCTACTTGGCCCAACCCTTAACCTCATAAGCTTTGATGAAAATTTGATTCATTGTTTGAATTTGGTAGAATCCACACTAGTGTTGAGGGAAGTTCACAAAGGATTTTTTTGATCCCACACCAGAGGGACTACCCTTACCAAAAAAATATTATGTATTGATTAATATTGGCTAACCATGGAATTAGATACAAATGCTTATGTAAAAATATGTAACAAATGTTAGATTCATGCCAATTTGATTAATGATTTGTCTAAAACACTCAAAGTAATGCTTACACCATGACCATTTTCAATATTAAGACTTAATCTTATTGGGAAAATTAACCATACCTGAATTGATGGCCATTAACACATCCTCACTACCACCAAGTATTTCATTAAGTGGGTTGAATATATACCCCGCACTTATGTGATTGGAAAATAGATTTCCAAATTCAAATTCAACCATATCATATGCTACTATTGTGTCCCATCTGACATTATATCTGATAATGGTAGATCATTCAAGAACAAGGATGTGAAAGAACTATGTGCTAAGTTTAATATTACCCAACACTTTTCCACTACATATTACCCACAATATAATGGATAAGTAGAAAAATCTAATAAAACTATTGATATTTTTGAGCCCAAAAATATTAGATCATCTTGTACCCTAAGGGAGACCCATTATATTTTTGGTAAAAAATATTTATAAGTGCCCAAGAAAACTTTTCCAATACTTAGCATAAACCAGAGATTTGAGTGCAATTTTTAACTTATACATTCATAAAGTGTTCCCAAACCTCCACTTCCCACTTAGCATCAACTATTTTCTTGGGTGTAACAGAATTGCTACCCCCAGAGTCTATCATGTAGTTATGTATGATATTTTTACCAATATGAATGAAAGGTAAAAAGGGGGAGGCTTACCATTTTTACTTTATTTTGTGTTTGTTTGAGGTTTACACAAGTTAACCAAAATAGTAGGTCCCTTAACTGGGACATTATCTGCTATTTATAAAAAATTTAAAGCTTCTTGAAGTGGGTCCCTCTGTGCTAGAATAGACAATGATTCCCACATGGTGACATTCATGTTAGTATTATTAATTTATTATATAATGATAAAATTAATTTTTAGAACCTTTGATGGTTCCTTTTTGGGAGCTATATCTCCTTTCATGAGATTTGGGGTCAACACTTTTGACTTTGGTTAGCCCATCGACACATTTGGTGGTCTCTGAACTATATTGCCATTTTTAGCCTATTGTAAAACTTTAGAAGTTGTAGCCTTATCAAACCTATAGGGTTAATCACCTTATATTTCCCTCTTATTAGAGTGTTTATTTGCTTCCATTAAACTACCACCATTAGTTAGTGCTTCCTCTTGATTCAATCCACAAAAGTCCTCCTCTTGTTATTTCAAAATAGTGGTTACATTTTGTGCAGGCTCTTGTGTATCTTCTTGATGGGAAGTGTAATCCTATTTTTTTCCTTGGGTATTTGATATAATTTGTACTATCAAGGCTTAAATTATGACACAATTAGGACAAACATTCTAATTATAGCACAAGGATATCACCACTCATAATCTTAAGCCAGGTTGTTTTGAATATGTGCAATGACTTTAGAAGTACTTGATGGAGGTAAAGCATGGATATTTAGAGGATTTGATTACATGGAATTAGTGGTTTATTAATATAACCTACCGAAAGAGATAAATACGAACAACAACCAACATGTAAAATTAATAATGAGACCATCTATTCTTGACAATGCAACTAACTAGCAAGTTTTTGGTAGTGATCAACAAATTATTAACTTTTTATGAGATGAGATTGAATTATAAAAAAAAATTAGTCAATACTCCAAGAACAATATGGGGATCAAATCATTTATTTGAATACAAACAAATTTCCCATGGGTGTTGTTACTTTGGAAAGTTTCTTCAACTCTGATGATTAACTAAAGGGTGAGAAGAAAAATATCATAGTCAATGAAAAATACTACAAGCCAGTAGTCATCTTAGAAGGTAAAGAATTGAAGATTGGAAAGGTATGTAATACTTCAAAAAATTAAGATTTTATTAGGTTGTGTCAATAATTTGATGATAAATTTGCCTGGAGTTATAATTATCAATGTGGTTTTGACCATAGCTTAGGCCAAGACACAATATAACTTTACCCAAATACCAATCCTATTAGATAAAAATAGAGACCAATCAACTCAAAAATAGAACCCTTAATGAAGAGTGAGTTGTCCAAACTGATAGAGGCTAACATCATCCTAGGTTACTAACTTGGTCCCTATAAGGAAAAATAATGTTGAAATCAGGCTTTGTGTAGATTTCAAGGACCTAAATAAATTATCCTTAAGGGATTATTATCCCCTTCTACCTATAGATAAAATCCCTCAACCTGTATCAGGATTTGAAAGGTTTTCCATTCTAGATGGTTATTTCAGATATAACCAAATCCTAGTACAAGAATCTAACCAGTCTAACACTACTTTCACTATAAAATGGGGCAAATATTCCTATAAAAATATGCCTTTAAATCTAACCAATGCTACTGATACATTCCAAAGAGCCATGGATATGGATTTTAAGGGTTTGATAAATGAGATGATTCTGGTTTACCTTGATGACATCATTATTTATTCAAAATATGTTGGTGACCACTTATACCACCTTAGGAAAGTTTTTGAAAGGTGTAGATAATTTGGGGTCTCCCTCAATCCAAAAAAGTACATTTTCATAGTTCATGAAGGGAAATTGTTGGGTCACATTATTTCAAAAGAGGTTCTTAAAATAGACATATAGAGAGTAAGTGTTATATATTCACTAAAACTTCCAAGCCATAAAATGGGATTACAAATTTTCCTAAGAAAGATCAACTTTGTAAGAAGGTTCATCCTAAAGTTTTCCTCCATGGCCAAACACCTCGCTATCATGATTAAGAAGGGGGTTAGTTTTAGCTAGACACAAGAAGGAAAGGATAGTTTTGAATCCATCAAGTAGGCTATTTGTCAGTATCCTACCCTAATCAACCACAAATATGAGAATTATTTCAATTTATATGCTTTTGGAGAGGAAGCTATCATATCAGCTATTCTGACCCAATAAAATAAAGAATATATGGAGCACCTTATATCTTTTTCCAGTCAATCCTTGAAGGATTATGAGGAAAAATATAGTTTCGTTGAGAAGCAAGTATATGATATAATTAAATCTCTCAAAAAATTAAATCATATGCTCTCCAATAATAATATTCATCTGATGGTTAGTCACCAAAGTGTCAAGGAGTTCCTATTGAGCTCATAAATAAATGAGAATAGAGTAGGCTAGATCATAAAAGACATGGAATATGATGTGAACATCAAAATAACTAAGCTATTAAGAGGAAAGGTATTATGTGAACAACTTGATTCTAATATAAATACTATTGATGTAATATATGTTCAATAGTCATTCTAACCAGACACTCCACATCTAATCAAAAGATGGATTTGTTACATTACTATCTTATTACAGACTGGCAAATACTTGCATGAGATTTGATAGTCAAATAAGAGGTACTTTAGACTCTAATATATTCCTTATGTTCTTATTGATGGGTTATTATTTAGGAAAATTATGAATAGAGTTATGTTGACATGTATCAATCATGATAAAATTCACAAGGTGCTCGAGGAGTTCTATGATGGCTCATTAGGTGGATATTTCTTTGCAAGAAATACTACAATAAAAATAATGAGGGTAGGTTATTATTATCCTAAACTATTCAAAATTTCCATAAATGGGTATATAACTATGAGAAATGTGCCTAATGTATAAAAAATTGAAGATTAACATCTCTCCCTCTCAAACCTATCCAAATTGACTAGCCATTTGCCCAATGGGGATTGGATTTTATTGGCATAATCAATCCACCATCAAGTGTAGGACACAAATGGGTCCTTATAACAACTAATTATTTTAATTAATAGACTAAATAGGATGCATTAAAAGATACCACGAAGGCATCTATCTTGGAATTCATGGATGGCATTGTCACTTGATTTAGTGTTACACCATTATCTCAGATAATGCCAAAGATTTTATGGGCACTTAGGTGAGTGAATGGGTAGTAAAGCACAATGTATACCTAAATACCTCATTTAATTAATACCTATAATGAAATGGCTTGGCCAAATCTACCAACAAAAATATCATAAGGATTATCAAAAGGATAATGAAAGATAACCAAAGGATGTGACAAACTAAGTTGAAATCAACACTTTGGGTTGATAGGATCACTCCCAAGAGAGGCATTTTCAATTCTCCATTCATGTTGGTCTATGGAAGGGAAGCTATAATTTTTATATCAATTGAGTTACCATCTCTAGAACTCAATCATTAGTTAGACTTGATTGAAAATGATGAAATGATAGTACGATTGGCAGAACTCATGGAGCTAGAATAAGTCAAGAACTAGTCAATGCAAGTTATGGAAGCAAATCAGGCTCAAATAAAAAGAATTTTTGACAAAAAAAATCAACTGACAAGAGCTTCAATGAAGGAGACATGGTTCTAAAATGGGATACTAAAAGATCTAAACCAAGAAATCATAATTTTTTTGATATAATATGCAGTGGTTCATACATCATAATTCAATGCATGGGATCAAATGCATTCCATCTATACAAGATGGATGGAACAGAGCTACCTATCCTAGTCAATGGGATATACCTCAAAGCTCGCTTTCGAGGTTGGAATTCTTTCCAAAATTTGTATATATTAGGTTTAGTTATTTTCCTAAAGTAAGTGATTTCACACAAATCTCCAACTCATCAGGAGTTTTTATTTCCTTATTTTCTTTATTTTTTTCTTTTCCCTATTTTGTTAATTGTTTATGTAATTACAAATTTTGTTCTTCTCTATTTAAAGTGTGTTGAATCTTAAAATGAATTCATACCCAATGAACTAGAAGGATACTATAATAAATTGATTAGTAGGAAATCACCCCATAGAGGTTGCCAAAAATGTGGATATTTTTTAGCCTAAAAATATCAAAACATATTGTACCCTAAGGGAGACCCATTAATCTTTTGGGAAAAAACATTTTAAAGTGAAAAAAAAAAACCTTTCCAATATTTAGCAGAAACTAGAGATTTGAGTGCAATTTAAAACTTGCAAAGCTGAAAAGTGCACCAAAACCTCCACTTGTCGCTTACCAAATACTTAGAAAAAATTAAAGATTTGAGTACAATTTACAACTTTCAAAGTTGCAAAGTTCACCCAAACCTTCACTTCCTGCTTACCAAATGCTTATAAGCTACATTAATATATAGGTTATAACTTGAGATTTAAGTGTAGTTTGTAACTTTTAAAGTAACAAAGTGCACCCAAACCTCTACTTCTCTATTACCCAAATACCCATGGAAACCATAACTCTAGTTACAATTTTCAACTTTGAAAAGTTGTAAAGTTCAACTCAAATTTTTCTTTCCACCATTCTCCTTACCCATAGGAATCAAAACTCTGATTTCACTTTACAACTTTGCAAAATACAAATAAAGTTATGATACCTATTTCTTCCACCATGTAACTTGGTGGAAAGTGGAGATCCAAATGCAAAAAATAATTTTAGAAACTTGACAAATTACACCATAACCTTGAAACCTTGCTTTCCCACCATTTACCAAACCAAAACCGTACTTAGCATCACATGCATGTTTTTATTAATAAAATTAGGTTTTTAGTCATTGTTAAACATTTGTAAATTGATTTGGAGCTTTGTGTACCAAGATACGTACAAACCAATATCCAAGTGACACCATGCAATGTAAAATAATTCCATGTGTTAACTTGCCACTGCCATCCCCTGTGTACATAAAACGGTATTCCATTAGGTCACTCACTTTTCTATCAAAGAACTATTATTATTTATATTATCAAAATCATAGATTTATTTTAAATTTGTGCAATGATTTTAGATATGAAAATCTAGGGTTTTTATCCATTTTACAATTTTGCTCTTGTTTTCCATGTTTTTACCTACTTGCTAGAAGCTTATTAAAATTTGACTAATCATTCACCATACCTAGGGTTTTCATAAAAATTGATTGAATATGGAATATTCCCCAATATTATCCATATAGAATCTAGAATAAAACCCTCTTATTTTTATAAGATCAAAGTCCTGTATAGATCCTAGTTACTAAAACACATAGAATCCCTAACAGATATTCCCATTGCTCTAACAACTCCAAATCCCCATTAGAAATCTGACTTACTTTTGAAAACCAAAAATCCCACCATAATTTTCATCAGAATTTACAAATTCAAATTATAATTTTCAACCTCTATGGACACTTTAGTTGTAATTACACATTGTATCTCTATTGGAATTTTTAATTGCAATAACAAGGATAAACCCTAACCAACTCTATAGTTGGTTATCCTAAGCCATTTTTACTAGAACACATGTTTTGAAGGGAAATGAAGTTTAAATAAAAGGGACTTGGTGTCCCATTTATCCTGGACTCAAATAAAAATGAGATCACTAATATAGTTCTAGATCACACAGACCTAGCAGATTTTTGGAATAGAATAAATGTTGAATTCAAGAATGATTGGATTGAAAGCATCTATGATAGTGGATTGCCCTAGGTAGTAGATTTACAACTATCAGTATATTTCCCTAAGCTTGTTCTCATAATGGAAAAATAATATGATGCTAAGAAGAGTAGGTTGGTGAATGACAAAGGAGAGAAATTTTTGAACCTAGACCCTGATTCCATAGATACCATGTTCCTAATTCTACAATATGAAAACTATCTAGATATAACCCATAACTCTTATAAGAAGTTATATCAAGATAATAATATTTCATGTCTATGGGTTGTAAATAAATAATAGATAAAAACCTCTAGACCTACATCCATAAGAATGCATAAAACCCTAGATAGAATAGACTTCAAATATGAAGTAGGTGACATCATCATACTCTTGCATAGAGTTACATGGAATGCCAAGAATCATCAAGATTGGATGTACCAATATATCTGGGTAATCCACCAAAACAAATAGTACATCTTCTAATCCCAATTAGTTTTTTACTATATTCACAAATAGTTGATGGAAGTCCAAACTACAGGCAAGTTTTATATGACCTCATATTTAGTCTATATATATTAGCAAAAAGGAGGGCATTCCTAGGATTGAACATAGTGACCAATAAAGTCAACAAGGTCTTTAAATACTATCCTAACCTCATCCTTGAGGAAATTAAAAAACATTTTATAAGGGTTAATGATGCTTTCATATACTACATCATAATTATGTTTAACAAATATCTAGAAAGGAGAATTTTTTTTGATGCTACAACATCTAAAATCATAAATTGGGGGTCATATTTCATTTAGTTTCCAACATATTCATACATTAAATTTTGTGGTTTTAGTGGGTGTCCTTACACACTTCCTATGTATGTAAGTGATAAATGGGCCCTAATAGATATTGTGAAGTAACTTATAAAAACCCACAAGTTCTTATCAAGTAGGCATAAGCTAAGGATCCACTTCCCTATCAGTATAGGAAGATACACCTACCCTTCCCTATTAAAATCCAAATGTGTGGATGTTGAGATGACTCAAATGGCCTTAAGATATCTTGATGTACGACCATTCTATGATGTGATTGACCATATTACCAATATAGTGGGTGTCACCACATATTCCTATATTCCTTTTTATTAATATTAATAGGAAGATATGCATGATGAAAAGGAAGTAAGGTTGAGAGATTATTCTAGAATAATCTTGGAACAAATCAAAATGTACAACATGACACTAGTCCCTAAAGATTTGAAAGATGTTGAGTCACCAATTGACAGGGTGTATTATGATAATAAAATTTATCTCCAACCTCTTTCACTGGTCAAGTGGTCTATACCTAAATTATTCCCATTGATGGATAGGACCACCTAATTAATAAATAGAACAATAAAATGGTTAAGGATTAAAGGGGTCAAGATAACCAAAAATACCCTGAGTATTAGTGATAAGTAAAGAGAAGTGAATGATAAGGGTATGGTGATATCAATATAGGTTCCTAGTAGTGGAACATAAGTAAACTAGATAGATAGGCTAGTGGTATCACATAAGTGAAAGTAGAAGAAAAAGGCAAAAAGGGGTCCTTATAGTAGCCAAGAGATAGTAGCATAGTCAATGGATCAACCAATGTCAACTTCTATAGAGGACACAACTACTTTTCAACTGACATAAATAGTTTACCTTCTTGTCTCCACTATTTAACCAACCACAATATTGTCTCCTCTTATCTCCATTACCTAGTCAGCTTAAAAAGCTACCCCTCTTGTTTCCACCAGTCCACCAATGCAAGTAGTTACACCTTCACCCAACCCACCTATACAAGTATCTCCCTTGGCAAAAATATAATCAACATAATTGGACACTCAAAATCCACCTTCACTTCCCTCTTCCATAATCACTTCCACCTCATCCCTAATATCCACTAACACTCCATTAATCACTAATACCACCCAATAATAGATGTCTATGTATTTAGTCATTTCAACTATAACCCAGTAGGAATCCTAACCACTGGGGTAGATACCTCTTCATTTTCATCTTATTTCACAATCCCCATTTCATATACTCTAAGTGTTCTCACCTAATGGATACCCTCACCTTGTTTACACCTTAGGTGACAACATCTTCTCCATTTAAGCTAGCTATTACACTATGATAAATGGGTAGTATGGGGAGTTTACCTCAGGGTTTTACTCAAATAGACTCGGTTTAGCTAATACAAAATTCTCCTATCAACACTAATTGTCTTGGCTTGGCATTGCAAAATAAAGGAAGACATACCTACCTGGTTGGCTGCTTTGACCCATTACATAGTCATACTTTATGACCAAGGATTGATATCTTTGGCCTCAGTCTATCTGCCAGAAACATAATCACCATAGATGTCTCAACAGATCCACTATACATGTATTCAGGACTACATGTCTCTTTCATTTAAATAGACATATAACTATATCCTCCCTGGTTGACAACCATACAAAATAGAAGAATAAGATATAACCATAGGCTTAGATGCCTAAATAACTCTGGTTGTGTATGTACTAAATGGCTCGGTCTGCTATATAAGAATAAGACCTCGAATGTGGTCAGCGACTTCTACCAATAGGTAATTTTCCTTTCATATACCTTTACTAATTCCATGGCTTTTAAATAAGAGAATACATCTTTATATTCTTTCATGTTGTTCTGCATATCATGCAAATGTATATCATGCAAATCATGACCAAGAGGTTTACAAAATGGATATATAAGTCTCACAGACTCAGCTTTGCTCAAATGAATTCTACTTAGACTCAATTTCTCACTTGTATCATACACCCTCACTGGATCAAATTTATGCCTAGGCAAATACATACCATTTTCCATGGTCAAAATAAGTTTCCTCTTCGTTCCACATCTCAACTCCGTCTCTTTTAAAACCCACACTCTATTTACCACATCCCCAATTCTTGGCAAGTATGTCTATTACCAAGGTCCGATTACATGCATGGTCGTGGGCTTCTCTAATAGCCATCGAGCCATAAAAACAAGAAGTATCCTCCATGCCCAATTGGGAGCTCCTGCAATGGTTTTGAAGCTTATCATCAAATGATAAGACCAACCATGTCAACATGAATGGACCAGCATGTCTCACCCCTGCTTGGCATTCGATTCTTCACTTATATAATAGAAGCCCACCTCTACCTTCTCATAGGTGTCCATCCTTTACCCAGCCGTGGTTACTCCAAAAGACTTGTCTGGTGAACTTTTCCATATTCAGACCTCAATCTTGTCTCCATGTGCTTACCCAAGGCACCTTCACTTCTCTTACCCTAAATTATCTCCATGGTCAAAATAGGATAACACAGGCCGAATGGCCTTCGTGACTCTCCCTTCTCCCTCCTGGATATCCTCCCTCTCTATCCTTCTACGTACCCCTCTCTTCTTTCTTTCATTACATTTATTACTCTTTGAAAGAGTCTCCTATGCCAACTTGGGCTTTGAAACGGGAAAGGAGAATTTTTCTAAACTAATATCTAAGTTAAGAGATAATCTCAACTAATATCTTATGGTTGAAATCTTTCAACCATCTCCTCCACTTTTACTAAACAAACTCCTAATGTGGGGATTCCTTTCAACCCACTTTCACCCCTTTTCACTCCTTTTACTTTTACATTTAATATTTACATTTACTCTCAAGGTAAAGGTTTGAAATCTAAACACAATTTGGAGGGAAAACAAGAATTTAAAGTTGAATTCAACTTCATGCTAGAATATCATTTGAATTTGCATGTTTGATGACCTCAACTAGTCCTCCATGAAGCTATTGTAGATGCTCCTGCATCATACTCTCCCTGTAGAAAATATTTAAACCTTAGTTCAAATGAAATGCTTCCTCCATGCATTAGTCTTCACTATATTCCTAGATCCCAAAGTCTTGTTACCAATACCAATGCTTGTCTTTGTTTGGAATAGTCTTTATGTTTCATTTTAGTTTTATTCCTCTTTATATATGTCCTTCTCATTTCTTTATTATCTGCCATCTCCCGCTTCCATGCTTCTTCATCATCATACATGTCTTCAAGATCTTCTTGTTTCATGAGCTTCTCCAATGACTAATGTCTATCATTCACTTTAACAACCTTCATACCTGCATACAAAACATTCAAAGCCACCTTAGAATCAAAATATTTAGGCCATGAAGCCTCTTGGCTGTCTTCATGTTCTTGTTCCTTGACCAAAACTGTCCCTGCCTCTTGGGTTTGCTCTTTTATTGCTTCATTATTACCAATGGTGTTTTCACCATGATTTGTATCTTTACACAACTCTCTTGTATGACCAAACAGCTCCTCCAACATTCTCAACTCTTCCTTTAGTGAGCTCTCATCTATCTCCCCATTTGCTTCATCAAACTTGGGTCCATCACTCACAAGGATTACTTGTCCTTCACTAGCCTTACTCTTCATCTTATCCTTTCTTGAGCTATTTTTATGCAAACCAACTTCTTCATTAGTACACTTATCAAAAGCAATTGAAACACCATTACCTTGTGTTTCCTTACTCTCTTCAATTTCTCTTTGAAGCCATCTTGTTTGTTCTTTGTTTTCAATGAGGCATTACTTTGCTTTATACCCATCTCTTTCCTCATCATCCATCCATTTGGAACTCTCTCCTTGCTGAATATTAGTCCTCATAGACAATTTCCATACCTCATTTCTCATGAAAGTATCATTAAATGATTTAAAAACATCATCATAAACAATTTGTTTACCTTTTACCTCTTTGGTATATCTCTCAAGCGTCCTGTCTTCATGGAATGCCTCTTCCATACTCACCATCTCACCTTCATTCTCTTGGTTGCTGGAATCACCTTAAATCCTCTTCCATTGACTTCTTGGTGTTGTTTCCTCAACACTCACAACTTCACTCATTGTCTTCTTAGGTACCCATACTTGTTTCTCCTTCTTATCATTTGTCTTCTCAAACCATGTAGGCATCCTACATCCATGCTCTTGTACCAACACTTCCTGTTGCTTGGGAGTTTTCTTATTCCACCATTTGGGCATCACATATCCATGGTTAATTGGAAACTTCACCTTTATCTTTGCTTCTCTAGCATTCATATCAACAATTTCATGCTTATAAGAATAAGAAAAATCAATTTTGGAATTCACCTGTACCTCCTTAATGGGCTGCTCCACTAGTTCTTTAACTTGCATAGCTTCTTGATTATTTGTACTTTATTCTTCCTTTATGCTTGATTGTTCTCTTTCTTCTTCTTGGCATTCAATGTCATCATGGAAGTCATCTTCATCTTCCATCTCTTCTCTTGCTTGTATGGAGTCCTCAACACCTTCCTCATGCATTAACCAATGCATCTCTTCTTCCTTATCAACAACAACAAACTTTTTATTTTCTCTTACACATTCACTTGTGTACTTGGTGTCTTCTCTTGCACCAATATCTTCATTCTTCAAGGCCTTTCTTTTGACCTTCTGCACAAAGCTGCTCATACCTACAATTACCCATGCAAAGACAACATTAGATATAAAAACAAGAGACCAAAAGGTCCCTATGAGTGATCTCTTCACCAACACTCTTATATTTTCAAGTGCTCCTCCTGGCACTTCATCTTTTTTTTCTTCTCTTCTCTTGTTCTCTACAATGAGAACATCTTTCACAATCTCTTCCTCTTTTTGTTGCTCTCTTGGCAATCTACTCATCCGCTTGCCTCTATGGGCTTCTCTTTTCTTGGAAATCTCATTTTGCCTTTTTCTCCTCTTCATTAGGATATCTATTGGCCACCTCAACCTCTTCCTCATTGGCCATACCCATGATTGCTTGTCCATCTGCATCCAAGACTCATATCTATCTACAAAATTAGCTAAATCTCTTTTCAACTTTTTATCAATTTCAATACTGGTCATACCTTTCTTCTTTTGGATGCTTGTTTTCTTCTTAGTGCCCTCATGTACCTTGTTACTCTGCTCTTTTCTCAGAAATATTTCCATTTATGAGATCTTCACCCAAGTCTTTTCCACCTTGTTCTCTTGATCCCTTTAGGTCCACTTGTCTCACCCAAGCCTTTCTCCTTGACTGGTATTTTGAAAATCTCCTTGATCTCACCTAGAACTTTTGCATCCTAGTATTTTGATCCCACTTAATGGTTTTGAGCTTCAAATTGAGTCATTGGTCTACAATATGACACTAATTTAACCAAATATCAGTAATTTCACAAATCCAAGCTTACCTTGCTTTGGATCTTTCTCTTGAGCATTCACTATGCTCCCTTACTTTTGAGCTTTTCAAGCTTCTCTTCTCTCTTGTCAAGCCTCAATGGCTTTAAGACTTCCTTTTCACCTATTTGCTTCTCAACCACAATAAACTCAAATCAAATATCAAGGTTACTCATACCTTTCCTCAACAAGGTCTTCTAGTGCTTTGTCCTGTTAATCCATTTTCCAAATCCTGTAACAACTACAACATCATTAACAAATGCAATCATCCCAAAGATCTCTTTTCTTAATCTTGTAGCAACTTGATCCAAATCCCAAGAGCTTCAAGCTCTATTACCAAAAATGATGGATACCCTCACCTTGTTTACACCTCAAGTGACAACATCTTCTCCATTTAAGCTAGTTGTTACACTATGATAAATGGGTAGTATGGGGAGTTTACCTCAGGTTTCTACTCAAATAGACTCGGTTTAGCTAATACAAAATTCTCCTGTCAACACTAATTGTCTCGGCTTGGCATTGTAAAATAAAGGAAGACATACCTACTTGCTTGGCTGCTTTGACCCATTACATAGTCATACTTTATGACCAAGGATCGCTATCTTTGGCCTTGGTCTATCTACCAGAAACATAATCACCATAGATGTCTCAACAGATCCACTATACATGTATTCAGGACTGCATGTCTCTTTCATTTAAATAGACATATAACTATATCCTCCCTAGTTGACAACCATACAAAATAGAAGAACAAGATATAACCATAGGCTTAGATGCCTAAATAACTCCGATTGTGTATGTACTAAATGGCTCGGTCTGCTATATAAGAATAAGACCTCGAATGTGGTCAGCGACTTCTACCAATAGGTAATTTTCCTTTCATATAACCTTTACTAATTCCATGGCTTTTCAATAAGAGAATACGTGTTTATATTCTTTCATGTTGTTCTGCATATCATGCAAATGTATATCATGTAAATCATGACCAAGAGGTTTACAAAATGGATATATGAGTCTCACAGACTTGGCTCTGCTCAAACGAATTCTACCTAGACTCAATTTCTCACTTGTATCATACACCCTCACTGGATCAAATTTATGCCTATGCAAATACATACCATTTTCCATGGTCAAAACAAGTTTCCTCTTCGTTCCACATCTCGACTCCATCTCTTTCAAAACCGCCACTCTATTTACTACATCCCCAATTTATGGCAAGTATGTCTGTTACCAAGGTCCGATCGCATGCATGGTCATGGGCTTCTCCAATAGCCATCAAGCCATAAAAACAAGAAGTATCCTCCATGCCCAATTGGGAGCTCCTGCGATGGTTGTGAAGCTTATCATCAAATGATAAGACCGGCCATGTCAACATGAATGGACCAGCACATCTCGCCCCTACTTGGCATTCAATTCTTCACTTATTTAATAGAAGCCTGCCTCTGCCTTCTCATAGGTGTCGATCCTTTACCTAGCCATGGTTACTCAAAAAGACTTGTCTGGTGAACTTCTTCATATTCAAAACTCGATCTTGTCTCCATGTGCTTACTCGAGGCACCTTCACCTCTCTTACCCTGAATTATCCCCATGGTCAAAATAGGATAACACAAGCTGAATGGCCTTCATGACTCTCCCTTCTCCCTCATGGAGATCTTCCCTCTCTATCCTTCTATGTACCCCTCTCTTCTTTATTTCATTACATTTAATACTATTTGAAAGAGTCTCATATGCCAACTTGGGCTTTGAAACAGGAAAGGAGAATTTTTCTAAACTAATATCTAAGTTGAGAGATAATCTCAACTAATATCTTATGGTTGAAATATTTCAACCATCTCCTCCACTTTTACTCAACAAACTCCCAATTTGGGGATTCCTTTCAACCCACTTTCACCCCTTTTCACTCCTTTTACTTTTACATTTAATATTTACATTTACTCTTAAGGTAAAGGATTGAAATCTAAACACAATTTGGAGGGAAACCAATAATTTAAAGTTGAATTCAACTTCAAGCTAGAATATCATTTGAATTTGCATGTTTGATGACCTCAACTAGTCCTCCATGAAGCTATTGTAGATCATCCTGCATCACCACCATGTTGATTGATTCATTTGCTACCTTGGATTCCACCCTTCCACAGGTTCCCCTATTTCAATGAGTTGTTCCTACCTTTCCACTTATGTCACTCATAACTCCCACACCCTTGATAAACACATTTATACCCAATTCACCCATTAAAGTACATATTCCTTCCATTCCCATAATAACCCAAGCCCCTACCAAGGATGTGGAGACAGAAAGACCCACTGATATAATTGTGGTTACTCAACCCATAAATGGGAAAGAGATATCCAAATCATCAACTACGGATCCAATGGGAATATCAATGATAGAAATATCACTTTTCATAGTAACCACCAGTGTAACAACTTCAACTATAGATTCATAGATGATAGTGCTAAATTCATAGGTTGCCATTCCAAGATGGCTAACACAATCAATGTTGAAGAAGTGAAGATAAATGTTGTGTCCTAGCACACTAGACTTTGGTGTTTTGGAGGCATAAAAAAAACCAAAGGTAGGTCCCAGACCATATCTAGAATATCATATGATGAAATAGGGGAGAGATATGTGTAAATAGAAGTTCCCTCACTAAACATATGAAAGAGAGATCCAGTGGTGGGGGATTATCAAATATCTAAAGTGCATTTAGGTCATCTGACAAGATAAGGATTGAAGCATGATGTTTATTCAAGTATCAACTCTATTTTTGAGAGGATGGATAGTGACAAGGTCACTAAGGATGAACTAAAAAATAAATTTGAGCAATTGAGAACTATCTTGAGGAAACTCATCGATACAATAGCCTAGCCAACTTAATCTCTTGATAAATTATTTGATAAAGAAACATTTGAAACAATGAAAGAGATTGGTACCATGGGAAGGGCCACAAAATACTGGGATGATGAAATCATAATATAGGGAAATAGAGTGATATATATGGTAATGGAATATTATAAGAATCTGAAGGATGATTAGGCATATCTAAAAGTATATATAAGAAAGTATGAGGAAGAGATTGAAAGACTAAACCCTTTCTTTTTTAATTATAGGCTCTTGACCTAATTGAGACTAAAGTACTCATATCAAAAAAGATATTAAAGAGTTATACAGAACATGAAGAGTTGGATAGGCAACCCATTTCAGAATCAAAATACTCACTAAGAGTATTAAAAAGGCAAAAAGTACATGTGATAAGGCCACATATATAATTTATGACATTAAATATTTACTCAAAAAAAATTTATGTGAAACAAAAAATCATCAAGATCAAACTGTTACTATTCAATAAGTTCAAGACAAATTCAAGGGGGTAGCCAAGATAGAGTCATCATGGGATATAACTTTTAACTTCAAGTTTCATTCACCAATTCATCAGGTATCATAATACACTAGATTAAATGTGAAAATAAACTCAAGTATACAGAGCTTCATCTAGGGAACTATTTGAAGTGGTAGTAGAATTTGAGATCAACAACCTTTACACCCTTGGTCTTAATGAAGAATTCATTAAAGAGATATTCAACATATTTGATGCTTACATTGAGAAGATATAAGCAAGAAAGGACAAGGAATATTTAGAGGTCATGGTTGTGGATTAAGTTTTTCAATTAATAGTAAAATACATTTTGTAAATTACATTTTGTAAGATATATCATAAAGTTACAAGTTTAAAATTACAACTATCATTTTGAGAGCTATTTTTGAGAAAGAGCTACTTATAATTTTCAATTATCATTTTTTCAGGCCTTATGTTGTAAAAGTGAAACTTGTAATTTTTACTTTTCCTTTCGACAAATTTGAATTGCTTCACTTATAAAAACTCATGTTGTAATTTACACTTTCCTTTTTTTCAAGTTGAATGACTTAAAAAAGTTATAAAAGTCTTCATTCCAAATTACAAATTTGGTTTTTCAAGTTATAAGATAAAATATCTAAAAGCATTCAATATTTACTAAGTAAGGGTTAATTTTGGTGCCTCATTCCTTAGGAGAGATAATAATAGCATAAATCAAAGATGAAATGGTTCAACTAGAGGTTTTCAATGGATTTGTCCACTCATATAGCACTTGTTGATGCACCTAGTAGTTACATGTTATTTTTAATCCATCTACTCCACTAAGGATGCCATTTTTCAAAATGAAGTGGAAGACGTTTGCATGAAGTTTCTTGGATTTTCTTGATCTGTAATTAGGCATAAGGTTTTTCTAACTTCCTCTCTTTCAAAGGAGTATTTTTGTATAAATATGGGTACCCTGGTGTAGCCCATCTATCTTTTTATTGTTAGAGAAACTATTCTACATTTTGAATAATTCATCTACATGTTATAACTTAGAGTAAATTAATAGACTGAAGTTTTACCTTCCTTTTGTTGTGTCTTATTTATGTATGTATGGCTATTTATAAAGTTTGTGAATGCTTTAATTCTTGTTTCAATCATATAGATTCATCTATGGTATTTTTTATAAGATTTTAAAATATTGTTGATTACAAATAAATAAATATGTTCCTTATTTGATAAAGATACATATTACCTTTGATCTCATATTTGTGTAAGATTGTGCTTTAATAAACTCAAGATATTAAACATTACACTATGTTAAAATAATAGAAACATTAATTTACACTATATAATCTGGTGCAATCACCATTGTCTACTTTTTACTCATTTTGAAACTCTTTTCCTCATAATTCAAACCCTAGCTAGGAGAAATATCACTAAGAGGTAGTAGTTTGATGTGAACTAGTCTTATACCATTTTCACTAAGCCTAGTGAAAGGAACCTAATATTATCCAAAAGTTCACCTCAATTGCCAAGGTTCCATAGCTTGGAGGTGATTCCATTGTGTCATTAAATTTTCCATGTGTTACAACTCATGCTACTCATAATACAACAAATACAAAATAGGTACAAAATCTGAGTGATAATAATTTTTGGCACATCCAATAGGACCCAAACATCATAGCTAAGAGATTACGGATATTCTCAACAAGCATTGAATGAGCCTCGTACACATTTGAAGAGAACTTGGCAACTCCACTGGCTCACAAATTCAATAAATCTAAGTTTATGTATGCCAAATATAGAAAAAAACATATACTAGAGGTAAGAGACTGACTTAAAAGAACTATCATTTCCATTTAAAAATAAATCAAAATCAGTTGTACCTTATACTAGAGTAAATCTTACAAATCTATTTGCATCTCCCATAAATACCCATAGTTTTTTCATGATTCTAATAGTGGCCATAATATATCATAATTTCATAACATTCAATGGAGTTAGACCACTTATGTTGGCCTAGTATGATGATATACCCACCTTGGCTTTGAAAAGCCTTCCGTATTTTACTAGTGAAACTTCCACTACTCCCATTGAATATATATAGAACATTGATAACATTTTTTTAGCTCATAATACAACAAATAAAAAATGGGTGAAAAATCTAATTGATAACAAAAACCACCATCAATATTCTTAATAAGATTGTCAATGATGTTGGGCTTAATTGGCACTTGTAAATATTTTGCATCCTCTGGTCTTAGTATACTAAGTACCATACTCCATAGGAGCCACACCATATTCCCTTTTCTATGGCACTGAGGCTATTATTCCCCTTGAGTTTGAGTTGCATTTTCTACATATCTCATTTAAACACATCCTAGATGATGAGGATTATAAAGTAGCTTGCCTATAGGAGTTAGAGTTATTGGATTAAAAATGTATGGTCACTATTAACAACCTTTAAGCATATCAAATCCAATTATGTGGTTAGTATAAAAAACATGTCAAGCATAGATAGTTTGAGCTTGCTAATCTTATCCTCAAAGAAAACTAGAAGAACACCATGATCGAGAAAAAGAGGAAAGGCAAGTTCAAGCTTAATTGGATAGGCCCTTATGTCATTATTATTAATTATGGCTCTAGATCTTACAATTTAGCTATACCAAATAGAGATTAACTTGATGAACCCATGACTATAATACACCTCTAGTTTTATTTCATTTAATAGACCTAAATTATTGTCTATGAGGATATTTTACATCATATTGTATTGTCACCTTCCTTTTATTGTACCATATACCATTCCTTCCATACCTTCCCTATTGACTGCTATTGTTTTACCCTCCCTTCCCACCATTTTTGACCTTGTTTCCAATCCATTGGTTCTTTGGGCACCTTCACTAAGGGGATTTGTATGAAATTTCATCAATTGATTTAGTATTTCACAAAGAATCAATATCTTGGGGAAGTATGACCATGGTTTGGCTATTTCATTCTTCATTATTGTCACATTCTATTCTAAGTGGTACTAATTATAATCACCTTTGGGAAAATTAGTACCATTAACCCATGACGTTATTTATTAATTATAACTACCTAAGTGAAAATTAGGAGTAACACCTTTACCATGAATTGCAACATCACCTTTCCATTCATATGTTATATTGTGCCATTTGTCTAATTCATGAACTTACTACTACGTAGTCAAATTCTTCCGTTGTAAGGCATAACTACAATGACATGAGGTCCTAATAGGACTATGTAAGTAGTGTTTGATTAATATTGAGGTCATGGTAGTCACCCCTTTGATACGTTCTCATAATTTTGAGTATTTTAAGTTTGAACACTCTCACCATTTTATGAGCAACCTGAGCTATGCTCTCATCATTTTATGAGCATTTTATGTTTGAACACTCTCACCATTTTACAAGCAACCTAAGATATGATCTCACAATTTTATGATTTGGACCATTAAATATATATGAATTATTGATTAAGTTGAGATGCTTATAAAATCCCAAAAACATTTGTAAAAAATTGATAGAAAATCTTTAAAATCACAAAATCATGAAAATTGTCTTAGAATTTCCATGTGAGATATAAATCCATTAAAATTTTCTTGGTTGGGTCATATTTTTTGTTAAATTTATTTTTAGATCACCTTGGTATTTTTCCTCCCATTTCTAGGAGAGCTACATTGGTGTGAGGTCCACAAAGACTATGTAGGCAACATTTGGATACATGGTGTATCTTGGGTTAGCTTAGTCACACCTTCTTTTCTTTTTTGACCACTTATTTGCCTTACGGATACTCAGACCCCTAAATTTTTTATTATTAACCACTCATAATTTATATTCACCATCTTTATTAGACTTAATTATTATGCTCTTACCATTTTATGAGTCTCTATTATGAGCATTGTGTATTTGACTTTGATACATTAATGACCGCTTGGATTCATCTTACGTTCTCACCATTTTAAAAGTTATTTACCCTCTCACCATTTTGTGAGCTCATTATCCTTCCCAAACTTAGACATAGTAAGATTTATAAACCTAGTATATTTGAGTGCTTGCTTATTTCTTTTTAATGTATTTTTAGCCTAAACCATACTCTCTTGCTTACATGATTTATTTGTGTTTATGTTTTCATGATTGTGTAACATCATCCCCTCTTTTCTCATGCACTCACCATTTTGTGATACCATTCCCATATTCCTCTACACATCAATCATGTTTCTTTATCAATAATTTTATTATATTCCATATCCTAGGAGAAATACATTTGGCCTAAAGTTCATGTTGGATCTTGCATCCATGGAACTATGTAGGCAGTGTTTACTTGCCTAGTGCACCTAGATTTGGCTCAGCCACCCCTTCATTTTATTATATTCCCCCCATTTTATTTGTTTATTTCATTGTCTCCTATATCCTAGGAGTAATATTTATCATCTTTTTTGTGTCATTGTTTCCATATATCTTAGGGGTAACATTATTTATCTTTTATTATTATGTTGTTATCCCTACAACATTACTATCTAGATTAGTGGTTACCCTGTCACCAAGAGTAACACCTATATTACACATGAAAAAACACATTGTTTTCTTTTTGAACTAACATTTTGATTAACCATTACTTTTTTTTATGTGTGTTTAGAGTAGTTTCCTTACTGAATTTCTTTGCTTTCAATTGTTTAGTTGTTTTAATTGTTTTGTTCACATTGTTTGTTTATGTCTTTACGTTTATTGGTGTTTTGTTGTTTGTTTATTTTTTATTTTTGTTATGTTGTTTGTTTGTTTTCCTATTTATTTACTTTCATTATTTTTTCTTTACTTAGTACATATGCATTCATTGGGTGATTCTTTATGCCTGATACTTAAGTATGTATTCACATGTCAACATTATCATCATGGATTTTATCATTGGTGCATTATTTTCAATTATTTATTGGATTGAGTGTCAGTCCTTATGCATATTATGACTAGGTCATCATGATGTTTTATATCATGGTGCATACCATCATGTGTTATAATAAAAATTAGTTTGGTGGATCTTACAAGCAATGGTTTTGTAGTAATTCTCCTTGTTCACAATTGAAAATTTCTTGATCTATCCAAATATTACCTAAATATAGATTAATTATATCACAAATTAATTTTAATCCCTTCTATTTAGTATGTGCATCTCCATACTAGTAGGTATCTCAAATTCATGCCTATCCTTTGTACTAGCTTACTCTTACTCCATATCTATGGATTTAGTACGTAATCCCCCTTTTCTCAATTTTCCTTACTAGGGAAAAGAAGACTTGTATCACACTTCCATTTTAATTATTATGGAAAACCATTATGCTAATGATTATAATTACCTTTGGTCAAATCATTATGTTTTGATCTATTTGAATGTTATTAATTATAATTGCCTTTGGGAAAATAATTATCATTTTCTTGCCCTACACAGGCATGTTTTTTTTATTATAATGATTATAACCACCTTTGGAAAAATAATTATCTTTATTCTCCTTACTGGGGCATTTTTCATAATGTTAATGATTATAACCACCTTTGAGAAAATTATTATTTTCACCTCACTATGCCAATGATTCTAACCACCTTTGGGTAAATCATCCTTTTTATTTGACTTATTGGGGAATCTCACTATGTAAATAATTATAAATAACTTTAGGAAAATTAGTATTTTCACCCCTATTACATATAGGTTACATCATTTCATTCTTTTTGAGTGACCATTTATCACCTTTTTTTGTCACCCACTTCCTTGAGGGGGCATTAAGATCTCATCCATCACTTTTTGGGGCATTAGGCATTAAAAAAAATTCATTCCTTGAGAATATTTTATTGTGCCTATATCTTTAAATGCATTCTCAAATAGGGTAAAACTATAGACACCCCATTTTGACCATAACTAGCTTCCGACCAAACTTCAAACTGATTTCTACCAAAGAGTACAAATAAGCCTACGAATCACTGAATGTCCTAATTCCACCTACAAATAAAATATTAGTGCTTAGATTCTTATTGAGGCATCCCTATTTGGTTTATTATCATATATTAAATAACAAACTCTCATGGATTCATCTCCAGTCAACTTGTAACCTATTAAATTGATAGTTTGGCCTTTAGCCCCATTACGTGAGGCACTTCATCAATTCTTAAAGTGAAAAAATTCTAATCATAATGAATTAACTAATAAAATAAAATAAAATAAAATTCTTAAGTTAAATTTACATGTGAAATTAGTGAAATTAAATTTTTTTAAAAATTAAATTTTAATAAAATTGAGGTCATGATGATGTCATCATCATCAAAGTCAAGGAATTGAAAAAATCTTACCTAAATCCATAAATTCATAAATAGAGACCATGCTTGATAAATGAGATATATATCCCAAATATTAATTTCATGTTCTTTCCTTAACTCAACTAGGGTTAGTTTAATTTCAACCATAATTAACTCTAACCTAACTATACTTGAGTTAGAGTTAGTTTGGAAGGCTATAAATACAAGGCCTCACCTATTATTTAATAAGCTTTTTTGTGTAATTTTATTATGATAAAATATTATCAAGAAGCTCCTATTTTATTATAGGATTTGGAACACTCTCCTTTTTTTTTGTGTGGTAAGAGATCCATTGGTTAAGTTCAACAAATCTAATTTGGTCTTGCTCCCAATATAAACATGTATTGTAATATGTTAGTTGATTACCATAACTGATCTTAGATTTAATATGCCAGGTAAGTTGTAGATCTATCTTAATTTTTTGCATATAAGGACCACCTTTTATTGTTTCATTTCTCTTTGGAAGTTTCCAAATCATTGCATAACTCAATATAGTACAACTCCCCATGTTGGGTTATGTTATGCACATGATACCAATTTAGTAGTTCGAACTCATAGATGTTAATCTTAGGTAGCTTTTTGGGTAAGGTATCTAGTTGATTATTATAATAGTTATAGTGAGGTCACATATTTTATAGGTGAAATTCCTACTATAATTCTCTCCACCATTGTTGTTAACCTTCCTTTAGAAACCCAGGTAGGTGTTAATGGTATTTTGTACCATATATTATATGTCATCATGCTCATTTTTTATGGATTATTGGGGCATGATTTGGACATTGTTCATGTGAGGGATCGTCATTTTATTGAGTTATTGAGGTGATACTTCATTATTTAACGTGTTGAGCAATCCCTAATGTTTTTTAGGTGTAACATGCCTTTGAGTAAGCTTGTTTGTTATGGGTATATGCTACAACATTGACACATTATATTTAGTACTAAAAATAGGGTTCAAAATAGGCATATTTGGCAATATATTTGGGATGGATTACACCATATAACATTGAGGGTTCAACTACCTATCTAGTTGTATGAACTTAACATCTGCTAGTGTCAAATCCATAATGAGGGGGTTTCTGCATAATGAATTTTTAGTTCAAGGATCCAAGGCATTATTATACATTTATAGATCTAGTTAGGCATTAGGTATAAATAATAAAGTGACTCTAATTTACATATTTTAGAACATATCATTGAATGACCTAATGGGATCACTAAATTATTTCTTAATACTATAAAACTATTGGTATATGAAACTAGGGTCAATGACTTGACCGAACTAGGCTAAGAAGGTGTTGATATACTCTTCACATTATGTGATACAATATTTACGTAGGTTTAAAAATTGGTCATGTGATTCATCCATCAAAGTTAAATATAATAGTTTACGAGCCACATCTTCATGTTTAACATTCAAAAGCTTGAGGGTTATCTTATAGGAATTCACATGATCATCAGTAGTGTATCCTTCATTAGGTGTAAATCAAAAAAGGTACCTTTATAGGTTCTTTGGTAATCATGAACAACTATAAGAATGTTAATGTATAACCCAACTATCAATACCATATGGATGAACCTATTTGGGGTGATTTGGGTGGATAAACTAGATGGGTCTATTAGGGGTGTTGGTCTCCATCTATTATATCTAGCCTTTATGTGAAATAATAGGTGTGAGATTAATAACTGGTAAGAACCAGACTTATATATAAAGATCCATATAGGAGTATCCAAATTTATCTTATATCAACTAGTGTTTTAAGTATTTTTCATCATATGGATATGGAGTGCCCTCCTTCTAGCACCTATTATTGTCCATCCTAATGTTTCAAGTTCTAAAATACACCTATTAAGCTAGGTGCACTAAGTGATCATGGGAGATAATTAGGAATTTCATCCTCTCCTTTTAGGATTGTTGTTGAAATAATCTAGGGCACAAGTTTTAGGTATTAGGATCCATGAAATAACCTGCTTGGAATAGATATCCAAGATATTAAATTCTACCACTAAATATTCAATTCTTGTTTCCCTTAAATATAATGTATCTTCACACTAGTTGATTTAATCCAACAATTTTATCTTTGATAATTTTTTCTTCAAAATATATAAAATAAGGGAAAAATATAGGTAATAAATAAACATAAAAAAAAGAGATAAGGGTAAGGTAGAAAAGGAAGGTTTCTGAGAAATCTTGAGAACATCAATACCTGAGACCTAAATATTTTCCTAGTTACATTTTCAACATTTTATGATAATTTTAATATGAGTTAAAACTTAAGATACATGGGGAAGCTAGTCAAGGGAAAAGGATATATGCTGAATTTTAGTACTGCTTTCTAAGGATAACAACCTACTGAACTATTACTAATTACACATAAAGTTATAGGGACGTAAATGAAATGGAAATAACAAATAAACTAGTTATAATAACATGTCACTTATTATAATTATAAATTATATATAATATGTACACTTAATCTAACTTATATAATCAATATCACACATTACATCATAGAAAGTTGAAAGGCATTGATGAAATAAAATAGAGTGAGATGAAAATGAAACTATGCATTCATATTTTAATGTTTTTTTTTTAAATTAATGAGATTTAAAATGAAATATATAACAACATAACTATAAAATGAGATGGCCCATATAAAAATAACATGATATCCAATTTTAAGCCATCATGGCCCAAAAAAGTTACAACTTCAATCATTACAAAGATTCCCACAAAAATAGATAAGGGAGAGAGAAAGGGCCCAAAGTCTTGAGAATACCCCCTATTTGGGACCTCAATGATCTTTAATCTGAGTTGGGGGTCAACTTCCAAACTACTTTTGGCCATATTTCTAAGAAACTAACACCTATAACACCAAGTTGACCTCATAATCCAAATTTGTCAAATTTATAGTGGCTCTTAAAAGAGCCCCTTAACCTGAGTTAGTATCATGTCATGAACTTTGAGGGGGGATTTTAATGATAATTTCACCTCATTAACATAGTTGATTTTGATGGTCAATTGTGTGGTAATCTATATAATCACATTGGTTTAATCAATGTTGTATTTTTACACCTTTGTCTTCATTATTTCCTTGAAGTATTTGAGCTAGATCCCAAACTCATTAAGTCTAATAAATGTGCCATCTAGGTGAAAGAGGATTATGATGTTTACCTCTTTGAAGTATAAAAATATTTGGTCCTTGATCTTAACTAAGGTGGCCTATATATCCTTGAGCCAATATTTATGTGAAGTCCTCAAGGTTACCATAAAGGTTTGGTATAAATTCATCTCATTGAGGGGAAAGAGTCCGAGCTTTAGGAACATCTCATTGTTGATAAACACCACCATATTATTGTACTTATTTTATAATATAATAATTAACTCTAAAAACTATTATAGTATTTGAAATAACACGTTTCTCTTTAAAATATCCTCAGTCACTTTCCCAAGAACTAAAAATAATTGTATTAGAAATTCCTCAACTTGGTCCTTGAGGTCATCCATTAATTTGTCTATGAGTTCATTAGTGGACTTTATGAAAGATACTAGGTCCTCCACAACATTATTTATCCTATATTATTCTTATTTTTTTAGAGAAATTAAGTCCTACTCTATCCTCTAGATGATAGGGTCCATATCCTATGTGAAGGTCTATGTGAGAAACCTCTTCATTCTATTTGAATCTCTATCAAAGTATAGATATATGTGCATGCCCAATTAATAGTCAATTTATGGTCTCTATGAACATAAATACTTAAGAGGACCCATCCATCCTTGACCATCCATGATCCCCAAGGTGGTATAAGATGAGGTAGCATGGGTAGTAGGAACTTAAGTGGAAGGAGGCGGCATGGGTAGATGAGGTATGGATGAAGGCGAAGGGTGAAATGGAATAAATGGAATTAGAGGTGGCATGGGAGTGAAGAGATTAACTAATATATGGGGAAATAAAGGTAAATTATGAGACCTAAATTGGTATATGGTCATGAAGACTAAGGGACCTATTATACTTAAGAGTTATGCATGCAATGTGAAGGAGGATATTGGCTAGTTAAAGACAATTCCTTAAAGGATTGGTATTATTGATAAGGGGAACCAATAAGGATATATAGTTTAAGTTTGAGGTTTTGGGGGTGGTTGATGTGCAATTATCCTTGGTCACATAGGAGACTTCTACTTATCTCTCACTTGTAGTGTTGTCAAAAATGAAGTGATCATTTAAATTAGAACCTACATAGGCGTTGAAAGAATTTGTAAAATCATTAAAACATTGGAATTTTTAGGATTAAAGGAAATAATAGTTATAGGAGACATTGGATTATGAGGAAATAATGGTGATAAGGTAATTATGATTGTAAGGTATATTTAAAAGGCATGAACAAAAGGTATTTGATCTAGACTAGGGGTTGACTTAGCCTATATGGATGGGATGAGAGCCATTAAATGTGAAAATCATTCTAGAAGGGTCAAATAAGGCCATAATTGGGATTACATACGTGTATTATGAATTGAGCCACTGTGAATATCAAACATGGTCAAAGCCATGGGAAAGGAAGGAAACAAAAAACTTGTTACCACATGTTTAAAGGAAAATCATGACATGGGTGGGTCATGCCATAATGGATAAACCTAAGGGGGATGCTAAGGGTACCTATGAGACACTAAAAATTTGGGACATAATATCAGGAGGACCATATGTTGGTAACTAATGGTAGTGTATTCTAGACTACTTTCAAAGTGAAGGACATGAGTATCATGGGACTAATTACCTAAGGAACTGATATAGGTAGAACAGATACATAGGATAGTAGAGTAGTGGATGTAGATAGGACTCCCTATAGGATTTTTTGGGTGATCCTATTTATAGTTATAAATCCCTAAAAAAATTGGCATCTATGGTGCTTGATGTAGAGGGGCTAGCTGTACTGGAGGTGGTTTTCAAGGAGCTGACCTTTCCTCAATTATAATTTGATCTTGAGTTTTGACCTTATGATAGGTGTATGAATCAAAATTAAAATTTACCTCTCTATCATTTATTGGGTTGAGGTGAGTTACATCATTCACATGGCCCTCATGATGATAGGTGTATTGAGGCATTCCTAGTACATCTCCATATGAGCATACACTATGCCCTAAGGTTCTTATTATCTATCCTTAGCCTTTATTAGGTTGAATGAGTCTCTATGCTAGGGAATCACTTGTAGTCACTATACGATTTTGTATTCAAGGTGACTGACGACCACAAGGATTTATGGGTAGTGATTTTATATTCTAATAATTTTGAGACCCAAGATGCCATTGACTAATTATTAGGCTATTTATTACTTTGTTAGGTAGTATTAGATTATATAACATAGTAAAAGAGAAACCCAAAAAATAACCTAAACCTTGATTATTTTGTGATATATGTAGTTATAATAAGATCTAATGAGTTGTATGGATGCCTACATTTCCTCTAAGAACCTTGGCATTAGCCTCTCATTGATGGCTTGATACACAATTGAGTAGAATTGGTCATAGATGTCTTAGATGTGATTATGGAAGTGGTGAATGTATATATTTTAGAAAACCACATGCAATAAAAACCATATTGAGATCCATAGAGTTAATTCTATGTGTTTGATGTATAGGGTGGCATAAATAACATCTATGATGTAAGACATCATGTATAAATCAATCTAGTAAGGGCTCCATTCACTTGCTGGATGAGATTTAATGTGATGATGTTCCTAAAATATAGGACTTACTCTCTCTTCATGATGATGTTTAGGAGGTGGACCTAAAAACTATTGACATGTGCTATGATAATTACCCAAAAATTTGATTCAACAACAACATACTAGTGCACACTTCTTCCCAAAATGTATTGATCATGTATGCATCAATGTCCTCCTTATTGACCCACCTTTAGGCATCCTCAACCTAATATTTGATAACTTCATAGATGTTGTGGTTCTCTACCTAGGCATCTATGAGATCCTTGTCATAAGTGACTATGTATTCTAAGAGGTTCTAGTATTAATTAAATGGAGGCTTAGAGATATCTACAATACTGAGCTTGGTGTTTGGTGAGTAAACAATATAGATACTACACTTTTAAGAGAGTAATAGGTTGCTAAGGAGGTCTACACACATGAATAATTATGGATTAGTAACTAATTTATGTAGGCCTAAGACCTTGAGGGGTATCAAGTCAATGGCAAACTCCACATCTTCATCATTTAGTTCATCATCACTACTAGGTAGTTGTATATCTTAAATGAAGATCGCATTGCAATGCTTCTACCTCATGATTTCATATAGGAACATGGTGTTCTATAACTCTTGATATGGTTTAGGTTTGGAATTTGATATGATCATTTATTAATTAATTATTATTCATGTGGAAAATTGATCAATGGTGTATTCTATTCTCTAGAGGGAAATTAATACAAAGAGCTCAGAATGATTTAGATGTGTAGAAGATAGATAATGGTGTGCTCAATATGAAAAAAAACTTATAGAGCTTTGTGATATTTTTTTAAGTTATGGCCATGAAGGCTCACATTATTCTAAGTTGATTTACTTGATAATTTATCCATTTCCTAATTTTAAATTAATTCAAAATTTTGAAAACAAGCCCCATTTATATTGGTTTATGGAAATGAGACTCTTCCAATTTTTGGATCACAATTTTCCTAAATCAAGCTAATAAATGCAAGGAGTATGGTAAGCACATGCCTAGATTAACCCTTATGGAACTATGAACTTCATTAGGGTTGGTAAATTATGAATTAGAGATTGGTGAGCTCACTAATTACTACACTAAGTAAGAATGGTAATGAAGCATTTGTTTAGATAGTTATGCATGTATGAGTTGTATGCTTGAGTGTAAGAAGTGCAGGTGGAAATTTATGATTGGGTTAGGGTTTTATCTATAATTTTTTTGAATACATGAAGCCTCCCAAATAATTTATAGCTCTGATGCCTTTGTTTATAAGGATACATACAATAATTAATTTATTTAGGAATCTCAATGCTCTAAAATCTATGACATGTCTAGGTGTATGTAGATATGCAATGCCTCCTTATTGATATGGGTTTCCTAAGGTTTTAATAGATTTTACACCTTCATGTGTGTAGATACACACATCATCTCCTCATTTTTGGGGCCTCCTGAATCTCTAACAACTATACCACCTCTAGGTGCACAAAGATATGTAAAACTTACTCATTGATTCATGCCTCTTGAGACTCTGATAGAGTTGACACCTCTTGGTGTATGCAGACATGCAATTACTCCTAATTGGTTTGGGACTCATGGGGTTATAAAAAATATAATACCTATTATTTATATAAAAAATGAATAGAAATATATGTCATTTAAAAGAGTATGATAAAAAAGAGGTGCTTTCTTGTCAGCCAAAAGGCTTCTAGGAGGGTGAAAATTGAGATTTCAAGACTGATGCTATAATACTAAGACTTTGGGAGATGTCTACACATGTATTTTTTGTAGGAATATTTAACACCTAAAAATTAAAGTATGAAAACACTTAATGAATTAAAGAGGATTACCTCCTTTGAAAGTGAACAATTATGAAAGATGCTCAATATAAACACACAAATAATTATTAAGGTTGAAAAAATATTGAGGATCAAATTGTGCTTGATATAGGGTTGATAATTTTAAAATTTTCAAGGTAAATAGGTCCCCTTTTATTTTATGAAAATGGACATGTTAGCCACAACAAGTCCCTTTTGAATGAGACCTTGATTTTTTTACATATGAATTTAAATGAATAATTCCTTGTGCCATCAAAATGTTAGGATTATGATATGATGTTAAGGGATGGGTTTGATTTTATAAAATAACCATTTTTTGGGGTAGTTAAAATCTAAATATATCTGTAAGTGTCAACTAATGATACTAATCAGATCTGAAGGAACTAAGTTGTGTATAGCTAGACTAGTTAAAGGGTCTATATATGTCTATGTAGGATATTTAATAGGTTTGGAAAAAATAGTAATATTATTATAAGTTCATAATAATAATAATAAAATATTGACTAATAATATAGCATGAAAGTGTGAGAGGATAGTGGATTAAGACCTTGTTTTAATGCTTAAGTCATGGGTGGTAAATGTGTGTCAAGATTGTCATTATTAAGTATTAAATTCAATATTTTATTATCTATAAATGGCCCATTTATCCTAGTAATGGATTTTATAGATTAAAAAGATAAAATGTAGCTAATTATGTACAAATACATTTTCCTTTTGGGATACGGATCCAAATTTCCATATTTTCTCCATGCAAACTTGTAATTAGAACAATATAGTCAATGTCCATATGTGAATTTTTAATTTTTAAATTGAAAATTGAAAGTGAAAGTGTTAGATTACACATGTCTTGGTGAAAACCATGTTTCCCTTTCAACTTATTGGAGATGATTCATCCTTTTTGAGTCATTAGAGATTTGGGTGATTATGCTCCAAATTTGTGTAACTATGTAGGATATTGAGTTAGGAAGGAAACAAGCCCTAACCCTCATGAATATGGTAAAAATATAAAATCAAATAAATTTTTAGAAAAATATAGAACTTTACAACCAAATTTGATCAAATAAATAATTATGTAGGTAAATGAGAGAAGCATTCGGAAAAGTTCACTCAAGAAAGTGAACCAACTATTACAAATGAATTTATAGATTAATTTGTAATGTTTCACTCTAATTCAATAAATTTTTATCAATGTAAAAAAAATGCATAATTTAAATGGAATGAACAATTTTCATTCCCCCATCATGTACACATGTTTGATTATGTAGTTTTGATCAATGTAGAATATAATCCATTATTGAAATAGAATGTATCAATTCCCTTCCCCTATTATGATTGAATATATAATAAGAGTGAAGTGGAATGAAAATTATCTTTCATCTAACTATAATTATGATGTTGTGCATGAGCCAATATCAACCCCTTGAATATAGAATGTTATGAATCTATATGTTAAATTTGAGAACCTATATCTCAAATGTATGTGTATATGGAGACATGTAATCATGTTCTTGTCAACCATTATGTATATTCACATGTATATGGACCTAAGTGTGTATGAACATATTCTCAAGTGCCTATTTAATGATTGAATATGCATGGTATATGCCCCTATAATATATGATAATATACCAATATTTGTTATGCATCTAAACCAATTTGATATTTGAATAGTCTAAATATTTGAAATCTTTAATGTACTCTAATTATATGATCATGGAGGATTGTGTCTCTATGAAGATACCATTACAATTCCCCCATTTTTTAGATGAGGGATGCATCATGTAAATACTTATATCAAAATAAGAGTTGACTATATCATGTTCTGTGTAAATATAACATTATGTAAGATTAGTTTATCATGTGAAGATTATGTAGCACCTTTATCTTGTATACTTTTCAAATTTAGACCTTGGCCATTCTTATTATTTCTACATGTTCCTTACTTCTAAAATCCTTACATTTGATCTATCTTATGCCCCTTATCCTATATCTTAATCTAATCAGTATTATATTGATGAAATAGACATTTTAATTTTCCCAACATGCTTAAAATATACTTATCTTACACATTTGCAAGTTATAAACCTATACCTATTTTGCTACTCCCTAGACACTAATGTCTAGGATAGATAGTAGCATTGTCATTACTATCCTACCCTGATGCAAGTGTAAAGTACCCTAATGTCATCTAATTTTCAAATGAAACATATCCTAATAGTTAGCCTAAGTGAATTAGTGGGAGTTATTTCTCCAAAGGGATTGATATAAATATAATATCAACCCTCATTCATTCCTCACCTATAAACAACCAAAGAGAAATCAAATAGAATTCAATTAAAAAAAACTTCCCTATTTATTCCTATTTCCAAAAAAAGCATAGGGAATGCACATCTACATGTATAAATTACTAAAGGAGTAACCCAATATCCCAATTTTACAAGTTACAAGCTAGGTCATTGATCCATAAACTTAAGCAACAATATGCTTACGCATTTTAATTTTAATTAATAATAATAATAATTTATAGAATAATTTAAAAAAATTGACTTATAAAACATCAATTTAATAAGAATAATTCAAGACATTCAACACCCAATTGATAACAGAGTTCATCATAATGGCCTATGTCTCTGGGTCCTATATCGGCTGATGTATTAGTAGAAATACTTGAAAAATTCTTACAAACTTCTCTAAAATGAAAAGTGATGAACTACAAAGTTATTCCTTTGGAAAAAATAATATAAGTCTTTTTTTAGACTTTTTCCCAATTTTACCTCTAGTGCTCTCTGCTATTCATCCAATCTCTCTAACTTTAGGCTTATCAAATGGCTACTTAGTTTTTTTGACTAAATTACAAATGTAGAGTTATGGATTTATATAGCCATTCAAACCTATATCCAAAGTGGTTGGGACTTATCTCTTTTACCCAAACATGCAAGGTTTGAGTCCCCATCTTCTATGGTTTCGGTGGGAATGTTAATCCATATATCCCATATTTGGGAGGTGGGAGGTTTCTTGGATATGTATTTACCATGAAACTCATGGTTTACAATGCCAATTAAATGGAATTACCATGCATCTCATGGGTTTGTGGTGGTATGTGGGTTTCACATGGATAGAACATAAGGTTATAAGGCATGTACATGGAAACTAAGGCATGAAATGTGGTAGGTGGGTTTGGAACGTGACATGGAATGGGGAAAGTATGTGGTGAGGTGGATGTCTCACAAGGAAATGGTAAGTTATATGGTTTGTTTAGAACATTTAGGGATAATTAATTAAAATTAGACCATGGTAAAATAATTGGTGGAAATCCATGTGGTGGATTGAGGACCCACCATGTGGGTCAATCTCCACTCGTCACTTTTCATCTACTTGCTAATTATCTACCACTCACCACTTGTCAGCATCCAACTAGATGTTCGATCCAAACCCAATTTGTTTTACTTAACCTATTTGAATTTGACATGTGATATATTACACATATAGGATCCATTTTATAAATAATGAAATGCATAAAAAATGTCTCAAGATTCTCTATGCATTGGAACTATTCTCAAATCATTCCATAATGTTCAATTTCTATAGTTTGACTAACTTTGACCAATTTATTTAGACCTTTAACCGGCTACACAAGGAGCATATGATGTTCATTTTCTATGTTCCACATACTATTATAAAGGTCTCAATGGGCCCTATGCAATGGTGCAAGTTTTGATCTACTTCAAGACCTTTTCTAATTTGTCCTCCAGATCAGTCATTATTGTACTTATTTTACACACATTACATGATTCACATATAAGCCAACATGTAGGGGAGAAATGCGTGAGTCTGAAGCCCTCTTATGGAGTATTGGATATGTAGGTAATATTATTTTATAGTGTGGTCACTAGGGCTAGCTTGACACCATGTGCCTACTAACCCATTTTACCCAAGGTTGCATTGAAGATGTAAATCTAGAGTTTTTCCATTTAATAAGGAGTCATTATCCATGACATAGATATGAATACACTAGATTTAAGGTAAAGTAAAACCTAGAAATATATATGTAGTAACATCTTGTTTTGATAGACATTATTTATAGGATAGTATAATTAGACTTAAATAATAACATCGACACAGTAGTCTAGGGATGATACAACTATCTAGATACCCATAGACACTAGATCTATAATCTAACAACTATTTTAGAACTATATTCTTGCATTATTTCAATGTATTCTATATCCATAGCTACATTAGCATTAGAACAAGCTGATTAGTCTTAGTTTTCATTTCTATATCTAGACTATTTATACTTTTCATATTTAAACCATCTCAACATAATAAATTTTAGTGTATGCTTATATCTAAATTTAGAATTTAATTGGCTAGGTATAAATCTAATTATCACCCATGTGTCATTTCATTTCTATATTATTAACTCTATGGTATAAAGTGATAACATCACATATTTCATTTCAGGGTTAAACATTTGGTGAACTTGATCTTTGAACATCAAACCCTATGTCACTTAGCATTTTCTAATTTTTTTGTTGTTGAACTCTAAATTATTGTAAATTTTGTAACCTATTTGCCATGGATAGTTATATTAATTATTTCATGGTAAAACACCTTATAGTGGATCTCACTTATTATATCCCATGCCTAATTAACACATGTTGATATATAAGGGATGTAAAACCTATTATCCCATGTACTCCTTATTATAATGTTTACAATGAGATTTTACCTATCACTAAAAGATGCTAAAGGGAGTGCATGAATCAAAATTATTCCCTAGTACATGTTTCTTCCAAATCCTAGCACATTGTGGCCCAAAATTCACTATTGAACTTTTTATATAGTTCCTCACATTACAAGGATGTTCTTTTAGATGCCCTATATATGAACTTACCCCATTTTAGTGTTGAACCATCATATGTGGCTAGTGCCTTAAACACCATAAAATAGACTAAGCATAATATATCATTTGAAAAGGAGGATTTAATTCCCTAACACCTTATAAATAGTTATTTTCCACTCTATATCTAAGTATGTGTTAGCAAAAAATGGTTAAATGGGTTCTTGTGGGTAATGGTTCTAAACTCAACATTTTCAATATCATTTCTCTCTATCATAAGCATTAGACCATCAAATTTAGAGACATCTAATATGAGTATCAAAGGATTTGATAATATGTCATGACAAGTATTGGTAAATATAACATTGAATACTATAGTATGCCCCCATACATTACCCACTTTGTGATAGGTTATGCTAAATGATTTGAACTATAACATTATTTTAAGATGACCTTGGATACATGAGATGTATGTGGTTTCCTCCACATTGAATTCATGATTAAAATTTATACATTAGGGATTCATTTACACATACCTAATGGATATTATTCCATTCAAACATTGTGCAATGTTTCAACCACCCATCGAACCCACACCGTAAGCATATAAATCTAATTTTGGTTCTCAGTATTTACTTAAATATAGATATAAGGGACAAGGGTTAGGTAAAATTTAGCAAATAATAACACAACCCATTGCTACTATATGTAATACAAACTAACAAGGATTGGGTTTTACAAACAAATATACTAAACATAGACATATATCTTGAAATAAAATTTGTTTCCAGAAGGCCAAAATAGAATGTATGAAAGTCTCCACAACTGAGATCCAATTTTTCAACCCTCATTTAATCTATGATGTTGATTCCCCATTATTTATAACAATGGATGAGTTTTCCAAATATTAATCACTACTAGAGTACTTAGGGGCATATGAGGATTTATTTTCCTTATATCATAAGAATAGGTTTTTGCATGATACCTATGCTCATGATTATTTTGGTGAGAATGATAATCCAAATATCTATCATGATGCATCAAATTTTATTCCTACCATACCTTTTATCACCAACAAATCTACATTATTAAATGAATAAATAATAAAATACAACTTTAGAATGGATAAGGATCCTAGAACAATTTTACTTGTTGTAATGATGTATGAGGATGAATGGAAAACCTATCAATATGTCCTTCATTATGTTTTGAAACTCTTTGCTTGGGCTTATTCAAATATTCTTGGGATTGACCCCTTGGTGGCAATGCATAATATATTATTATACTCAAATACAAAGCTTATAAAACAAAAAATATGTAAAATGCAACCTAAAGTGGAATTTTTGGTAAAATATGAAATTCAAAAAATTTTAGACACTGAATTTATAAGAGCCATTACACATTTTGACTAGGTGTCCAACATTGTCCCTATTAAAAAACTGAATGCTGACGTTCTATGTTGCATGGATAAACATGATTTAAACAAAATTTTCCCTAAAGATGACTTCCCTTTACCTAATATTTACATGATTGTGGACTCTGTAGTAGGATATGATAGATTTTCATTTATGGATGGTTTCTTAGGATATAACCAAATAAAAATTAACCATTTAGATCAAGAAAAGACTGCATTTACCACTCCTTAAGGGATATGTTACACAATCATGATTTTTAGATTAAAACATGCAGGAGCCACATATCAAAGGGCCATGAATATTATATTTCATGATTTCATAAACAAAACTATTAATTATTATGTTGATTATTTACTTGCCAAATCAAAACACTACCAAGATCATGCTACTAATTGACAATAATTATTCTTATGCCTATGCAAATTTAATATTTGATTAAATCCCAAAAAATATTTTTAAGTTATCATTAGGAAAACTTATAGGAAATATTATTTTTTAGTGAAGCATTGAGTTTTATCCAAAAATTTAAAATCTATCATAGAAACTCCACCACTAACCAATGTAAAAAAATTGTGATGTTATAGGGTTGAATTCAAGTTATTCATTATTTCATTACCTAATTGGCTAATAAAATAGTCCTTCACATGTTTTCTAAAAAAGGATACACAATTCATATCAGATGACATATGTCAACAAAGCTTTGATAATATTAAAAACTATTTATAAAACCTACCAATACTTATGCTTCTTATTTAAGATAGACCATTGCTTCTTTACATATCAACTACATGTGAGGCCTTAGGGCCTTACAAGCATAATTTGATGATAATCACAAAGATCAATCAATATATTATATCAGTTGATAGATATTTGGTTGTGAATACAAGTATACATCCATAGAAAAACTATGTTTAGTTTTGGTTTTCATTACCCAAAAATTATGACACTATTTGTTGAATAATGAGGTTCATGTTATAATTATAGAAGATCCATTATGGTTCCTCATGAGAAGAACACATCTAACTAGCTACATATAAAAATGGGTGATGCAAATCATAGATTTTGATCTAAATTTTGTATCCTAAAATTCAATAAAAGGTCAAGTCATAACTGGCGAATTAGATGCAACTCCTTTACCAAACACTTTTCCACTCATCGAGGCTTTTTAAATGAATTTGAGGAATAAAATTTATATTTAAATCCATGTAAAATGTTATTTTATGGATAAAAATGTTGGATAGGATCAGGTGTTGCATTGTATTTTATACCCCTGAAGGTGAATACATGTCTTTCTATTACAAATTAGCTTTTTCTTGAACCAAAAATATAGCCGAATATGAGGCCTTAATCATCAAATTATCCATAGCACATAAGTTGGATATAAAAGACATCCAAGTTTTTTGGTGATTCCCAGTTGGTTTTTAATCAAGTGAATAATCATTACCAAACTAAAAAAGAGCATATTATACCCTATAAATAAATGGTAGATGAATTCATACAAGCATTTAACACATTATCTATCAATAATATTCCATGTAAATATAACCACCATGAAGATGCTATGAAAAGCACAACATCCTTGATGAAGTTTGATGATGATCACATAAATTTTAATATACCATAGATATGAAATCCTTCCATTTATTCTAATAAAATGATTTCCTCAACCATTCTTTCTATTACCCACAGTACTATAAACACATAACGGTACACCAACATTTATAATTTTATTTATCAATCGTATGTACTATACCATTTTAGATAAAATGATAAATATAAAGTAAAACATGAAAAATTACATTATGTTATTATTTTAAATGATTTATTCAAATGAGGTTTTGATGGATAATTACTATGATGCTTAAACAAAGATGAATCTCACACTACACTCCTCAAAATTCATGATAGTGAGTGTGGTGGGCATTTCAAAAAATGTGAAATGTCTCAAAAACTCTTATTCCAAATTTATTATTGGCATAAAATGGAATAATAATGTATCAAACATGAAAAATTATGTTTAAAATGACAAAAATATAGTAATTTAAATCATGTATCATTGTATGAGTTACATATGATTATTTTACCATGGCCCTTTTTCCTTATGGGAATTTGATTTGATAGGTAAAGTTTCTAATGACCAATATCATTTCCCATTTTGACATACCTTCAACCATTATTTATAATAATGGAGCATCATTTAAAAATAAGACCATCATATGGTTTTTTAATAAATACAATATTAAACATACCTTTTCTATACCTACCTATATGGAAATGACCAAGTAGGGTCAACCAATAAAATAGTTATCAAAATACTTGGAAAAATAGTTAAGTGATTTAACATTGATTGGCACCAACATATGGTATATGCTCTATGGGCATATTGCACTATTAGATAGTTATCAGTGATGTCATGGTGGTGTCATATAGGTGTACTTGTGAGTGGATGAGATGTTTTGAAATCCCAAGTAATAATGACAACGTGTGAAATATGCTTGTTCTAGTGTGTTTTATGTTGGATTGGTTGATATTTGGTTTTGGCATGATTAGAGATGTTCAGGGATGAGTATGGTGGTTGGATCATGTGAAAGAGTTACCTAGGTTTTTATATATGATTTGAGTTATTTTATGCATAAACTAAATTCATTTGGTTGTTGTTAGTTTTCATCTAGACAATTTGGTCTAGTGGTAGAAAATATGAGCAGGTAGTTTGATAACATCACCATTGCTACATGGGAATGTGTCAAGGGGATTTGGTCATATGCTTGTGATCACATTAGTACCTAGTTTTTATGTGCTAGATATCAATTTATGAATCATAGCATGGTCAAATATATGAAGGTACAAAGTTGGTTTCTTAGTTAGAATTCATTGTTTCCCATACTTTGCCAATTTTTCAATGTGGTAAGAAGAGTTGAGTGAGAATTTTGATGATATTATATCTTGTAGTGTGAAGGTGTCAAGAGAAATTGATCATATGGGTTTATTAAATTTTGAGCATAGATGATTTTTTCTAAATTTGAGATCATGCACTAAAGTGTAGAAAAATTTATGTAGGAGTAAATTTGGCCTCTCATATAGGTTTTGACATAATTGGCTCTGTGACAAAAGATTTTGAGAAGGCATTTTAATTATGATATATCTCACATGCGTGAGGGCTCCAAGAGTTTTTTTTATATGTTTCGATTCTCCTATGTGAGGAGATATTCTATTCCAAATTTGAAATCATATGAGTAAGCATAGAAGAAGTTATTAAGGTTTAAAAATGGCTACTCAGGCATATTGAAAGGGTTCCCATACTTAGTCATTTATGAAAGATTTAATGCTCGAGTAAGATCAACAGTGCACATTGCTCCAAGAAGTCAAAAAAGTAGTGAGATGAGAGAAATTATATGATGTTTAACAACTAAGCAAAAGTATAGGATAAGGATCCAATGGTGAGTGGGTGTCATAAAGTTCAATTGAATGGTGAGTGTTGATCATTAAATACCTAGTTGGTCTGTACAGATCGATGGAGTACATGGAGTCAACATTTCAAGGATGCACAAGATATGGTAAATTTAATAGAGGTTTAATGATTGAACATTGGTGCCTATGTGTTAAACATTGGAATAGATCAATGGTGCATATTATATATAAGCAATGAGGACATGAGATGATTGTAAAGTGTCTAAAGGTTGACTGTGACCATTTGTATTTAAATATTTGAAATGGCTAAGGGAAAAGATAGTGTCTAGTCTTTGGGCCATATCTTTTGATAGAAGATGAATTTGCTCATGCTGTAAAAAATTAAAGATGAAGAGGACTCCATGGCACATATAATGAATTTTATTTAAAGATCTAGGATTTAATACAGTCAAATATATTGAGCCTAGAATTTGACTATGTATTCATGTTTATTATACAAGTGACCCAAGAAGGATATTTGAGCTTGTTTTCATTTTTCATGATGATTTTACTATTGGGAAGTGTTATAAACTCCATGTAAATGATCTGAAAGTATTTTAGAGGTGTGATCAATATATCTAGAGTATGAATGATTCTTACAAATTTGATTGTATGTTTGGTAATGGTGTTCCTATGCATAAGCTCTAAATTTGAGTTAATTAAACATACGTAGATGTGAGAAAAGGTGACTATGATATTTCAAAGATGTCTTAAGGGAAATAAGGAGTGGACCCATTTATTTTAAAATGGTCTTATGTTCTTATTTTGTTTAATGGTGTGATAAATGGGTGAATAGGTCTCCGTGAGACCTATAAGAGCTAAAAATGCCTTATTAAAAGGTGTAGCTGCTTAAATGTGACCCATGTGAGATGCCTTAAGGGTGAAGGCATGTTTCATAGATGATAGGGAAATATTACAATCTTGTTAATTCATGATTGCTCTATATATAGTGAAACTAGATGTGTTGGTTTCTAGACTAGAAAGACTAGTATGAGGGAGTGCAAGTATGGAGCCATTTGAAAGAGAAGGTACATGTCAGTAAGGACCAGTAAAGAGAAAATAGTATTAGACATGTTTGTCTAATCAAGGTGTTGAAGATGATCACATAGGTTATTAGACCTAATAATCCTAGAAGAGGTGTATTGGGTGAGTATGCTTAAGAGGTTATTTGAGAGACGCTTGTGTGTGTGAATTATGGATTGAAGGAGGGGTAGAGTGCCCTATGGATGAGTTGATGAGTAGATCAATTTGAAGACTATTTGTATGATGTCATGTCCCCTTTTTTAGTGGACATTGTCAGACTTGATGGTTAGCCTATTATACGACCCTCGTACGCTGATAGGATGAATAGAGGGTCATGATGGAGATTGGCTTGGCTTTGATTAGCATAATTCCTATAGTTGGATTTCATTCGGGATCTTTCAGACATGTTTTCCTGAGCTCCTATTATTTAGGGATATTTGGCACTCAGCGGACCATCCATGTTATCTCATGATCATGTGCAAAATCACTCCTTGGTTCACCAGCTTCAGACGGTTCGAGGATCCGTCATATATTGAGGGAGATATTAATATTTGATTGATTTAATCAAATATTAATTATTTAGTCTAATTTTAAATTAGATATTAATTAATTAATTATTTGGTCTAATTTTAAATTAGATATTAATTAATTATTAATTATTTGGTCTAATTTTAAGACCCCAATTCTAATTTAAGAATTGGTCTAATTTTAAGACCCTAATTCTAATTTAAGAAGCCCAAGTTCTAATTTGAGGAATTATAATTTAAGAACCCCAAGTTCTAATTTGAGGAAATCTAATTTTAGCAAGCACACCTTTGGAGGGTATAAGGGTTTCTCATGGGAGAGAGTTTGTATTCATGATTGATTGTTGATATTGATTTTTGCTAAGAATTCTTCTGTGAAGACTGAGCCAAGGGTTCCAGGATTCTATTTGCATTGAAGAACGTCCACTCTTCATTGTGTGTGATTCAGAGGTTGTGAGAGATCAGCCGATCTATTGCCAATTTGAGAGATAGCTTCATACAAAAGTTATCACAGAAGTTTACAGGTTTGAGAGATAACTTCACATAGAAGTTATCACATGTATTACAAGGATTTATTTTATTAAGTTTTTGATTTAGGTTATTGATTCAGATATTGCACAGATAAAGATATTTTGTATTAGAGCCGTTCCAGATTTGTAAAAGATCAAGTTTTGAGACAATATTTGTATTCTTTATATGCATGTCAGAGATTCATTATTGTAATCATTCTGAAGAATAATAAGAGCACTAATTTTCTAGTTAAGAGATTTACTATGGTTTATTGGTTTATTTGAATTTATCTTGCAAAATAACATCTTTACTCATGCAAAATATCTAACAAGCAAAAAGATAGAAAGATAGTCAGGAAAATATCCAGTTTCAGATTTGAGGGGAAATTGGGGATATTACAGTGGTATCAGAGCATTTGTAGGAAAAAAGGAGCCCCTAAGTAAGGGACATCATAGTGGTATCAGAGCATTTGTAGGAAAAAAGGAGCCCCTAAGTAAGGGACATCACAGTGGTATCAGAGCTAATGTCCTGCCATCCTGTTGGGTAGAGTGGGTAGATTGAATTAGCGAAGTATCCATGATGTCTTCAAGTACTCAAAAACTGTGGGACAAGGATATGAAGAAGCTGAAACAAAGTTTGAACCAGTTGGTTGAAACCCAGAGGAGGATGAATGAAATTCTTTCAGATCCTACATTTGAAGACAAATTAGTACGGTATATGGCATCCATTTGTAAAAGGTCCACATCACAAAACAGAAAGAAGGAGAAACAAGAGGTCTCTACAGGGGTTGAGGGCAGCCCTACACCAGTTGTTAGACATGTTGATTTGACTCAAGAGGATATGAGGGCAGCCATGGGGAATGAGTTGTCTATATCAGCTTTGCAAGAAGTTTCACTTGAGACTTCTACATTGGAGACTAGCATAGAGTATGCTAATGATATGGATAATAAGAGTATGGATTCTTTGCATGATCATATTGTTCATTCATCTTCACATCAAGAACATCAAACTTGGACAGATATGGAAAGGACCCAAAATTTATGTGATATGTGGTCACAAAAGGCCAAGGAGGCTAGATTAGTGGCTGCCAATGTGAGACAACATCTTCAAAACATAAGGAGACAGAAAGGAGTTACAACAAGTTCTTCTTGTGATGACTTATGATAGATCAAAGAGGGCATAGAGGCAATGAAGGTGGCTCACTCAGATTCTGAGAGACATGTGGATGAGCTTAGTCATGGGGATTTGGACTCTCAGTTAGTTGCAGAGCACGTGGGAGCTGGAGATTGTGATGATGAGATAGTTTTAGCAGGAGCTTTTTAAGAGTTAGATGAGGATGAGTCCTATGCTGGCATTCAAAGTGTGGAGGTATACTCAGAGGTTAGTACATTGAGTGTTGATTGTGAGTATGTTCCTACAGTTGTAGCTGAGGAACACATTGTGGGGGCTAACACACATGTTTAGGATTTGGGAGTACCTGGTCCTGATGAGTTTGGGATACCAGTGGAGTCGAGTCTCCAGATTGATTCTTCTCATAGATATGATAGTATGGTACCATTCATTGTGCCATTTTTATAGAGGAATCAGTTGTGGTGTGTGGGGGAGTATGTTGATACTTCCTCATATAATTTTTACTGCACTAAATCATTCATGTATATTTCTTGGATAGTGCAGGTGTTCGTTTGGACTCGCATAAAGTGACAGAAGGTGTTCTCATCCGAGGTACTAGTGATATAAGCAATTGGGTGGGGAGATTATAGTGACACTTTCTACTATGCTACCTTATAGGGATGTTGAGGTGGGGTTTGTTGAGTGGATTGCACTGGATCATATCTAGCCTACAACTATTCAGAGTCAGAGATTAGAGCCATCTATTGATTCCCAATTCAGCAATAGTGAGCCAGTAGCAGAGTTTGGGGGTTCCTACCGACATTATACGGTAGGGTATACTCTTTATTCTTCTTTTGATCTAGAGATTGAAGATGTGATTTCACGCAGGTGTAGATCGGCACCTGTTTCTTACCATCCATTTTGGAATGGATTGGCCCCATCTTTTGTAGATGGAATTGGTAGTAGCAAGTTACACAGACTACAGTATCGACACATCGAATGCAGTTGTGATTTTAGAGATTGGTTGAGTTAAATTCACCAGTTTGATTGTGGATTCCTCTTTGTTCCATTTCAGAGGATATTGCAGGTGCGTGTGTTGAATGACCGTAGTGTAGATCATGACTACATTTGGGATCCAGGGAAATTTTTTTTCCCACCTCATTTTTTGTTTACTAGTAAATTTGTTGTAGAAATTTCAGATATGAAACAAGAAACTCAAAAAAATCCACTGAGGTCTCCTACAGCTAAAAGGGAGCTTGTAATGGAGAAAAGTGGTTACAGTTGTGGTGTAATTGACTTAGAAGAGCTCCTAATTCCCATAAAGGCAATTATTTCAAATAAGTTAGGTTATAGCACAGTCAAATTTGAGGGTGAAGAACAAATTTCATTCTGGAAGAAATACTCTCAACATCTTGTTGGGTCAGACAAGTCTCCAAAAATGTACAGGGTTTTTCTGCCAATCTACTTTGGTTTGCCTAGGTTGCTCATAGGTGCAGCAGGCGGTAGCTACATCAGTCCTCCTGGTCCAAATTTTACCACACAACAATTGCTTATTCCATGCAAAGGGCTGCCTCAAGATAAGAATCCTGAGTATCAAACGAGAATGCGTCCAGTTTTTAGAAGGCTTAACTTTCCAAAAATAAAGGTGAGAAGTGCAAGACCTAGGCCACATCGTGTTGTTCCTACCACTTTCAAGCCTTTAAAGATTGGATATGAGCTTGGACAGCCTAGAAGCCCTCATAGTCTCGAGTATTCTCCTCATTATCTATTACATGCTGGGACGGGGAATAGTCCCAAAAAATTGTCTGGTGCACAGACTCGTGTGCCGCAACTGAAGGCACGAAACAAAGCACTTGAAGATCTGGAAATGCCTATGGAAGTAGTTGATGTGGACAAAGGTTTTATTCAAAGAAAAGAGGTGCCTGGAAATTTTTTCATGGTGAGGAAGTTGGTCGTGCCAACCGTGCTGTTGCTGCTCTTTTTTCTATCCGTTATTCTAGATAACAGTCACAATGTAAGGGCCAATGCAGAGGCAGCGACCTCTCCAGAGGAGGCTGTGGATCCTCCTAAGGTCGATGAGGGATTTGGGGCCATCCCTGATGCTCTTTTAACTGATGCAAATGACGCTCAGAGGGAGGGCAAATCTATATCGAGGAAGTCTCTACGGGCCAATGCCCAGAAATATGAGTTCCAGGCTGAGTTTTCAAGGCTGATGGATATCATCATCAACTCCCTTTACAGTAATAAGGATATCTTCTTAAGGGAATTGATCTTGAATGCATGGGATGCTTTGGATAAAATTAGGTTCATGTCTCTCACAGACAAGAATGTGCTTGGAGAGGGCAACGATGCCAAGCTTGAAATCAAGATCAATTTGGATAAATTAAAGAAGATAATTTCAATCTGGGACTATGGTATTGGAATGACTAAAGAAGATCTAATCAAGAATCTTGGGACAATAGCCAAATCTGGAACTTTAGCGTTTGTGGAACAAATACAAATTGTAAGAGAAAATGCAGGGCGCAGAGGTATACAAGGTGAAAGAAAGGGTTTGGAGAATAATAATTTACAACCTTCAGGTGGAATTAACGGTGGCGTGCAAATGGGGCACTGTGTAATTCTAGTTGTTTTGAGAAAAATGAAAGAGTGTAATTTACAAGTATCATTCAGTGATTGCTTGAGGGCAAGCAATTTCAGGTGGGGCAGATTGTCATGTCCCCTTTTTTAGTGGACATCATCAGACTTGATGGTTAGCCTATTATGCGACCCTCATACGCTGATAGGATGAATAGAGGGTCATGATGGAGATTGGCTTGGCTTCAATTAGTAGAATTCCTACAGTTGGATTTCATTTGGGCTCTTTCAGACATGTTTGCCTGAGCTCCTATTATTTAGGGATATTTGGCACTCAGCGGACCATCCATGTTATGGCATGATCATGTGCAGAATCACTCCTTGGTTCACCAGCTTCAGATGGTTCAAGGATCCGACATATATTGAGGGAGATATTAATATTTGATTGATTTAATCAAATATTAATTATTTAGTCTAATTTTAAATTAGATATTAATTAATTAATTATTTGGTCTAATTTTAAATTAGATATTAATTAATTATTAATTATTTGGTCTAATTTTAAGACCCCAATTCTAATTTAAGAATTGGTCTAATTTTAAGACCCTAATTCTAATTTAAGAAGCCCAAGTTCTAATTTGAGGAATTCTAATTTAAGAACCCCAAGTTCTAATTTGAGGAAATCTAATTTTAGCAAGCACACCTTTGGAGGGTATAAGGGTTTCTCATGGGAGAGAGTTTGTATTCATGATTGATTATTGATATTGAGTTTTGCTAAGAATTCTTCTGTGAAGACTGAGCCAAGGGTTCCAGGATTCTATTTGCATTGAAGAACGTCCACTCTTCATTGTGTGTGATTCAGAGGTTGTGAGAGATCAGTCGATCTATTGCCAATTTGAGAGATAGCTTCATATAGAAGTTATCACAAAAGTTTACAGGTTTGAGAGATAACTTCACACAGAACTTATCACATGTATTATAGGTATTTATTTTATTAAGTTTTTGATTTAGGTTATTGATTCAAATATTGCACAGATAAAGATCTTTTGTATTAGAGCCGTTCCAAATTTGTAAAAGATCAGGTTTTGAGACAATATTTGTATTCTTTATATGCGTGCCAGAGATTCATTATTGTAATCATTCTAAAGAATAATAAGAGCACTGATTTTCCAGTTAAGATATTTACTGTGGTTTATTGGTTTATTTGAATTTATCTTGCAAAATAACATCTTTACTCATGCAAAATATCTAACAAGCAAAAAGACAGAAAGATAGTCAGGAAAATATCCAGTTTTAGATTTGAGGGGAAATTGGGGATATTACAGTGGTATCAAAGCATTTTTAGGAAAAAAGGAGCCCCTAAGTAAGGGACATCACAGTGGTATTAGAGCATTTTTGGGAAAAAAGGAGCCCCTAAGTAAGGGACATCACATATGACTTGGTCATATTTCTATTGGAAGAATAGTGATCTTACTATTTGAATATGAGCCAACAAAAGGTAAAGATTATGTGAACTTGGTGGTTGATCTGAGAGGCAAATCAATATGTGGACTATGTATATGACCATCTGGTCATATAGTTGAAGCTATGATAGAGTTGTTTCTATGAAGGATGAATTAAGTATGTAGAGTTGAAGAATGGAGTTAGTTGTGATGTGTAATGTGTCAAAATTGATATTTATATGTTGGTTCAATTATTTAATGTAATTTTTCCATTATGATATGTTAGGTGACATATTTATTTCTAAAAGGTGAGAAGAGTGATATCTAGAGGTCCATCATTAGGTGTTCAAGACATCATTCCTAAGGTGGAAGCTTTCTTATCAAAGGAGGGTCTAAAGGAGTTGGTCTTCTTAAGGGGCAATTGCTCTTGTAAACTAGGTGTTTTACTAAAATTAGGTGGTCTAAATGAGATGATCATCTTAGGGGTAGGTGCTCCTTATGGAATATGTGTTTCACTATATACCTTTACTTAGGAGGACATGATCAAGATTTGTTGGTCTAAAGGAGTTGATCAGTGTCTTGTTTGTAATTTCTTATAAAACAGTAGTCCATTTGTGTTTAAGGCTCGAGAGTGGGTTTTATTCCCCATGGGGGTTTGCCATAGGAAATATGTGTTATGTGTTTGATCTTGTGTATGCATTGAAAATGAGTTCTCTTATTAATGTTTCTTGAATAAGTCGATATATGTTGATTATTTAAATAGTTTGAAAGGGACTATAATTAAAATTGTAATTTCTAGGCTCATTGATTCACCCCCTTCCCCCTCTATATGGATTATACCTCTAACAATTGGTATCAGTGTAGGTACTTTGGAGGAAACTTAATAGCTTGAAGGAGATCCTAAGTGGTACAAAGATGAATAAGCAAGTTAGGAAAGAAAATATTGAGTTGAGATCAATGGTTAAAAGTCTTAAAGAATAGATTAGTCATACTAAAGATCAAACATGTAAAATTATGGATGTCATGGTTAAAGAATCTAAGACAGATAAGGAGACTAACCAAGTTCTTAGAATTTAGATGGAGGATACGTGTTCAAATATTAAATCTAAAAATGTTTAAATTGATCAATTGAAGAATAATCTTGAAGATGAGTATGAAAAGGTCATAATCAAGGTAAGCAATCCTAAACAAGAAAAAAATAAATCAAAACAAGTCAAAGAAGATGGAAAATAGATCAATAATATCAAGGATCAGTTAGGGGTAGCTAATGTAAATCTAATCTCCTATGTTTTGGGACTTTTAGTCTCACTATGTCAAAAGGGTGTCTCTAGCTAGGCTTGAAGGAGACACTTGTCAGTTAGAGGGAGCTTGGTGGCTGTCAGATATTGTTTTGATGAGAAGGTATGAAAATAAGGTATGTTTATGATTTATTTTTATATATCTATCTATTGGAGAAAAAAAGTTTGTGAATAATCTCAGTGGTCCTATCTTGAGGAGTTAGTTTATTGATCATGGTTTGGATGCTCTGGTATAAAGTATTTGAGGACTTATTGAAGATGTCATGTTCCTGATGAAGTATGATGTTAGGGGAGTTTTGTATTTGGTTAGGTCCTAGGATAAGATGTCTAAGTAGTTCAATATGAGTAAGAAGGTGTGGAAAACCAAGTGTTACTATGGTGTTTTTTTATTTCAAACAATTTGTAGGGTTAGATTGAAAGTCCCTAGATGGCAAAGGAGGATTTATGTTTTGTCAATGTTCTAAAATGAGTTATAGGAAGTCAACATTACCAATGGTGTGGAAGCTTAAATCTTGGTCCAAAAGTTTTTAATAGATGTATCCAAGTGTACAAGAAGTTTTAGAGGTGGATGTGGACTAGAAGGTACTATGTTGACTTTATTTGTTTTAAGATTCTAGGGTTTTGGGCTTTGATAGAAAAGTGGTATTCCTTATGAGTTGAGGTCTAATGCTTATTAATATGTTTAATGGGAAAAATTGGTTGTCAAATCAAGATTCACAGATATTTAAAGGTTTATGGTTCTCAATTTATTCAAACTTTTGTCAAATTGGAGGCCTAATTGGGCAATAGGTTTGTGAAGGAAATATATTGTAGAAGATGAACTAGTTATTGAAAATTGGTTTCCTTAAGTGGGAATATGAGAGTGATATAGGTATTAAGTTTTATGTCCTAAATATGTTTCTATAGAAAATTTTGGGATTTGCAAGTTCTAGTACATGTTTTCTATTTGATGTCTGGAATGATGCTCTATTGATGATCATGGAACTGTCTTAAGAAAGAAGGTTGGTAAACATGCATGGTGGTTCTTCATGGAGTCTGAAAACTCAAAGATGCTCAAAAATTAAAATGGCTTATATATCTTAGGGGGATTCCCACTTGGATGTTTCTTGGTAAGTTCCATTAATTGTCAGTGTTTTATATGTTCTTTCTTTATTGGTTTCAGTGCTTAGTTGAAGAGAGAGTTAACATAGAGTAAGAGGATGTTATAAATACAAGAAGAGGTTATCTCAAGGTAAAGAGGAGTTTGTATCATATTTTTAAGATGATCCTTTCCTATTTTATAGTCTTTTAAGGTCCCTAGGATTAGTTGGTGCCCACTTTGTCATTGTGTCAAAGGGGGAGAAAGTCCCTATTGTGTGAGTGCTTGAAGAAAGAGAAGGTGAAATGTATATTTATTATATATGATGTTTGTTGAAATTAATGACAAAGGGGGAGAATGTTAGAGAGATTTAAATGATGTCATTATGATGTCATGGAGGTGTCCTTATGAGTAGATGAAGTGCTTTGATAGCCCAAGTAATAATGAAAAAGTGTGTAATGTCCTTGTTCTAGTGTGTTTTATGTTGGATTGGTTGATCTTCATTTATGGCATGATTAGAGATTTTTATGAATGAGTATGGTGGTAAGATAATTTTATATAGGTGCATAATTTTTTATCTATGCTTTGAGTGTTTATATGCATAAGTGAAATTCATCCAGTTGTCCATAATTTTCATCTAGATAGTTTGGTCCAGTGGTAGAAAATATGAGTAAGTAGTTTGATGACATCACCATTACCACATGGGAATGTGTCAGGGGGATTTGGTCATATGGACATGATCACATTAGTCCCTATTTTTTATCTATCAGATCTCAAGTCATGCATTGAAGTGTAGTCAAAGATATGAGGGTAAAAAGTTAGCTTCTTAATTCATTATTTTCCTATACTTTGCTAATTTTGAAATTTGGCAAGAAGAGTCGAGTGAGAATTATAATGATGTTATATCTTTCACATGTGAAGGTGTCAAGAGAAACTATCATATGTGTTTGTTTAATTTAGATCATTGATGATTTATGATAAATTTGAGATCATGCACTGAAGTGCAGTAAAAGTTATGCAGGAGCAAAGTTGGCCTCTCAAGTAGGTTTTGACATGGTTGGCTCTATGATATAAGATTTTGATAAGGCATTTTATTGATGATATATATTTCATGCACAAGGGTTTTATGATATATTTATTATATGGTTGGATTCTCCTATGTGAATATATCATCTAGTCCAAATTTGAGATTACACAAGTAAGCATAGAAGAAGTTATTATGGTTCAAAAATGGATACTAAAGCATCTTGAAAGGGTCCCCATACTTATTAATTTATGCAAGAGTTAAATATAGATCAAGATCAATAATACATATTAATCCAAGAAGTTAGGAACTAGTAATTTGAACATAGGTGCATGATTTTTAATGACTAAGCAAAATTATAGGATAAGGATCCAATAGCAAGTAGGTGTTCATATAGTTTGATCAAATGATGAGGATTGATCATTAAATACTTGGTTGATCCACAAAGATCAGCCAAGATCAAGGAGTCAACATTTCAAGGACGCATGAGATGTGGTCAAAGTAATAGAGGTTTAATGATTGAACATTGGCACCTATGTGTTAAATATCATAAGATATCAATGGTGCATATTCGATCTGAGCAACAAGGACATGAGATTATTACAAAGTTTTTGAAGGTTAATAATGACCATTTATATTTGAATATTTAAAATTGCTAAGGGAAAAAATAGTACTTAGTCCTGTTGGGATAAATATTTTAATAGAAGATGAATCTGCTCATGATGTAAAAATAAAATAAGAAGAGGACTTCATGGTGTATATTTTGATCTAGATTTGAAGATCTAGAAGTGAGTACAATCAAATATATTAAGCCTAGATATTGACTTGTGTTCATGCTTATTTTGCTAGTGACTCGAGAAGGATATTTGATCTCATTTTGGTGTTTCAATTTATCATGATGATTTTAATATTGGGAAGTGGTATAGACTCCATGTGGATGCTTTTTAAGTATTTTTGAGGTGTGATCAATCTATCTTGAGTATGAAAAATGTTTAACAAGTTGACTGTATTTTTGGTAATGGTTTTCTTGTGTATAAGTTCTCTGTTTGAGTTAATTGAGCATATACAGAGGTGAGTAAAGGTGACTATGATCTTTTAATGATGTCTTAGGGTAAATAATAAGTGGACACATGTATTTGAAAATGGTCCTATGTTATTATTTTGTTTAATGGTGTGCTAAATGGGTGAATGGGTCTAAATGAGACCTATAAAAGCTACAAGGGACTTACTAAAAGGAGTAAATACTTAAATATGACCCATGTGAGATGTCTTAAGGGTAAAGCCATGTTTGATGGCTAACATGGAAATATTATGGTCTTGTTAATACATGATTGCTCTAAATATAGTGAAACCAAATGTGTTGGTTTCCAGACTAGAATGATTGGAATGAGGGAGCATGAGTATGGAGCCAAGTGAAGGATATAACCTTTGAAAGAGAAGGTACATGTTAGTAAGGACTAGTAGAGAGTGAAGAGGATCAAATATGGTTGTCTGAGCAAGGTGATAAAGATGATCACATAGTCACTGGACCTAATAAGCCTAGAAGAGGCAGAATGGGTGAGTATTCTCAAGAGGCTATTTGAGAGAGGCTTGTGTGTGTTAATTATGGAATGAAGGAGGGGTAGAGTGCCTATGGATGAGTTAATGAGTAGATCAATTTGAGGACTATTTATATGACTTGTTGGTCATAATTCTATTGGTAGAATAATTCTCTTACTATTTGAGTATGAGTGAAGGCAAGGTGAAGATTATGTTAACTTGGTGGTTGATCTAAGAGGCAGATTAGTGTGTAGACTATGTATATGACCACCTAGTCATGTGGTTGAAGTTATGATAGAGTTATTGATATGAAGGATGAATTAAGTGTGAAAAGTTAAAAAGTGGGGTTAGTTGTGATATGTAATGTGTCTTAATTTATCTTTGTATGTTGGTTCAAGTATGTAATGTGTTTTGGCCAACAAGGTATGTTGGGTGATAGAGTTTTTATTGAAAGGTGAGAAGAGTGATATCCAAAGGTTCATCATTAGGTGTTGAAGACATCAGTCATAAGCTGGAAGTGTTCTTATCAAAGGAGGGTCTAAAGGAGTTGGTCTTCCTTAGGGGAAGTTGCTCCTTGTAAAATAGGTGTTTTACTAAAATTAGGTGGTCTAAAGGAGTTGATCATATTAGGGGTAGGTGCTCCTTATAGAAAAGGTGTTTCACTAAATAACTTTGGTCAAGAGGACATGATCAAGGTTTGTTGGTCTAAAGGAGTTGATCAGTTTCTTGTTTATAATTTGTTATAGGATAGTCATCCATTTATGTTGTAGGATTAAGAGTGGGGTTTATTCCCCATGAGGGTTTCCCATAAGAACTATGTGTTATGTTTTTTATCGTGTGTATGAATTGAATGAATGATTTCTCTTGTTAATGTTTCTTAAACAAGTTAATATATGTTGATTGTTTAAATAATTTGAAAGGGTCTTAAATTGAAATTGTAATTTTTGGATTCACTGATTCACCCACCCCATCTCTATGGATTGTACCTATAGCATGCACTAGTTCCCACATGCATACTTAGACCACACCTTATTATTTGGTCTATGGTATGGAGGATGTATTATCAATCAAAATTGAGATACCCTCTTTGTGTGTGTCTAAAAAATATCATCAAAGATAATGAATAACATGAAAAATGATTAACTTGTTTTGGTGGGCTACTACTCATAACAAAATCCTTACTCAGGACAACCTTCAAAAGAGGAGGTTTACTTTGGTCAATAGATGTTTTCTTTGTGGTTCTAGAGAGGAATCAGTTTCACACCTATTCATACATTGTGAGTTTACCCGAGATTTATGGGGAAAAATACTTAACAATTTTGGCATTGAATGGGTTTGCAATTCAGACCTTAAAGAAGTAATTCTTAGTTAGAACTCAACCTTCTCACATCCCTAGATTAAGGAACTATGGAAGCAAGCTCTACCATGCTTGAGCCGGACTTTATGGAAAGAGCAAAATCATAGAATTTTCAAGGACACTGCTAGAAATGTTGCTCAGGTGTTTAACTCCTTTGCTAGGACCATCTTGGAAAGTGTTACAACAGCTCATATTATTGTTGTGGAGAAACCCCTATCTGAATTTGAAAGTCAAATTGCTACCAAATGGAAGGTTTTAAACCTTATCCCTAGGCATGATAATTCCAAAATTCTTCAGAGACTTCATACTAAATGGATACCACCTAAATCCAATTGGATGAAACTCAATTTTGATGGGGCATCCAAGTTGAGTGGTAAAGCAAGTGGAGGAGGAATAATAAGAAATGAAAAAGGAGGTATGTCTATTGTCTATGCTAGTGGCATGGGTTGCTAGAGTAATAACTATGCTGAAGCTATGGAATTACTTTAGGGATTGAAGCTATCTATATCCCTAAGAATCAAAAATTTAAATATTCAGGGAGATTCTAAGTTGATCATAGATGTCGTTAATAAAGCATCTAATGTTGGTATCCATCTAAAAGACATCATTATAGACATCCAGTTTATTTTACAAAAATTTTATGAAGTTGAGATTACCCACACCTATAGAGAAGGTAATAGGGTCGCTAATGCTTGTGCCAACCTTGGTCAGTAATTCTTAGGATGGAGGGTATGGCGAAAAGGGGCTCATATACCCCAAAACATTAGAGAGATCATTCAGAAGGAGATGACGGAGCATGAATGATGAACATTGATGATAAAGATAGCTTTCAAAGGTGGTTCATGTGGAGAAGCCCATTGCGGATCATGGAAGCGGTGGGTAATCTAGGGAATGTTGATAATGCAGATAATGAGAATCTCAAGGATCTTGTTAATTCTATAGTTATATAGTTTCATCCTTTCTGACTCTAGTCTTTCTAGTGTTTTATTTTGCTTCTGACTTTGTTTCTTAGTTGTGCCATTGGTTCGGTGCTGGCATCTTTTGTTTGCTAGCCTTCCTATTTTTTTGACTATATAGGGTTCGACCCTTGGTTTGCCACCTTAATTAATCAAAAATATGAAAAATGATTACATAAGTTAGAGTAGTTGAGTGAAAAATGGACATAGGATATTGAGAACTTACATGTCTATCAAGAATGTGTAAAATGATAATATAAAAAAGTTTTTTCCACATTAATATAATGTGGGTGACTTGGTACTAAAATAAAATCAAAAGAAAACCAATGCATAAAAGAACAAAAATGGAATGTTTAAACCAAATTAGTTGGGTCCGTTTATAGTTATAAAAAAGTTGGGAAAAGGTGTATACCACCTTACTAAACTTGAAGGAAATCATTTAAAAATATCGATGAACATCATGCACTTGTGTAAAAATATTACATAATAAAAAACTCCAAAAATACAAAAAAATTGAAAACATTCAAAAAACTAGAAGCACTACTAGTACTTACCTATTCTACTGGATCCTTGACATCTATATGTTACTTCCATATTGATGTACCACTTACTAAGTTAATAATACATACACATATATGTCACACTTATATATTAGGTATGAAATAGGAATACATAGATACATTATACACTCTTATTTTGGATGTTGGGCTTTCCCTCTACTCATGTCATATGAACATTAGGGGCATATACTTCTTTGATCCTGATACACATAAGTTATTTGATTCAATGATAATTCTACACTATCATGTTTGAGATTACATATGTACTTACACATACCTATTATCCATGATTATATCTTACATAGGGTATTTAATATGTTATGGACTTGACATACATTTATAACACATTAGATCCATGGAATACTATGGCATGTTTATGTTAGTTGTTTATGCTTTACTTTATGCACTAACTTGACTGTCTTGTTTTACTTATTCACATATTTGAATATGATCCTTTGCTTATAACCCTCATGCCTATGTATGGTTTCTTTGCAATTTACATCACGACATGATTTATTGTATGGACATTTGATTATGTCATTCTTATTTTCATGGACATTCAACTAAGTCATGTCCCTTTGATTGTGTGGCATTTGAACATGCCCCTTGTATGAGATTTATTTAACCATTACTTGTTGATTTGATTTTGAGTGATCTTGTGTGTGTGTTCTTGTTTTCTTTTTAAACTTGTATTATTACTATTTAGACTTTTCCATGATACTTATCATGCATCTTAGACATATATGTGATCACATTGGTTTTATTCACTTCAATGATCTATTTACCTAGACATGTTTATTGTATATGCTACATGGTTACATTGATAGATTTTACAATTATCTTACCCATTTTAGGTGAGGTAACTCCCAGTTCCAATTTTTCCTTCACCTCAAAGGGTGGCATATTCGTGGTTATATGCTTGGGAAGCATGTTCTCCACACTTGGCATAGTTATCAGATTTAGGAGGCATTTTTTGGAAACATGTTATCTATATTCATTCAGTATTTAATATTTATATAAATTTTTATAATTAGTGGGGGCATGTCATATGGGCATGACTTCCACACATTTATAATTTTAAAATTCAATGGGGGCATGATTTAGAAGTATATTATCCACACCTATTCAGTAGTCAACATCTCTATTTTATAGTGGGGGCATGCTTTGGAAACATGTCATCTACATTGGTACTTATAATATTTTTAAAAATTATCTATATAAAGTGGGGAATGATCTAGAAGCATGTCCTCAACACTTAAATAGCTATCCAAATAAGCCAAATCACATAGTTATATGATTCATATTCTCAATTGGGGTAGAATTCTATACATTGGTATAATTATGTAGACACCAAAATTGTGTCGACTCCCCTTGCTCACACACATTATTAATTTAAAATAAATTACTTATTTTAAATTAATGACATCCCCTCAACACCTCACCTAGACACCTCACTTAAGACTATTTCTTACCCTATGACTCACTCCATGACTAAGTCCTTCATATCATAACTACCTAAGACCTATTCCAACCTTCTAACTAACCCTCATGCCTAATAACCCCATCATTTGACCATTCTCCAATGACAAAATGCACTTGGTATATGTGTAATGGGAAAAGGGCTAAAAATAGCCCCTTTTACCCATTCTCCACCTGTCGACGTCAGTCAACAGTCAGCCGATGCTGGCAGAATCATCGACATCGGTTACTTAAATTGAATTTTGACATTGAGTTAAGGCCCTTCGACTCTCTCTTCGACTGTCAAAACTCTCTCAGATCCGTGGACACTCTCTCTCTCTCTCTTTCCAGCTAGACTCTTAGATGCCCACACTCTGAGACTAGGCATTAGACTTTGACTAATGCTCCTTTGGCTATAGAAACTTTGCAGAAATCACTCCAGACATTGGGTTAAAAACATTGTATGAGGACTCAACACCAGCCCCAATAGGAATAAGCGTTTAACACCTCTGGTTCTTCATTAAGCAAGAGCTAAGTATTTCTTCTACCTTTCATTCCAGTAATTTAGAATATATTAGTAATTAGTTTCTATTTACTATTTCTAAATACTACCAGACCTGACTTCTTCTCGGAGAGGTTGAAAATCCTTCCCTATATCCTTATCCTCATTACACAACAACCTTCTACCTTTGTCCATTCTCAGACCCTACTCACTGTCCTGCAACCCTGTAAGCTCTTGGACCCTTCTATCAACCACAGACATATTCCAAACCCATCCAAAACTTGTCCAAGGTCCATTGCCTTGACCGACATCGACCACAACCCTTATCGAAATCGGTAACATAATCGACATCGGCATATTGACCAACTAATGCTGACAAGACTACCAACATCGGTGACTATGATAGACAGATTACAAGAATCAGGTATGCATTATCTTTATTTCTTTTTCTTAGTCTTTCACCATTTCTTTTCATACGACATTCTTTTTCATAAATAGTGGACTGTCATCCCTTAAGGAAGTTTTTACACTTTCAAGACTGAGCATATCGCTTGGCAGTCCACCATATCTTTGTCTAACATTTTCTATGTTTAAGTCTTATTATTTCTACAGGTGTCTTCCTCCACAACCAAAGAGGAGCTCTTACAACGTCTGTATACGGTGTGCAACTTAATCAAGGTATCATGAAACCCCTGACCATTTATCTTTAGTTTCTTCCTTCTTCTGAATGTAAATAGCAAAAATGAGTGGAAACATTCTGGCACACCCGATGGGACCCTAGAGTTTTCCTTAGGTTCATTTTCTTCTAAAAAGCGAACTTTCATATAGATGCATTAGATTCTCTTCTTGCATCTTCTTCCTCTTTATTTTTATTTCGAAAAGACACGATTAACACAAGTTAAAAAGAACATCTTTATTTTTCTTCTCATCACCTCTTACCTACATCTTAGAGTAGTGAAAATTCATACTCTTAACCTCTTCCCCACTTGTTTGCATCTGAACAAAACATTTCAATTTGGGTTAAAAATATATTGCATTTCATTCCTGCTTGAATGCATATTTAGCTCATCTAGTAATTAAAACACATTATGAATAAATTGTAGTGCACATATGTTACACAACCTGACCACATTCACAATCAAACATCTAAAGTCACCTGAGACAAGGCCCATCTAGGATTTCATCACCTAGAAAATACCTTACCCTTTCCGGTGATCCTACTTGGATTTCACCACCAAGAGGAGGACCCACTTTGTTCTCTGGCAGAGTATAAACTATAGGCGAAGTATATATTGGCTAAGCGGCCTAGCTCAGCTTTGGGTTCGTGAAGTGAAGGGAGCAAGCCCTAGCACCAAGCCACATATAGAACCTAACATAGATTTTTGAGCACCAAAACATAACCCAAAACCAAATTTAGACTGCCTCTATAGGACCCGTTCTAAAAGCCCACTTCCCAAACACATTCTTCTAAAGCATAAGCCACCACGACTCTAAAATTTATTATTAAGAATTTAACATTTAGAGGTTGCTTGCCATCATCTTTTCTACTATTTTTATCTAGTTTTTTGAGCCGGTAAGGATGCATTATTCTGAAGTCTAAAAATGACTCATAATTTCTCTTTATTCCAAAAACTTTCAATTTTTTGAATTTTTGGAAATACACAGACACCGACATCAGTTTTTCCATCAACGTCGGCAACTTATCCTCACCGACATCAATTTTTCAACCAATGTTGGCAACATATCCCCACTGACATCAATTTTTCCACTGATGTCAGTTACTGTCAATAAATTTTTCTTTCAAAATAGCAACCTTAAAACCCAACTTTCTTGCTGTTCAACACATCTTTTGGTCCTCTGAAACTGAAACACATGGTTTCTGGAACCTAGACCCCCTTTGCCTTGGATGGCTTTGACACATAGTCAAGCCAAAAATCTTGTTGACCATGCAAGGCAACAACCAATTCAACCATCCTTGGTGACATCTAGTCAACTTGTGTCCCCCAACTTTGCAGCACAAGCCCCCTTGACCTCAACATTAGTCCCTATGTTTTGCCTATACAAATGCAACCAAGTAAGTCATACACCCCTCTTAATGCCTTCCAAGTACCTTACAACCTAGGGGGTGCCCTACTTACCAATCTATCAGCTGATCTAATTAAGATGCTGATGGATAAGATGTTTAACCTTGAGACATCCATTTTTGGTTCAAGCAATGTTCTGTCATACGAACAATTATGCAACGAACCCATCCATCCTTTGGTGCCTATTAGACCATATCCTAACCAGTGGGAACTCCATAAATTTACTCACTTTCAGAGTAAAGAGGACCCACAACAACATCTATGAGCGTTTATACACTCTTGCTACCTTATAGCACACGATGATGCGTTACTACTTCGCACATTTCCCATGTCACTTTTTGGTGTTGCCCTTGACTGGTATAGCTCTATTACCAGTCATTCTCTCTTTTCCTTCACTCAACTAGCTCAACTATTTCTCGACCACTTTTTAATCAACATCACTAAAAAGGTCTCCATTACAGACCTATATTCTATTAAACAATTCGATGACGAGTCAATAGCTGACTTCGTTGCCCATTAGAGAGGTTTGATCAACCAACTATCCTTTTCATTACCTCAACCTGAGCTCATAGATCTCTTTTCAAGAGCATGTGCCAAGCACATCTCATCCAATTTTTGGGTTCAAACATTCTGCACATTTGATGAAGCTTTCACCATGGCCAGAAAGCTTGAAATCCATGTTGTTGAAGAAGATAAGGTCAAACTGCATAGTAAAAATACTAACACAAAATCCAATGACCCTTCATCTTCCAAATATTCTTCTTCCCACTCCAAGTCCAAGGGATCAGCAAATGCTGTGGTACTTAGGTCAACATCCTCTACCACAACTAACCAATCTCAGCCTTCCACATCAGAATACATCACAAGATAAATCCAACAATGGTATATACAGCATCAATACACTCCAATAGGAGAATCATATGCTTCCATGTTGGATAAACTAGTCAAGTAGGGGGTCCTCAATCTCCCTCAAATTCAACCACCTCAATTTGACCCCTCAAAAGCTATCCCTGCATGGTATAGGGAAAATGACTTTTGCAACTATCATCGTGTCAAAGGTCATGACATATACAATTGCAAAACCTTCAAAAATGTTATTCAAGACATGTTGGACAAAGGGGATCTTGTTTTGGATAACCAAAATGTGCCAGCTAATCAAAACATAGACATCTTTAGATAACCATTTCTTAACCATCCTCCTAGTTAGAATAACATTCAAACCATAGCTGATGACCTTTAAGAGCATAATATATGCACGGTCGACATGGTTTCTAACCAAACTCTCCCACAGTGTAAAGAGGTTAGTCAACTTATTTCTCCACCATAGGTAGAAGAGCCTTCTGCTCCTATTTTTCTACCACAGGTAGAAGAGCCTTCTTCTCCTATTTGTCCACCATAGGTAGAAGAACCTTCTTCTCCTATTTATCCTCCATCCAGCCCCCTTTCACATGTAGGAGAGTCTACTTTGACTTCTCTCATATTGGAGGATACTTTGACGACACCAACACCGGCTTCCTCATCCTCATCCTCCTTATCATCAATGGGGGATCATACTTCCCCCACTCCTAGACTACACATCGAAACCATGATCATCCCTGTGTTCTATCCTCTCGAAGAGCCACATTCTCTAATCCCTTCTCCATCGGGAGAGGAACTTGCCACCTCACCCATTTCGGTCGAAGAAGATCTGGTGAAGGTAGATTTGAACCTCACCCCTCACAATAGTAATCCTTACACTAAACTAAAGAAGGCTACTAAACCACGTTAGAAAACTCCTCCACCTTCACCATTATCATCTATCTTGGGTCCACATCCTTCTACTTTAAAAGGAGTGCTCCCTATTTCAACACCTCACAGAGGCAAATTGCCTCCATTACTCTCTTCACCTATCAAACACATACTTCCTCTAAAACATTCGGTGCCTCTCACCAAGCAAGTGCCATCTAAACGTGTGACCACACCACCGACTAAAAAGAGGACACAACAAACTCCCTCAATAACTCCTAAACAGAAGTTGTCAATGTCTACTGCAACAAGGAGCACATACCCATTAAGGGGGTCTTATGCTTCGATGTTATGCTGATTGTTGCAGCCCTCTAGCATTACTCTCCCACCCATTAAACCATATCAACCTCTTAGACCAAAACCATCTTGGTTCAAGGACCCAAAAATTTGCTGGTATCATCACACACCTAAACATGATACTAAGCATTGTTGTGCCCTTAAGGTTGTTATTCACCAACACCTAAAAAAGGACACCCATCACATGGAGGATTCTCCTCACCACCCTTTCAACAAACCACTGACACCATCTCATGACTCACAAACATCTTCACCTAAATCAAAATTCCAACACAAGACTATAGTCCCTCAACCACCTTCCCCTCCTTTATTTGAAATCAACACCATTGATGTGGCCATTAGGTCACAAAACCTATAGGATAAAGGAAAAGACCGGGCTTCTACACTTTGGACATGTCCATTCATCAAGCCTTCTCAATCACCAAAACCCAAGATTTCTATCTTGGGCTCATATCAACCAACATCTCTGGGGGAGATTCTTCCTAACCTCTCTAGTATACATGACATTTGGTATAAGTGACTTGTTGACTACCTAACATATTCTATCATGCCTCCTAACCTCTCTAGCAACGGACAATGGACTTTTATCAAAAGTACATCTTGATACACCATGCTAGGGGGACTTCTCTACAAATGAGGTCTCAACGGCCTCCTTATCTAATGCTTAACTACCACTAAAACATCTCATGTTATCAAACAAGTCCATGATGGGATTTGTGGGGGACATTTCAGTGGTAACTCACTTGCCAACCGCATCTTCCACCTGGGCTATTATTGGCCCACCCTTAACCAAGACTGCAATGACTATGTTCGGTGTTGTATCAAATGCCAACAACATGCTAACCAACTTCACATCCAACATCGACCAAAACACACCCACAACCAAAATCTAAAAGAGCAAAATTTCAAAATTAGAGATCTCATCCTTAAAGATAACTAACACGTGACCAATATGGAAAGAAGAAAATGAGACAAGTTTGCTCCTAATTGGCTCAGACCTTACATCATAAAGCACAAGTATGGATCGGGGACTTATCATCTGTCTTCTCTCGCAGGCCGGCCAGAACCTAAGCCCCTTAATGCCTTACATCTATGACCATTTTATTGTTAGTCAAATAATCATTCACTTGACATTTAGCTCGAACTCATCCCTTGGGCAACCTCCCGTCATCATCATTCCTACTCCTTTCAACCCTTTTTCCTAAAAACATTAGTTAACCCTTTTGTCAAGCATGAATGCTTTGTCTTAATAAAAAGGGAACCCTTAAAACCTCTATAGTCTAGTCCATGACCAAAATTCCAATCAAATAAATAAATAAATAAATAATAATAATAATAATAATAATAATAAAATTGGGATGCCTATTCACAGGTCATAAACTATAAATGTAGACTGCTCCCTCAAAGAATAGCTACATAATTACTGCAATTACTAGACTGCTCCCTTGAAGGACAGCTATTCAAAGACATATGAACATACAAATAAAAATATAGACCACTCCCTCGAAGGATGGCTATGCCCAAATTTTGCTACATACACAGCACCTGCTCAAAAGCTTCTCGCATTGATTAGCTTCAATATGACCATAACATAAAACAACATCCCCAAGTGGACTTCCTGCATTGATCAGTCTAAAAAAAAAATTGACTAATAAACTATTAGGTCATGGACTTACCTATAGTCATTCTCATGGTCACCTATAAAAAGGGGCAAAGTGATCCCTACTAACAAGGGTTACGCTATCCTCACATATCACCTAATCACACCTATTACCTCAACATAGCCAAGGGATTTTGAGCTCACTTACTTTCAAGTGATTTGAGTACTTCTCTAACACAAACCAATGGTCAATGACGTAATGCATGAATGGGGATTTTGTTTCCAAAAACCCTATCTATGTTATCATTATGGTCCTTGTCAATGAAAGAGCAAAGTGCTTTTCACTTCTTATATAACTTTGTCACATACAACCAAACCAAACCAAACCAAACCCAACCAAATCAAACCAAAACATTTTCTAACCACTAACATAACCTCATGATTATTTGATGCAAATATCAATTTGTGTTATATACATTATCATAGCCCATTCACACTAGTTTTTATGGAAAACAATACACATGGAAACTATCAATGCAACACAATTTATGTCAAGCATATACCATCAACAATATGGAAACCTGCTAAAGCATAAATACACTCATTTCATTTTTAGCATACACCATCACTAATATGGAAAATTTCTAGGGATGAAAAACCATATAACCAATGTTATAGAATACACCATCACACAAAATGGAAAAGGCTATAACATCATTATTCATTTCAATTTTAGCATACACCATCACTAATATGGAAAATTACTAGGGATGAAAAACCATATAACCAATGTTACAAAATACACCATCACATAATATGGAAAAGGCTGTAACATCATCATACTCATTTCATTTTTGGCATACACCATCACCAATATGGAAATTGCTAGGGATGAAAAACCACATAACCAATGTTACAGAATACACCATCACACAATTTGGAAAAGGCTATAACATCATCGTACACTCATAATTTCAAACATAACCAAAATAACTATTGACCTCTTTGACTCCATCCTCCCTTTTGGCAAGAACTACATTGGCTTGAGGCCCTTAACACAGGGGTTATATAGGCAGCACTCAGTCTTTTGAGGTTAGCTCGGCGATTCACCCATTCGTCTCCCTAATGACAACGGCCATTCGTTTGTTCATCTACTCAATGGAAAAACCATTTAACCTTTAATCATGACTTAACCAACCAAAACTCACGACCAAACCACTAGCCCTGACATTGTAGAAGTCACCTTTGACTTCTCATGGGGCACATTGGAGATCACACACATCTCCCTGACCACATCAAACAACCATTTGAGATCACTTATATCTCAAATCAACTCGACCAATGACCTTGGAGATCGCGACTATCTCCTCAGACCAAGACCACTTCTGAGACAACTTTACCTTGGTTGTTTTGATTGCATATATGCTACCTCACAAATAGTTAGCAAATTGTCTGCACCCCACATTATGACCCTCACAAGTATCAGATCGCGCCCAAGTTGATCCCCACTAATTGTGACATTTTCATGTTTTCTAGGAGCACTTCCTAAGCCTAAGATACTTGGAACACAATGACTATTAGAGTTACAGCTTTGATTGAATAACCCAATCAGCTACGACTAAAAGCTGGGGCCCAATTACTTCAATTTTAGCACTCTTCAACCTTGCCTGCAACAATTTAACCTGACTATCACATGAAGTGGTATACACACAATCTCAACTATTGCAACATTCACACTCTAACTTTACCATACTCATCCACTACCTATCAAATCGGCACCCGATATTAGGTTACCTTCCCTTGACTCCCACTTTGAGGGGGAATACCTCATCATCATACTTAGGGAATCATCATACATGGGGCAACTTACACCTTATCCCATACCTGGGGTAACCTACTCTTATTTTTGTCTTGTAGTTCGTCAAAAACAACCAACAAGACAAAAAAGGGCAAATGTAAACACCAAAATTGTGTCAACTCCCCTTGGTCACTTACACACATTATTAATTTAAAATAAATAAATTATTTTAAATTAATGACATCCCCTCAACACCTCACCTAGACACCTCACTTAAGACTATTTCTTACCCTATGACTCACCCCATGACTAAGTCCTTCATATCATAACTACCTAAGACCTATTCCAACCTTATAACTAACCCTCGCACCTAATAACCTTGTCATTTGACCATTCTCCAATGACAAAATGCACTTGGCAGATGGGGAATGAGCAAAGGGCTAAAAATAGCCCCTTTTACCCATTCTCCACCCACCGACGTTGATCAACAGTTGACTGACGCTGGAGGAACCATCGACGTCTATTACTTAAATTGACTTTTGACGTCGGGTTAAGACCCTTCAACTCTCTTCAACCGTCAGAACTCTCTTAGATCCATGAACACTCTCTCTCTCTCTATTTCTAGCCAAACTCTTGGACACCCACACTCTGAGACCAGGCATCAAACTTTGACTAACACTCCCTTGGCTATAGAAACACTGTAGAAATCACTCCAGACGTTGGGTTAAAAACATTGTACGAGGACTCAACACTAGCCACAATAGGAATAAGCATTCAACACCTCTGGTTCTTCATTAAGAAAGAGCTAAGTATTTCTTCTGGCTTTCATTCCAGTAATTTAGAATACATTAGTAATTAGTTTCTATTTACTATTTCTAAATACTACCAGACCCGACTTGTTCCTAAAGAGGCTAGAAAGCCTTCCCTATATCCTTATTCTCTTTACACAACAACCTTCTACTTTTGTCCCTTCTCAGACCCTACTCATTGTCCTACAACCCTGTAAGCTCCCAGACCCTTCTATCAACCATAGACATATTCCAAACCCGTCTAAAACCCATCCAAGGTCCATTGCCCCGACTGACATCGACCACAACCCCTATCGACATCAGTAACATAACTAACATTAGCATATTGACCAATCGATGCTGACAGGACTATCGACGTTGGTGACTGTGATAGACAGATTGCATGAATCAGGTATATGTTATCTTTATTTCTCTTTCTTAGTCTTTCACCATTTATTTTCATACGACATTCTTTTTCATAAACAGTGGACTGTCATCCCTCAAGGAAGTTTTTATGCTTTTAGGACCGAGCATATCGCTTGGCAGTCCACCATATCTTTGTCTAACATTTTATGTGTTTAAGTCTTATTCTTTCTACAGGTGTCTTCCTCCACAGCAAAAGAGGAGATCCTACAATGTCTAGATACAGTGTGTAACTTAATCTAGGTATCATCAAACCCTTGACCATTTATCTTTAGTTTCTTCCTTATTCTGAATGTAAATAGAAAAAATGAGTAGAAACACATTGTTATACATAGTTTCAGTATGAGACATATCTAAGGTGTATATGTTATGTACCATGTGCCTAATATTACAAAATCCAAATTAGTTTTAGATTCCAAAACCATTACATGTATTGATACCCCATAGAATTTTGTGAACCATATTGAGCCAATATAATGTAGTAGTTGGTTCACCTTTTAATATGATTGAGGTGATCAAATCACTTAATCCTTCTAATTTTGTTGGTTGGACTTGATCATCCAGCCTCACTAGGTTATAATTATCATTAGGTTACATGGTTGAGTTAATATAAACTATTAATTGAAAACTCATTCGTGTCCCAAATTTAGGGGAATGTGCTTTCCAATATCTCTCTTTATGTATATCCTTAGATATATGAAATTTAAATATTTATCTATATTTATCCTAATCTCAATTTCATAGCCTAACAATGATACATATATTTCAAAACAACTTGGAAATAGGCAAGGTAATTACATCAACACATAGGTGTACTATTAATCCTTGCTCTTTCATTTCAATCTATTTCATATACTTTTAACTTGGATTATATACACTGATTTTACACTATAACATGTTCTTAGTTGTAGGCAAGTTAGCCAAAAAATCACTCAAATTCAACTCAAGAAAAGACAAGGTGTGCATACAAACCTATGCAATTATTCCTATCAATTTTATTAATAGATTAAAGGGAAAGGGGAAATGTAGTTGATATTTTGTGATTATGTAGCACCTTATTATTGTACACTTAGAAAATGTAGGCCTTGGTTGTTCCTCTTAGTTCTACACTCCCATTGCTTCCACAAGCCTAATATTTTCTCTATCATGTGCCCCTTATCCTATTTATTAATCTAACTAATCTTATATTTATGACATAGACATTATATATTTCTTGGAATGATTAAAATTTACTTATATTACACCTCTACAAGTTATGAACCTATACCTATTTTTCTACTCAATGGCCACTAACATTTAGGATAGAGAGTAGCTTTGATGTTACTATCCTACCAAACACAAGTGTTTAATGAAATAAAGTCATCAAATTTAAAAATTAAACATATCCTAATGGTTGAATTAAATGATTTAATTCAAGTTATTTATTTAAAGGTATTGTTATAAATACAAGATCAATTTTCATTCATTCCTCACCTAGAAAATACTAAAGAGTATATAAAGAACATTAATTGAGTAAATTTTCCTTATTTATTCCTATTTCCAAATTATTCATAGGTAATTAACATCTATAGGTCTAAATTACTAAAAGAGTATCCCAATAGCTTGTTTTTAATGCTACAAGCTAGGTCAATGTTGTATTTTTCACACATTGAATGATTCACACACAATCCAACACATAGGGGAAACTACATCAATCTAAGTCCCTATTATAGAGTATTAGTAATTTAGGAAAACATCCTTTGAAATAAGGGTCATTAGGGTCATCTTGACAGTGTGTTCTCACTAAATAATTTTCTTCCAAGCTCACATTGAAGATGGAAAGCTAGGGTTTTTCTATTTCATAAGGAGTGACTATCATGACCCAAATCTGAATGCACTAGAGTGAAGGTGAAGCAAAACCATAATTATTTAGGTGTTTACATCTTATTTCACTATATATTACATATAGGACACTATTTTCAGACTTAGACAATACAATCGATGCAACCATCTAAGGTTGACACAACTATCCAGATAGGAAGAGGCACTATATCAAAAATCTAATAACTATTCCATAACTATATTCTCACCTTCTTTCATATTGTTCCATATCCAAAACTTCATTAGCATCAAAAAAATCTAATAACTTCTCTTATTTATCATTTCTATATCTAGCCTAGTTGTACTTTTCATATTTAGACTATCTCAACATAATAAATTTAGTGAATGTTTATATCTAAGTTTATAATTTAATTGGCCTGCTATAGATCTGATTATCACCCTTGTTTGATTTAATTTCTATATTCATAACCCTATGGTATAAACTATAAACAACATCACATATTTCATTTTAGGGTTAAATAAAAATGTATAAAATGATCAAGTCATGTTTATAACATATATAATGTATGGCATGCAAGTGTCATTTCTATATAAATCTATCAATGAATCATGTAAAATAAGTGTAACTAAATAAGAATAAATATTATTATTTCATGATACAAATAATGGAATCCATCAATGTTAGGAAGATCAATAAGCACAAGTTTTAGTGTCACACATAAGGCCAAAGGCCACATACAAGGGACATAAAATTTTAAAAAAAAATGCCAAGGGCCACATGTAGGAGGACACAAAAATGTCAAAAACAAGGGACATTGAGGATTTCAAATCAATTTAGGCAAATGGACACAAATATTAAACTATCATTCAATAGAGTATCAACACCAATGGATAATATAATAAGGAACTAGTCTACACCAGCCAATATATATTAATGTGACATTGTATTATAATGGAGTATCATGTATCATTGTGTAATAAATGAGTATCTATTAAGTCATGTGTAATAAATATAGGTATCCCTACTTGGTACAAAGGTAATATAAATATATAACATGCGATAGTGAAACTTGTGGAATAAGACTCCCCCAATATCAGCATGGCCACTAGGTAGACAAAACATTAACATATGTATGTCCACATATAACATGTATGTATTAAATCACACTAAAATATGTGGAATTCATATTTTTATGTAAAGGATATTCCATCTACCAAAGATATAATAAAAATCACATGTAAATAGTGTAAACTAGAAACTATGTCATGACCAGGTATTGATTTTGAATTTTTTGAATATTTGAATGTTTTTATATTTTATAATTATTTATATTTTTAAGTATTTGAAAATTTTAAAGGTGGATCCAAGTGGGTATTTTTTAAAATATAATAATGGGAATGATTTTAATAATATGCAATATGTGTTAAGGTGTATAATACAATAGTTGTAATAACATGGTTATATGTAGAATGTGAAAACAATTAATATTCCTCCATTGCATATGTGAAGCATAATAATATAACTCAAAAGGGTATATGGAGATAAGGGCCACCATGCCTCTAGTGGAAAATAATAAATGAGTACTCATGTAATATGTATATATAGATGGATATGATCATGTAAGTTCAATGGAGACCACAAAGGATGTATATGTAGTCAATATGTAAAAGTGAACCAATAGAATTCCCTAAAGGACATGCACTTAGAATAATTATATGATAATTGTCATGTATTTCCATATCTACATAACAATAAAATGGCAAGAACTAAGTGAAAATATAGCCAAGGATATAATAATGGTTAATGTAAGAGCATATGAGCACATGTATATCAAATATAAGAATATAATAAGAGTGCAATCAATAATCTTTTTATATGAGATTATGTTTCAACTAAATAGGATTCAACTTGGGATTACTTGAGTGCCTAAAAAATTCATCCAAGGGAGACCCATATGTATAGCTTGTACCACCAATCCTATTTCCATATCTATCATCTTTTGAGTCCTCTATTACATCATCATCTAGTATACAAGACTCTTCATGTATATCATTGACTTTTTCATATGTATTTTCATTTTATTCATCAATATTATACTAATCCTCAAGATTATCATAAACATAATCATCCCTGTAGTCATCTTTGGAGATAATTTTTCTTAGGTTTATCTTGTTCTTCATGTAATTATATTATTTGTAACCTTTGTTTCTCTACTTGTTCATTTTGTATCCTTTCCTATTTTGATTTTACCTCTTAGTAACCTTTATTTATATACTATTACCTTTTGTAACTTTTTTTAGTGTGATTTTGCTTTTTATAACCTCTATTTATCTACTTATGACTTTTCTTTAACTTTTCTTACTTTGATTGTTCCTTTTGTTATTTTTTCACTTATTCTTTAGGAGATGAAGTATTTTTAAGAACAAAATATTTAGATAGAGATGAAAATATATGATTGACATTATATGCTTTATATTATTTTTAATAATGATCTAATTTTAAAGTGATGCAATCCTTAAACTAAAACAATGATAAATTAATTGATTTTTAAACTCTTTTATGTACATTTTAATAGTGAATATGTGATATTTAAATGAATCATAAGAATAATCCCTTGGTAATTTTGATTGAATATGCATATAAAGGACATCAAGAGGGTTTGAAATAGGTGGTTGGGGATGGGGAGGAACATTTATAAGATCTATATTTTTAAATATAGGAGTGGTCACCTTAAATCTTGGTATAGTCATAGCATGGACCTCCTAGAGGTAAAGTAGCTATCAACACCTTGAGAAAAGGTGAAATGAATAATAAAAGAATCCATAGGAGACAATCAATAACCAACCTTTCTGAGATAGATTTAAGGATTGTTTTGAAACCAAGAGAACTTTTTTATAAAAATCATTAAATAGAAGAAACAAAAAAATTAATTGGTAAATAGGTACATCACCCATCCTCTAGGATGAAGTTTCTAAAAATATCAAATTAGAAATTCCATAAAATCATGTAGTATTTTTACCAAAAAGGGTTTTCATCCACTCAATATGACTAGAAAAGACCTATGAGTGTTTTTAAAAATAGAGCCATTTTTGTCAAATATAAACTAATCAAGGAATAAACCTAATAGAAGAAACCCTAATTTGATAATGAGTGTGAAAATTTTTGGAAAAAGATTTTTTTTTGATTTGTGTAGAGGGGAAGATGAAATGAAAATTCCTGTTTGAAACTTAAACCCTTAATGCTAAAATTTAAAACACTAGAAAGATGAAACCCTGAGGTAAAACTAAGGTTTTGAAGTATTCAATATGTGTCCATGTTCATAAATACATTTTACCCTAATTTGGATTAATGGGTGAAATTAATCTAATTAATATGGAACTTTGAAATGTAATTTAGATTAATAGATATGGAATTTAGGCATATATATGAATGCAAAAGACTAATATTGATTCTTTTGATTCAATAAGGGCATATGATAGATATGTAACGTACTTAAGAGATCATGATACTTAGATTTTCTAGTTTAATGTATGAATCTAAATATATTATGGAAGAAAAAATCATGGATAATAATGCTTTTGGTTCATTCGATTCTGGAATTGGTTCACTGTCTACATTGAGTTGGTTTCATAGGATTGGGTTAGTATTTGTAGTTGATACTAACTTGTGGGTCATTACCAACATGTGTAAAATTAATATATAATGACTATATGGTTTCCTATGATTATATTTGCTTACTCTGTATTTAATATCCTAAACTATGATGACATACACAAATCCATAAATCAACCTTCTGTTCCTTAAAATCCTAGATTTGATTGTAAGAGATAGAAACCTATAAAAATATGGAAGTGTAATGAGATGAGTTGGCCCCAATGATCCTCATCTGATGATTGACCATTGCCTTTGTATCCAATACTCAAAAGAGGTAAATCAAGTCACATGTATTTTTTCCACCTAGTGTGATTATACAATTGTGCTCATTTGTTATGTGTATGAGACTAATGATGTGGATTTGGTACTAAAAAATTATTGAGTTTACATGGATTTTAAGTGATTCATACTTGGATTATGAAAAATCTTAGTGATATATTTTTAAATTGGGAATAAAAGAGAAGTTTTGCTTAGTTTGTAATAGTGTATAAATATATATTAGATAAGTGCCAAGTCTCTTTCTAATGAGAGATTTTTTTATATATGGATCTAATTGCATAATCCTTAATTATATTGACACACTAGGACTAGGGACCAAAATTAAGGATGTGTTTGATCTCAAAAAATAGTTGTTAAGGGTCAGTTAATTTTGACTAGATCAATTAGTATTGATTGACTATAATAACCAAGTCTAGTAGAACTGACCTATGTATTGACAATGGATTGAGCATCTAGAGATGTATGTGCAAGATATTTATCAAGTTTGAAATAGAAATTGGGATTTATGTATGTGTATAAGTAAATTAAAAAATGACTCATAATATAACATGAAAACATGAGAGGATGGAAGATTAGGACCTTATTTGAGTGCTCAAGTTATGCATGTTAAATGTGTGTCAAGATTTTAATTATCAAGTACCAAATACTAGATATTAGTATTACACATATAATTACCTTGAAAATGATGAAGAGGATACTTGATAACACCACTCATAGGATGATGATACTTTCTAAAATACCTAATTTGAAAAAATGATGATGGTGATGACATCTAATTTTTAACTTATTTTTATGATTATTTCAATATCTTGATATTGGTAGCAAGGTAGTCTATGGAGTATCCATAACATAATTAGGATATACATATGAGGTTATAGTGGTCAGTAACAGATCACCATATTATTATTATTTGTTTATTCCAAGGTTGTGTAGGTTTCTCCCTTGAGGTGACTTAGTCATATATTTCTATTATTACATTCTTATATCAATCATTTATGTGGATATGTTCTATTCCATAATATGTATGTATGTATGTATATTTAAGTTTAATATGTTTATTTCAAAGTTCATATGTATCAATTTTTTTACTAGATTTAAAGGAAATTAGTCTTCCTAGTGCCTTAGATTTTAATATTTTTATCTATTAAATATTTTTAAATGCAATTTTATTTGTACGTAAAATTAAAAATTAAATTAAATTTGAAAGATAAATAAAAATAAAATATATGAAAAAATAAGATATAATAAAAATATATCAATGCAATCTATAGAATAAGATATATAATATTTCAATTTTTCAATAAAAAATGTAGATCTATTGATGCCTTTTTGATACATGTTAAGTTAGTAAAGTAAAAATTTAGATCTATTGGGTCCACATGAATATTTTTTTACACAATTTCAAGTTTTCATGAACGTAATTAAAAATTTTAATTTTACATACCCTTTCAAGTTTCAATTTCAATTTATGTGTAAAATGGTTCATGTGAAACATGGGGTGAAACTTTTGAAGACCTTAGGTTCACTCAAATAATTGGGAAAAGCCTCCAGATAGGTTTGGGGTCTACAAATAGAACTTAGATATGGGATTTATATGAACACAATGTTTTCTTGTTTAGTATGAACATCTTTTTAACATGTTTAATAGGTTAATATCTTAATGGTTAACATGTTTTATTATTATGTTTTTTGGGATTTCTAATCGTATATGTTTAATTAATTTAAGATGACCTCGATATTTAGTCATTAACCTAATGAAATTGATTTTGATCATGTATCTTTGGTAATTATCAGAAGGAAATGGGACCTAATTAAAAATAAACATATTTTTATTAAAAAAAAGTAACAAACAAAATCACCCACCTGAAGATGAAAACCTTGGCATAAGTGTTGTTTTATGGTTGATGTATTTGTTGACACAATTGTACCAAGATTCGTGTCATCCTTAACATTTTTTAAATAAAATAAGTCTTTAAAATAGATAACAGAAAGTTAAATATATTTAATTGTATTCCTATAAAGACAAAAGGGATCAAAAAACCATTTTAGGTGTACATCTTAGTGTCTTTTTCATTCTAAATAGTTCAATATATCATTGTTATTAAAATCCCCCATAATATATTGAAATCTAGTTGTAGGGAAATAAAATACAAATAAGGGAAAATGGAAACAAAATGAAACTCAACCATTGGATCAAATACTAGATCAAGATAAATGGTAAAGAAAACATTCATTGTTAATCAATGCCAATTATAATTTCTATGGAGAGGAGAATTTGGTATGTTTATACTATGATTTTGAAATCTAACTTTTATTTCATTTAGGATTTTTATGTTTTAAATTAGTAATATATTTTTTTAATATCTTTTATTTAGTCTAAGGTTGTGGTACTAAGGTAATTATTACAAAATCCTCTCTAAATTAGATGTAAATTATTAAGTTGGAAATAGTTTGAATAAAAAGGCCAGTAAGCTTTTCAAACTATGGTCTAGAAATTAGGAGGGAGAGAGACATATAGGTTATAATAATTTATTATTCCATATATATTTACACCTTTATCATTCCCATATCCACCCTTAACTAACCTATTAACATACCTAATTAGTACCATATATTCTCTTATGGTACTATTGACACACTATTTGGTTCGATGAGGCAAGGGACATTTAGAGAAATTACAATTGAGAATGTTTTATGGACCATATTTTATTGGTGATCAAATAAATTTATAACAATAAATCCTTAACCCACCTTAACTACCCCATTTTTTGTGAAGAAAAAAATTACATTTAATGTGTTTTTAAAATTTTATGGGTTGAATCTCATTGAGAGGAAGACCCTCATGTACATGGGGATGCTTTGAGAAAGAAGAAGAATGAGAAATTAAAAATTTATAAAAAATTACCATATCAAAATCATGATATATGCACACTACCCGTTATACTAGAGAGGGATGGAATCATATGATTACAGAATGGGAGGTTAACAAAACAAAAGTTTTAGAGAAAGAAAAAATTGTGGGTATCTTAAGGCCACAAGAAGAGGGTTCAAACAAACCTTATTACTCATTGCATAGGTTAAAAAGGCATTAAACGAGCATTGCCTTCATTTTTATGTTTATTTATTTTTCTATATATTTTGAATTTATAATATATCTAATGTTGACTAAATAATGTATTTTTAAGGTTTTTTTACATTGAATATTTTAAAAATAATAGCTTGTATAAATATGTTGTTATGACATATGTATCTAAATGAAATCCTTATATTTTTATTTAAAATTTTCAATTTTTTATTATTTCTTATTTAGTTATGATTGCTTCTATTATTTGTGGAAGTAACATTAAAATCTCACCATTTGATGATCATGTACATATGATAATGGAGGAAGGCTAGGTAACACTTTTAAGATAAACTAACATTGGATGAGGCATTTAAGTAAGTATAAATTAACTATATTTATAAAATAGTTAATTGAATATTTAATTAAAATTATAGGATTGTGATTTATAGATATTCAATTTGGATTTTGAAATTTTGATGATATATTTTTTAAAGTAACAACTCATTTATATGTATTTTAATTGTTATTTAGGGAAAATGTGCGCCTCTCTAATAAAAATTCATTGTGTATTTTATTTGAAATATTATTATATTTTTTTACTTAAAATTTTATATATAATATACCATTGGTTTTATAGGCCATAAAGAGATGCTTAACACATGAGTATGATGGCAAAGATGATGATAATGATGACAATGAGGATGAGGATGATGGTAATGGGAGTGTTGGTGGTGGTGGTGGTGGTGGTGGTGGTGGTGATGATGATGATGATGATGATGATGATGATGATGATGATGATGATGATGATGATGATGATGAGGAGGAGGAGGAGGAGGAGGAGGAGGAGGAGGAGGAAAGGGAAGGAGACTAATATTTTTATTTTATTTTATATGATTGGATTATTCTCTTAAAATATTTTATAAACTATTGTTTAGTGTTATTTTTTATGATGTTAGTTGTGGATATGTTATGATTATTATAGTATTATTTAATATTAATAAAAAGTATGAGTTTAAAAATTATTTTAAGTACATTAAAAAATAATTTATTTATCTCAATGGTTTTTTAATATTTAAATTATAATTATTAGTCGTTAAAAAATCAATCAATTTTATATATAATTGATAATTAATGAATTTGACATAAATGTTTTGTATAAATTTGGATTAATAATTGAATTAACCCTAATTAAAATAGACTGAATAGAATAAATAAGAATGTTGTAAACAAACTTTTGACAAGTAAGATGAAGGCAAAATTTTGAATTCAACAATGTGTGAATGATTAAAGGAAAACTAGTTATTCAATAATATGTAAAATTTATCCATATTTATCTATTTGTTGACTATGGTGATTGTAATACAATTGAAACAAAAAATCAATAACTATATATAAAAGTGATCAAAAGTGGGAATTGAAACTAAAAAATAACATGGTTGAAATCCACTACTTTCTTACTTGGTTGATCCTATATGTTTCCAAAAAATAAGAAATTAGGATATGATATCTAGTAATAACGTTTTTTGGGTCTTTATACACATGTTTGAACTTTATAAGTGTGAAAAATACATGTGAATATCTTCTTTAAGGTTGAAACCCTAATAGGGAAAGTAATGATTAAAAAATTGAAAATAGAAAAAGGTAGAGTATAACTGGTTTGAGTTAACCCCAATCACCCCCACAATTACTAAATTTTGCTTATGTATATATTAATTCAAGGAGGGAAACCAAGGCCAGTAGCTCTCCCACTTTGATTGATTTATTAAATTCTTCTTCTTTGATTACACAAATGCATATAGGGATGGCTTGAATACTTGGTCATGTTTTACTTTGGATTGGATAAATCAAACTTTTGAATTGGTTGAGGACTAATTAAATAGATTAGAATAATATTTGGGAAGAATAGGGATGTTTTTCTCAATGTGAAATAGTGTAAATATGACTCTATAATAAATTTTAAAAGTGATAGAATGTGTGACTTGAATGTTATTTTATAACAATTCAAAAGGAGAAACCACATGATATTATTCCAAAAAACATGGAATACAAGATAAAGGAGGGTTTAATTTTTGAAAATGACCTATAGAGGGATAAATATAGGAATGACTATAGGGAGATGATTATCTCCCACTATTTTGCTTATTGGACATTTATATCCTTTAGGTAAATGTGAAGAATTTTGGATCTGGGTTCATCTGTACATATGAATAAAGGTATTTTTAGCAATCATAACACTTTTTTAGGTAACATATAATAATTTAAAATATAAATATGTCATTATAGATGATTAGGATAGGGTAGGGTGTAAAAATAGGTACAAATTAAGTGCATAAGTTAATTAATATGGAAAAGGCTTAAAATTGACATAATCAGGTATTCATGACTATATTTAGGTTACTACATTTACCACACACCCCTATCCCTTTAATATATAAATTAAATTAATAGATTAAAGGAAATATATACCTTAGTGTGTAAGACATAATTTGTCTTTGACTTAGTATTCAATTGTGAAAGACATCATAGTCTTTGGAAAACCCTATAAAACACATGGGAGTAGTTATTTTTGTTTTTTTGAAAATTTAAATTTAAAAAATATTGAATATGAAATTTGAAAATGATTAAATCTCAAAATTTATTAAAATTTGAAATGAGATAAAAGGATGAATACACCCTGTATGTGTGAAACTAGTGTTTATTTTGTGACTTTGCTTAGATATGGTGTTTCCTTGAAGCATTGAAGAATTGGTGATTCTTATGAAGCACTTGGAGAATTTGGTTCCTTAGTTGAACTAATGGAGAATTTGAGGGTGATCAAGCCTGAAATTGAATTTGCACTTTAAAAAAAACAAAAAACTTAAGCAACATCAAAACCTAAATTAAATTCAATTGATATTTATAACTCTAAGATATGAAAGGGGTTAAAATATAAAATGAATTTTTACACATAATGTTAGAGGGAACTAAACTTATATGTTATGAAATATTCATTTTAACTGAATCAACCACTACATATGAATTTTATATTAAATTACACCATTATTCCTAAATACATGTTCAAAAGATAATGAAGTACACACATACTCCTATCATGTATAAATCTTAACAAATAGTAATGAAGTTATGAAAAATAACATATTGTACATGAATCTATATCATGCCTCCATTTATAAATGTAGAATATGTAACTATATGAAGATGCCAATTGTAAATTGTATTTTAAACTTGTACACGAACATGTATCATGCACTCAAAAATGTATAAATTTTTACTTCAATTTTAATATGAGTGCATATTCATGTGATATACATCCATAATTTTAGTCAACAACTAAATTTTGAACCATTTTACAACCTTTAAAATTGTATTTTGTACCAAAATTGATTTTTTATTTTGAAAAGGCTTATCTCATGTACAAAAAGTCCACTAAAATTGCCCCATTGTTTGGTGAGGGAATTGATCCTAAAAGTTACTCATCTCAAAATAAAATTTAATTGAAACATCCTTAGTAAGATGCAATCATTTAATAATGTAGCATATGTGAAAATTATGTTAACATAGTAATATTTTATTCATTTGAAATATATAACATATGAGGTAAGGCCTATATAAATGTGTCAATGAAGTTAATAATAGTATAATATGAAATCAATATATTATGTATGTGTTAGTGCATGATATGGATCATGACACTCATAAAAATTAACAACATCAAGAAAACCACAAAAAAATAAAAAATCATAAAATAAGGCCAAGGTCCGTCTACAAGGGACATGTTTAAATGTCATCAAATGAAATATTTCACACATAATGCCAAGATAAAATAGCAAAGGACATTGATCACATAGAAAATAATATACATGTTCAAATGTAAAACACAACATAGGGCCAAGGGTAAATAACAACAAACATGTTCACATTTCACACAAAGAAAAAAATATCTCATAGAGATGTTCAAACAATTTTGCACAAAAAGGCCGAGGGCCATACATAATAGAAAATCAAGATCTAATATACTATGTATAAGTAATATCATCAATTATAACATAGAACTAGAAATTTTATCTAACAATTCATATGTAATGTGATCATATCATATTAAATAACATTTTCATGTACATAATGTAAGATAAACATGTTAACAAAATATATGTAAATAGTATAGAGATCAATATTATATCAGCCACATATTGATAACACCTTTATATATTATTACTTAAAAATAAGATTCCCCTAGTTTAGTATGTCTATTGGATAAATTAAAATTTTGTATGTCTTGGATAACACTCATTAATACTAATGAAATGTGTGTGATATAAAAATAAGTATGATATCTACTATTCATGAGATAAATAACATATGACAATGATGTAAAATAGATGTATAATCATGTCTAGGTCCTGATTTTCAATTTTTAGCATATTTTGAATGTTTTTATATTTTTTCCATATATTTTTGTACCTTTTGAAAATTTTAAACTTATAATAATAGAAAAATGATAAACAAGATGTAAAAATCATAATAGAAGATAAATATTTAAACAATCTATGACATGTGTCAATGTCAAATATGCACTTTTAGTGATTATATGTAAGAGTAAGATACCCCAATATATATGAATTATAACTTTGGAAAGTATGTATTAATATAAATAGTATTAATATTATTGATTGTACATCCTCATTTCATTAAATGTAATCTTTTTGAAGTATGTAACATATATAAGAAATATAAGATATAAAAAGAAACTTTTTTCATGGAAAATAGTGATTTGCATACTAAAACTGAGTTAAATATCTAAAAATTGAATTAGTAAGGATTTTTGTGGTCAAATTATTATTTTCAAGTGAAAACCAACATATAATAATATTTACCAATAAGGAAAATAGTGTAAATCATTCTTATCCATGGCTAGTGTATTATATCCTTGCCAAAAAATGATATTTGATCACTTCACACTGCAAATGTAGAGAGATAAATGGAAGAATATGGGAAAATTGATCACTATTTGAGACTATTCAGATATAACAAGTAAAAAAAAAAGAGTTAAGAAGACAAAAATTCAATAAGATCCAGGGGATTATAAGAATTTAACAAATAGATCGTATGTGCAAGAAATAGAATAACATGTTGAACTTAACAGGGGTAAAAATATATTAAAAAAATGAAAAGACCAAAATTACAAATCATTCTCTTGGTTCACCAACTGAACCAACTCCTGATACATACTAGCCGAGAACACACCCGGGTCAGTAATACTCCACATAGAACCATTCTCCGACGCCCATTTGGCAAGGCGATCCGCAACACCATTCCATTCACGTGGAATATGTTTGAAAACAATAGAATTCAAAGAGGTACTTAAATGCCGGATCTGAAGAATAATAAGATTCAGATGCCAATCTATTATACCGGCATTACCGTTATTTAGCAAATTAATCACCACTTGCAAATCCGATTCGCAGATGATATTGTAACATCCCTGTTGACAGCAGAACTTCAAGGCCTCCAGAATCGCCATGGCTTCCATGAGATTGTTTGTGTGGCAGCCTTTGTAAATCGAGAAAATAAATTGTATGCAACCGAGACTATCCCGAGCAATTCCCCCAATTTCGGCCTCTCCTGGGTTCCCCCGTGAGGAGCCATCCGTATTAACTTTGATACAGCCAGGCTCAGGGTGGGTCCAGCGTCCTTTTCTATTAACCGGGCACATTTTAACATTCTGCCCATGCTGCGCACCACAACCCAGCGCCAAGTCATTACCAGGTTGAAGACTCAAACCCAGCCGCTTAAGTTGACCGTCCACCTCCTCATTCCAGTCAGCTCCCTCCACACACTTAGCACGCAATGTTTCCTGCAGCGAATTAAGAATTTTAGACCAAAGCTGACGCCATTCCAGGCGCTCTCCCCTGAAGACTCTTTTATTGCGCTCAAGCCACAAATTCCATAATATGAAGGAAGGGCCCACGGTCCAAGCACTCTGCAGCAGGGAGTTCCTAGCAGGCGCAGGACCCAGTCGACTCCAGAAATCACTCAAAGAATGAGCATGACAGCAGGGGGTGCCCCAAGCCGCCCACCACAAATGCCAGAACTGAGTAGCAAAGGGGCATTGGAAGAATAAATGTGCCCTTGTCTCCTCACTACTGTGGCACAAAACGCAGACCGAAGGCCCCTGAAAGCCACGTTTACATAAGTTATCCCAGGTCAGGCACTTGTTGTGAGTAAGAGTCCACAGAAAAAAATTACATTTGGGCCAAGAAATCTGGTTCCAAACTTTTTTCCCCCATAAGAACTGATTACGATTGAACGCTTGCTTAATCAAAAGCGCATATCCAGACGAGACCGAATACTGGCCAGTTGTATCTCCCCCCCAGGTAAGAACATCTCTACCCTGAAGATAATTGCATTCTCTAGATTGAAGTATGTGGCTTAACTCACTTCTAGTCTCAGCAGATCCTCCCGGAGGCCAATCCGAAGAGTTTTTCCACCTATATCCAATAGCCATGCCCAAGCTGACAGCTTCCTTATAATGCATCACAGTATCCCATCCAGCTAAAATAAAGATATCAGCTAGAGGCTGTAACTGAGGATGAGAAACTAACAGGGGCGGTTCCCCATTCCAAGAGTCTTCCCAGAATAGAGCTTCAGTCCCACTATTGCACACCCAGAAAAGACTCTGCTTCACCAGCTGCGCTCCCACCTTAAGAGTGCTCCACACCATCGACCCTCTACCAGCAAGAGGAAGTCTAGCCATGTCATGAGGCGCAGTGCCCGGGAAGTACTTAGCAGTCAGAATTTTGGCCCACAGGGCAGAATGGTTAGAGCACCACCTCCAGTATAACTTAGCAGCCAAGGCTTGGCTGCCTAAGATAGCTGAACGTAGTCCCAGGCCCCCTCCCTGATTTGGTCTACAAACCATGTCCCAATTGACGAGACTCCATTTAGTGTTTTGAAGATTCCCGCTCCAAAGAAATCTCCGAGAGAGGGCATCATATTCTTTAAGGAAGTATACAGGGGCGGTTTGAATCATGCACCGATAAATGGGCAGCGCCTGAATAACAGATTGCAAAAGAATAACACGACCAGCAGTGGAGAGCCATCTATGGGTCCAATGGCTGATTTTCCGTCTTAACTTGTCCAACACATTCTGCCAAAAAAGCCTGGGCTGCCACCCCACAACAATGGGAATGCCCAAATAAACAACAGGAAGAGCTTGAATTTGGAATCTAAGAATGGCAGCGATTCTTCTCTGGATAGATTCAGGCGTGTTGAAGAAAAAAATGGAGGACTTGTGCTCATTGATCTTTTGTCCTGAAGCCTCCAAATAGTTGTCGAGGGTGAGACGGAAAGCTACAGCTTCACGGATCCGAGCTTTACCTGCTAAAATAGTATCATCGACAAATTGTAGATGAGTCAAGGTAGTAACGCCATTTCCCCAATTCCAGCCCTGAAGGGTATTCTGAGCAACCTGAAACTTGAGAAGCCGTCCAAGCCCCTCAGCCATAATGATGAACAAGTATGGTGAGAGCGGATCTCCTTGACGAAGACCTCTCGAGGCCCCAAAAAGTTCCGTAGGGGCTCCATTAATAAGAACCGAAAAGGAGGGCGTCGTGATACAACTGAACACCCAGCTGATCCAATCCTGATTGAACCCAAAAGCTAATAAGACTTTGCTCAGAAATCTCCAGCTGACTCTGTCGTAGGCCTTGGCAAGGTCAAGCTTAATAAACATAGATTTCTCTTGAGAAGTACTCATAGAATGGATTGCTTCAGCCGCAATCACCACTCCATCCAAGATTTGCTTACCAGCAACAAAACCACCTTGCTCCTCCGAAATAAGGTGAGGGAGGAAACCTTTCAGTCTTTGAGCAATGATTTTGGAGATGATTTTATAAATAACATTACAAAGTGCAATTGGCCTATACATCTCCAGCTTATTAGCCTGTTCCTTCTTAGGAATAAGAGCCAAGAACGTGGCATTCAATGCTCTAAGCATTTCTCTGCTGGAATACGATTCCTGTATCACCTGCATTAAGTCTTGATTTATAATTCCCCAAAAATCTTGAAAGAATTCAGCCGGGAATCCGTCAGGACCGGGGGCTTTACCTCTCTTCATGCTAAAAACAACCTCTTCCACTTCTGGCAAAGCAATTGGCTTCATAAGGCATTCATTCATTTCCTCATTCACCAAAGAAGGAATGCAAGACAAAACAGCATTTTCAGCCCCTTCATCTGGTATAGGATCACTAGCAAACAGTGCCGAAAAATATTGAACAGCTTCTTTGCTAATAGCTTGGGAAGAGGTTAAGCAACATCCATCCTGAGAAACAAGAGAAGTAATACAGTTCCCATTGCGTCGGGCCTGCACAGACTTATGTAAGAAAGCCGTGTTCTTGTCTCCCTCTTGAAGCCAATCATTGCGAGCCTTCTGCTTCCAGTAGATCTCCTCCCTAAGCTCCCACTCCGCTAAGGCGTTGGCAGCAGTAGCTTCTTCTAGACGAAGCTCCTCTGAGAATCCACATTCTCTTATCTGCCTGGTTATCTTATCAAGCTGCTCTTGTGCCGTCTTTTTCTTACATTGTAGGTTCCCAAAACTACTTCTATTCCATTCCTGCAATTTCCTTTTAACATACTGGAGCTTTTTAAGAAATGAATACATGGCTGTACCATACGCAGGCCCTCCCTGTCTCCACCACTGCTCCATGAGATCATGAAGGGATGTATCTCTAAGCCACATCATCTGAAACTTGAAAGGAGGCTTTTTGGGCCTTTCTATAAGGCCTATGGCCAGCTTGATAGGCCAGTGATCGGAGCCTCTCCAGTCCAAAATTTCGGAATTGATAGAAAAAGCACTAGATTGCCAAAAACAAGAAACTAGAAATCTATCAAGACGTTTGGCAATGGCAGCGTTACCTGTTCTTCTGTTGCTCCATGTGTACTTCCCATTTAAGGGTCTAACATCGGATAAGTGCAACGCTTCCACATTATGGCGAAGGCAGTCAGCAGAGGGACCCAGCTGATTCAAGCCACCTCTTTTTTCCTCAAGACTCATAACCACATTGAAGTCTCCAGCAACTATCCATGGCATGAAAGGGTGAAGAAGATGAATATAACGAATGTGCTCCCACAGCTGCACTTGGCCAGCAATATCAACAGGGGCGTAGACATTGGTAATAAGAAATCTTTCCCCAGTGTCAAGAGAAGAAGCCAACACAGTTAAGGCAGACAAGTTGCATATCCAATGAATAGGTAGAATTTTCCTTGGATTCCAACCCACAGCTAGACCTCTGGCACTACCGCAAGCACCTATACATTGCCACTGCCCGCTAGGCCAGACATTTAACATACAAGCTGAAAAAGCTTCAACTGACAATTTAGTCTCCTGAATACAGAGGATATCCGGAGAATTGTCCCAGACCAAATTACGTAGAGCCTTTTGTCTAGGGGAGCTATGCAATCCCCTTACATTTCATGACAGAACTATCATTAGGTGGGTTGAGGGAAGTGCTCATCCATAGTTTTGACCACTCCAGTTTCCACTAACAATTCACCAGTAAGTTTCAATCTATCTTGATCCTTTCTTCTTCCAGCTTTGGAAGGAGCATCCGAGTTGGCTTTCTTGAATTGTTTTTGTATAAGCCCAAGAGTACTGCTGGCTCCTTTTCCTTTTTTACCGGCTTCCCCTTCTTTGGCCAAATCCGCCCAGCTCACTTCCTTCTCAGGCTGCTCATATTGAGCCTCAGATGGACCTCCCTCCTGTTGCAGAGAGCAATCAAAAGGCGCTTGTCCCTGCCCATTAAGAGTTCCATTGACTTCAGAGGCCTGTCTAGGTTGCACCATCTCCTCCCCCTGTTCCTCCATCAGGATGCCATCTTCAATGACCATACAATCTAGAGCTTCAAATCTATTAAACCCCAGGTCTACTTGTCTCTCAGTATTGCCACGCCTTGGTCCCCGACCTCTTGCTCTCTTTTTGACTGTCGTGAAACCATCCGTTCCTACTTGAAATTGATCTCCAGACCCTTGCGCCAAACTTGGATAAATAGCATTTTTCCCTTTATCTAATTGATCAGGTAAAGATTTGGTGTTTTCAGCCAAACTTCTGCGCCCATTTCCTTTCCCAGATTCAGCTGTAAAATTCATTCCAGAATTTATCCCAGTGTCATTGGTTTTGACCGCCAAAGGGCATTGCCGATGAAGGTGTCCATAAACATGGCATAATCGGCATCTGAAGGGGATGGATTCATAGTCAAGCTGCTGTATCCAAGACAAAGATCCCATGCAGATTTCTACCGAATCTGGAAGCGGATTGTTTAAGTCCATGTCCACACAAATTCTTGCATATGAAATAATCTTCTTGTCAAGTGACTGGTGTGCAATAGCTGTTGGCTTACCCAGCATTGCCCCAATTTGTCTGAGGATATCTTCCCACCAAAATTCCAGCGAAAGCCGCGGAAGACGGACCCAAACTGGGACACAGGCTGGGAGTTCATCAGCTGAGTTGAAACCCATGTGCCATGGTTTAAGAAACAGGCCCACTCTTTCATAGAAGTAGGGCCCTCCTTCAAAAATGCGATTTCTATCAGAAACAGAGGAAAAACTTACCAGAAAATATCCATTTCCAGCCAACATGAGGTCAAAGTCTCCTTCAATGACCCAGGAGCGGCAAATCCAGGATTCTAATGCTGACACAGGGATTCTAATACCCAAAAACTTGCAGATTAGGGTGTGTGCAGACAAATATTCCACATCTTCATGGATTGCTTCCTGTGGGATGACCAGTACAGGACGGTCTTGGGTCCTCAAGAGGCATCCATTGACTTTGGTTAGCCGCGAGTGCTCATTGTTATAGAAGTGTTCCTGGCCGTGAAAGTTTGCCCCAGGGGTCTCCGCCACTTGCTTGGGGCCTGTCAACGGGCCTGCTGTTCCTCCTTCGCGCGCAGACATCTCTCCCGACCTTTTCAACTTCAATTGTATCGAAATAGAATAACATGTTAATATCCACACTTTTAATAATTAAATTATATAAAATATAATATAGATAAACACAACACAAGAGATATTTTTGGGCCAATATACTAAAATATTCAATATATTTAGAAATAAAATAATACATTTATGATACGAAAACACCATGAAATACTTCTTAAGGAAGTAATAACTCCACACTTCCACTTTGATGAGGAGACCTCTAATATCCTTGTAACAATAAAAAACTGAACACTTATTGATTTCCTTTACACTAATCTTTGTCTCCTTAATATATACCTCTATGACTAATAATGGATGGGTAACTTCCTAATCCCATTGTAGGTTGACACATTACCTAATGTACTAATTCTAAAATTTATTTATTTATCTCAATATATTAAACCCGTACAACTAAGGGGGATGTGTAACACATGTCAACATCTCCATAAACCTATACACATTAATATATCATATCCCTAGGTATATATAATTCCATCCTTCCTTGATATGTTTCATCCCTAAAACATATAATAAACCAAAAAATTAGTGTGATTCAAATCGTTACACACTTGTCTCCAATATCGATCATTCAACCAACCATATGTGATCTTGGGAGGTGATAGTTCAATCTCGTTTCCAAATTCCATTTTGCTACTATGATTTCATTCATAATGATAGTTTTACCTCCTTCATTTCCATGCATAAGTATTCCTACTTTGATTACATGTTCCATATCAAACTATGTTACTTTGATCCCATGCATGACCATAGAATATTATTCTTTGGCTTCCATGCATAGTCATAGTGGTTTCCCTAATGATTCCTTATGTAGCCATAGTGATCGGTACTCTGATTTCATGTATGGACAAAGTGATTGTTGTTATGACACTGCATAAAATTACTCCATGATTTTTGTCTCTCGTGATAATTTGGGTGATTATATACCACAACCCTTTTTGCTATTGTGGCCTTATCAACTTGCTCTTTTAATTTTTCCACATTTTCATTTGGTTGTGATTTTCTCTCTTGAGTTGATGAAGTGTGATTATATTCTTGTAATGTTTATTCATCTAAATATTCCTTATGATATTATTCACAATATTCAACTTTATCCTCATGATTCACCTTGAATTTTCTTTGTGCCTTTCTCACTATTATATCCTATAAAGTAACCTTCCTTTTCTTGTACCAAAATTGCATGAAATTCTTGTACACATTAATAATTATTAATCCTAAAGTCTCTGACTAAGGATATCAAAGAACCATATACATTACATCCATATAAAAAACATAAAAATATGAATTCAAAACATATTTATCCATAGTGAGCTTCAAATATTAAAAACCTAGAACATTCTTGCCATCTACTTGAGTTTCATTGATATTATTTTCTTGAACATGTATATTTTGAGCAATATCAACATTGATGAAGTTATAATTTCTACTAGGGTTTATGGACACAATGACCTTCCTCATTTTAATGCATTAATGAAACTAAAATATGAAAGAGTCTCTCTTTGGATATAAACTATTTGAACCCATATCCTCCATCTCTCTTTTTTTCTCATCGAGATCCTCTATCTCTCATTCTACATAGTCTATATCCACGTCTTTATCATTATTATGTTCCCATTATTTTTCATTTTATTCATTTATATTACCATCAAAATCATTATTTTCTTCCTCTTATTCATTGTTATTCCTTATATATCCCATGAATCTAGGAAAACCTATTTGATATCTTCACATGAATTTTTTTTTATGCTTTGCTCAGCTATTGAAACCAAAGGCATGCATGGCCTGACAACAAAAAATAAAACTTTAATAGACACAAAAATTGATTAAAATATATCTCATTAAATAATATCCACCATTATTTAACATCAACATCATCCTTTAATTAATTTTTTAACTCCATGATCTACACAAAATAGGGTTAATGAAAATACACTAAAACTTATATAAATAGTATCACATTGATCATATAATCCTGAAAAGTTTACTATAGTTTTATTATATGATCATAAAAATTTAGTGATAAAAATTCCAAAATTTTGGCCTATAGAAAAAATCTATGAAAAATCATAAACGCACAATAACTCACTCATAATTTATCAAAAATTATAAAGTGTTTAGTCTAGATTCCCTAAGGTATGTTACTAATCTAGTAAAATATTGATAAAAAATTATTAAAATTTAGGATGATATAAAAATTTTATGAAAAAACCTAAAATAGAAATAATTCACTAAAAATGATCATCAAAAATTAATTCTCATATTGTATCATCCTTATATTAATCTCCAACTCTACTAACAAAATCCCTCTCCCCTCTCCCCTATCTATATGTGGGGGTGTGGGTTGGGCACTCAATTAATAAATTGTGAAAATAGTTAGGTTCCCCTCTCTATGCATTAGGCACTCGATGATAGATCTAGATTTATATCAATATAACATGAGTTATATTTGTGGGTGAAGATCCACAAATTTTTAATACATTCAAAAATAGAATAATACCCTTATGGTAGGGAAACACCATACAATACTCCTTAAGGAAATAATAAATCCCACACTTCCACTTTGAGAGGGAGACATCTAATATATTTATATCAATAGAAGACTAAAAAATTATTGATATGATTTAAAATGACATTCATTTTCATTATATAGACCTCTATAGCTAATAATGGATAGGTAACCTCATAATTCCAATGTAGGCCAACTCATTACCGAATGTACTAATTGTTAGGAATTAGTTTATTACATTAGATTTTACATTAGATATTTATCGAAAGGTAAATATTATATTGAGTTATTAGATTTTATTATTATAATATATTATGGTAACAATATATTCATTTATAATTAGTTTGCTAGTGTGAGTTATTATAGGGGTGTGAGAGATATTGGTGGAGATATGATCTTCCCAATTATAGGAAATAATTTCCTATATATATTTTTAATATCCAATATATGTTTAATAGAGTTAATGAAATAATATTATGTGTTTTTAATAATAGGATATATATGTAACATAAGTGCAGTCTGGTTTTTAAATAGATCTTGCCTATGCATCTATAGCTATCTCTTTTTTGCATTGATTTTGTTGGTTTTGTATTGATCTCAAACTAGACTGTACTCTCATCTTGACGGTGATGTATCTTTATATCACATATAATTCAACATTCCTTGCATATATTCGGCCTTTCATTCAATCTTTGCCTACCATGTGTTTTATATTGGAAGCATTTTTTGGCACACTTGGTTTTTTAATTAGCTCAGCTCACTTACTTCTAATATTGGTATTGACTTACTTTGAGCTCCATGTTAGAATTATATTAACAACTAATATATTAAATCAAGAGTGAGATAAATATTGATAATTTTGTATGGATCTGCCATGGATGTAATTTCAAACCTTCATTAAATTTGTTTTGGCTATGACCTAAATATAGATCTACTTGTATGTGTAACCTAATTTGATAGTTTTATAATTTAGTATATTTTTTCTTAGTATCTGGTGATCTTGTGACACTTGATAGATTATATATGGTGTGGTTACCAAAATTAATTATAGATAGTCATTATTTGAATATGTATATATCTAAACAGCATCAATCCTTGACATCTACTACTTGGATCCTCAAAATCTCTTTTCCAATTTTCACCAAATGTTCTCCACATAGTATACATACTTATCCTAGATGTTGTACATTTTCACTTGATTGGAATATTCAACATAGATATAAATCCCACTATACACATTTTTGGCTTGCCTTCTAACCCGTTGATTTATCTCATTTGGCCTAGTATGTTCCATCATTCCAAACTAATTATGAGTGACTTATAAATGGTCTGGTGAGAGGCTATAAGCCTTAACTTCTAGAAAAAAATTATAGATTCCATGGCATCATAAAAATCAATTTCCTATACTTCAAATTCTAAACACTTTTCCACATGTGCATTCAATAGAATAATTGAGGTTTTAGTTTTTTTAAGTATTAGATGTCTTTAAATTTTTGTTGTCATATGATAATTGTTAATTTATTAGGTAAAATTGTCAATGTTTAAAAAGTAAGTCATTAGAAGATGTCATTTAATATATTTTAATTTATATTAGTTTTATTTTAGTATTTAGGTTGGTTTAAATTACAAATTCTAGTTTATTATATGTTTTTTTAATTTTATTAGTCAATTTTATCAATTAAGTCTTATATTATGGCAAGGTTTAATTATATTATTATTATTATAATAGTTAGTATAATGAGTCTTTAGTATTTTAGGTTTAATAAATTTTATAAAGTGTGTCAATATTGTCAAAAATTTATAAAAAAAATTGTAAAAATAAAAAAAATTACCTCACAAACACATTTTCGGGCAACCCTAATGTCCTGAGTCAAATGTTAAAAGTATAAATATTATGAGGTGGCCTATATTACCTTCAAATAAACATGAATTTGAGATTCATAAAAAAAAAATTGATTAAGCAAATTCACCTAATAGAAGAAGGAGGAAATAGAGGTTTGAGGTTCCAAGCCTCTTATCAGTCACTAACGATGAGGCCCTAGAAAATTTGGTGACATATATAGTGCAGTGTGTTTTTTATAGTTTGCATTGTATGTTTAAAAATAAGAACAAAAGTACATGCCTATTAAATTAATGTAATTTGTGTGTTATTACAAACATAATTCCCTAATGTGATAACATAGTGAAAGGACAAAAAGCAATAATGTAAGTCAATTCATGGATATTGAAAAGGTTTGCGGTAGATCTAGAAAACCACCGAAGGAAATAGTTGATGGGTCTTATTCATTTCAAGGTTTTTAGTAAAATATATTAAAATCATGGAAGGAGTAAACCTTTATTTTTATAAAGGTCATGAATCAAATAGGGCATGCCATAGGGGTGAGAATACTACAGGTGAGAATGTGAATGTCTTTTCACCATGTAAAAACTAAGGGGGGAATGTTAAAAATTAGTTTATTACATTAGATTTTATATTGGATGTTTACTAAGAGGTAAATATTATATTGAGTGAGTTATTTATTGTATTTGGTTATTCAAATATAGTGTAGTAACAATATATTCATTTATGATCAGTTTGTTAGTGTGAGTTATTATAGGGGTGTGAGAGATATTGGTGGAGATATGATCTCCCCAATTATAGGAAATAGTTTTCCTATATATATTTGTAATATCCTATATACGTTTAATCAAAGTGATTGAAATAATATTATAATGTGTTTTTGAATTATTTTGGTGTTTGACTCTTTGTGCAGACTCCATTTTTACCAATATTAATTGCATAAGTTACTCATATATCCCAATATATTAGACCCATAAAAATAACTAAAGGGGATGTGTGATACATTTCAACATCTCCATAAATCCATACACATTAACACATCACACCCTGGGTAGATAGTGGAACATGGTTGAATAATTAAGATGGTATGTACAAGTAATTATGCTAGTATAAGCCAAAAATCTCATCAAATGGATGCCTCTATGGAGGTCATGTATCATGCATGTTATAAACATGTATTATATTTCAATATTCATCCTACATATGATTCATGCCACTCCAATCATATTCTACATAATCATTATCATGATCATAATCATCTTTTTTATTTTGAAATTTTGGTATCCCTCTCTTGTCTTATTTTATATCTATATATGAAAAAATAACTACATCATATCATAGAACTAACTTATATTATCTATGTTGATATTTAGTATGATCATAATTGTTAAAAAATTGCATGCCATGTTGAACTAAATAATAATCATGCATCACTAATTTATCTCTAGGAAGATAAGTAATTTGTGCTTTGACTTATTGACTTGAGTATGTAACCATAACTTCTATATTATTTACCTTATATTTTTCCTTTATGCATGAAGTAGATATAGTGTTTGAATATTTATAAATAATTTTTACTATGGTCCAAAATTGGTCTACATATGAAACTTTTTCCTAGATGGATTAGGCCACCCTCCTAGACCATTCAGTGACCTTTTGCCTTCATGATTAGTCTCTTTCTAGTCCTAATTTAATGGTGTAGTGCAGTATATTGAAACATCTTGGTGTGGTGTGAGGAGATATTCAAGGTCCTAGTGTAGTGTATGATCCAATGGTGGAAAGAAAGGACAAACTTCATGGCCGTACCTCATGTTCCTTACACTCTTTTGAAACACTTTAGCAAGGTTTAAGGTAAATTTGGAGATTTTAAAGAAAAGGCCTAGAAATGGGTCTTGAGCTAAAAGTTAAGGATATAGCTAATTTATAAGTTGTTTTAGAATTTATGGGAAGGAAAGAGGTTTTTACAAAGTGTAATATATTCTAATGAGTCAAAACTTATGTCTAGAGAAGCTAATTTTCCCAAAAGACCCTCAAAAGTGCATTAGATGACTTGAGGGGCTTATAAATAGAAATATTAAATGAAAAAGTGACTTTTGAATAATTAAAATAGGTTTTTACTTAATTCAAACCATTTATGGTATGTTTTACTTGTACATTTTAAAGTCCATTTCAAGTCATTTGGAGTGAAGGAGATGAGTTTTGGTGTAAGAAGATGTAGTTTTGGGCATTTTAGAGCCTTGAATGAATAGGTTTTTGAAGGTTTTGATTATTAAATGAGATTATATATAATATTTATTCATATATGGTGTCCTTTATATCCCATATTATACCTTTTAAAGCATATCCTATCACAGTAACCAATAGAGGTAAGGAAAACCTATTTGCTACAAACTAGGCATGAAACATGTTTTCTAACATTAATGGATATTCAAGAACTTTAGAAGTTTTTTAGAAGTAAGGAAAGGTCATTTAAATAATATGAAAACATTACTAATTATTTTATTACATATACAATATTGTGTTTCTTCATGCTACGGAAAAACCATTTTGGTGTAGTCATGGATAACTCTAGGAGGGCCTCAGGTTTTCACTTAGTACGATTAGGAGAAAGAGAGTTGGGCCTAAATATTTTGGGAAGTGATAAGGAACCTATTGGAATTATAATTTTTTATATTTTTTATTTGGTTCATCTCCCCATATTTATTAATAATTTCTAATAGTGCAGGGGTGTTTAGATGGCCTATTCATCCAGACAGGGTTCAAGTTTTCTTTTGTTTCTTCACTTCAAAATTAAATTAGGGAGAATGGTTTTAGGGGAATTATTGAAGGGTAAAATAATAAATATTAAACTTGGTTTAATTAGGTAAAAAATTCCAAGAAGGTACTTGTTATATTTAAATCTTACACCCTAGAAGAGGTTGTTCAAGCCTCTTCAAGATTTGGCCAACATGGGAATACTTCTAGGTATGTGGGGCACCTATAGTGGAAGCAGACCTCTATATTTTAAGGGATATATAAATATATATGAATTTATTTGATTATTATAGTAAAAATATCTATTATGGGTGAAAAGAAAAAAAAAATTCATAAAGAAAACCCAAACTAGGAGGTGATACACCAAGAGTTGCTTCCATTCATACACTCAGAATTTGCATAATGAACTAAGATAACTAAAATAGCCTCAAAACCATTAATATATATCCATAGAAATATTTTTTCTCATTAAGGCAAATAAAAACTCAAAAAATAAAGGCAATTGAAGGGAAGGCTAGATATGACACTACCAAACTCATACACACTTCAAGAATCTATTGCAGTAGCATACACTTCATGAAATCTATTAGGAGAGAAGTCATTTTTGGCAACACATTCAAATATTTCATGAAAACAAGATGAACTCAATATATACTTGACATTCAAGATGGATTGCTTCAACACGTAATGTAAATGGACTTAGAGTATAACCAACTTGCTTCTCATTAGCTTAAGTAGAAATCAAAGTATAATTTTGGTAGGGATTTGCCATGTCAAGGGTTGGAATCCTTTACAAATCCAAAGTCACTTGAATTTATAGAAGAATAGAAGAGAGAGAGAGAGAGAGAGAGAGAGAGAGAGAGAGAGAGAGAGAGAGAGAGAGAGAGAGAGAGAGAGAGAGAGAGAGAGAGAGAGAGAGAGAGAGAGAGAGAGAGAGAGAGAGAGAGAGAGAGAGAGAGAGAGAAGTAAAAGTGTCAAATTTATCCCATCAATTACAAATCATGAGAATGAGGTGTAAGAGAGGTCAAGAAATTGATGTGGACATATGTCCATCTCAAACCAAACAAATCCTTCACATGTGGCATAGGAACTCTTCCACTTTCCCTTAAAAATTTAATTTATCATTAACCCCTCTTGAGCACTTGAAGACTAGGGAATAGTGTAACATGTGAACTGAGAAGAGGGGGTTATAAGTAGGCCTTTACATGCATTAGAAGTTTCTTTGATCATTGATATGCTCTTACACAAGCATAATCATTATCTACTGCCATGATCACCCTCCATTAGGCTTGTTTTGATAATTGGCACTATAAATCTCTTCATATTTCTCAAATTATTCATAAAATAGGTGTTATGACACATTTATATGCACCTTGTATGTTTAGCTCCATCCAAAACACTTTAAAAGACCTTCAAATTTGAGTTGCCGCTCTTTCCACTATGTGATCACTCTTCTCATTCTAGATTGGCTACAATGAGAAGCCTAATATAGAAACTTAGGGATTTTTTTTGAGTTTTTAAAATTACTTGAGGAGTTTATTCAGGTTTCAAAATTTCTATCAAAGTTATTTTCATCACCTAAATCCTTTGATAACCTACAGGAAACACCAATTTTATGCTAAAAATTGCCTTTATACCTTATTTGTATGGAATCCATATAATTAAAACACATTTTTAAAAACTTGAGAATGTATTATATAATTTTCCTTTTATACCCATGACCTCATTCTTTCATCTTTGTGCCTTACCAGCTTAATTTCTCCAAATAGGTCACTATAAGCTTCTTAAGAGGGTTTGAAGGTTTCTAACCCTCTTAAGGATGGTTCATGAAGTTGTGATGTCAAAATTAAAAACTAATATCACAAATTTATTATATGACACCAACTTATCCATACACCTCAAACACCCATGCATGACCTCAAAAAAGTTTTGAGTATTAGAAGATGGCTTCCTAGGCTCAAAGTTGCATTTTAGGAGGCTTAGAAATCAAATTACCCCTCTTGGGTCAATTTTGAGTGCTCATCTACATCCTAACTCTTCAAAAACCTCTTCCCCATGCTAAATATTCCTCTCAAAGTGTTATTAAGTCTCCACTTACCTTAATTCTCCAAGTGGCTACACCAAGCAAGCAACTATCTCTTAAGAAGAACACTAGGCTTAGAGGCCTAAAGTAAAGAAATCTAAGTTGTGATCTTATAATGAACATATAAATACTTCATGAACATGTGTGAGGTTATAATAATATATTTCAATCTTCATTATAGTTTTAAAATTACCTATTTACCTCCTTAGCTCACCTTAGAGCCATGTCATCTAATCCACTAGCTAAAAGAGAAAGATACATCTACATCTGAATGTATCTTTATTATTTATGAGCATATTCAACCTTGATGTAGGATTGTTTGAATGATATAAAGTATTAATTTAACTTTAAGATACTCCAAAGTGTCTTGTCTTCCTCTTATATTACCTCTATACACTAGTTCATGTGTCATTAAGCTAATCTCCATTATCCTCCAATACTCTTGTGAGATCCCTATAGGTGTATATCTCTTTGATTCTACCTATTGTTGAGTATCCTAAGGTGACTAAATGTTTAATTTGATCCTATATAATATATATTTCATACTTTAACCAACATTAATCTCCTAGGGTTATTCATAGTATCACATATCACTCATTTCTTCCAAAACACACATGGTCTATTGAAACACTAACACACACCTACAATTAGGCATATGAATTGGAATGATTTAAAACCACTTGAGGGTATATATCTCCATGATAACATGTTAAAACCTTTGTATACTCTCAAACATCCTTCTCAATTAATTCATTATGCTCCAAACCTCACTAGATGTTTGAACCATCTAGTTGGTTGTAGCATGCTTTTAAACCAGTCCATACAACTCTATTTTTGTGCCTTGGCTGAGGAAAGGTGATGTAATTTACCTCACACCATATAAATAAATAAATATATATATATATATATATATATATATATATATATCACCTTGGAGTTATTTAAATTGTTTTATTTAATATTCCTTGAATCATTTGTCTCTTGATAATCACCATTCAACTGTCCAACTTCTCAGTCAGTTGTAGCTTCATTTTAACAATTATGTAGTTTATCCTTGGGTCTGAGAGGGCTTAGAAAAGTTATTGAACTTTTAAAAGTGATGTATAAACCATATCCATTATTAATATGTAACTTTAAAATATTAAAAAATACCTACTATCATCTTATCAAATGTCTTCAACATATCCAAGGTCTGGGTCTAGTGAGTAAGTATAGCTTTCAATAGGCTGGTTATAGGTTCTCCTTGGTAGATTTGGAGGTGATGTTTCTTCATTATGTACCTTATTTATTTAATTTAAACAATAAATACCTAATTTAAATTTTCATTTTAGACTAAATGCATCTAATGTCTCATCAATACCTTCCATTTCTTTTTAAAGTTTGAGAAATCCTTCTATGGTTGTAGGTATATATTCTAAGTGTACAAATAGAGAGTGTATGCTTGGAGGAGTTAAAACTCCTAAATGGATTAAAATTGATATTTATTATGGATAATTGTTTATTATAATTTATAAAAGGTCTCCATAAACTAAAACCATGCATTTTACTTGACCTTTTGGCTTGAGATGGAGTCATTTTGCTCATTTTGTTGTACTGGATACTGAAGGACTGCAGTGGCTCAGAGAGCTACTTGAGGGATTTAAAAAAATACATTCTCCATCTCCATTTAACATAAAACCTTTAAAATTTGTATAATAATATGAGGTATTAAATATTAACCAATTTTGAGACGTTATAAATTCATGGAACCCTTTCAAAAAGACTTCACAAAAGTGTCTGATGCACTATTTTGGCCAATTTGAAAACACAACCCCAATTTGTTCAACTTTGTAGATGAGTCTTCGTGATGATTCCAATGAATCAAAAAAACTTAAACATGATTATAATTTCAAATTAAACTATTTTGAATCATGAAATCACCTTAAAAAACTAAAAACACACTTTTCCATGACCCCAAAAAGTACAGGTTGTACAAATACTATAAGTGGTGTTTTGGTGAAATTTGGTGCTCTCTTACTTGGATTAGAGTTTAAAAAGTTTTTTGAGGATTCAACCATGTATATTTATATTTTAACACACCAAATAATTCTCAATAAATCCACAAACCACTTCCTCTACTCCTATAGCCTACAAATTGGCTTTCAAGTAAGAAACTAGCTTTCTCTTTATATGAAAATCTGAAGATGCTATGACTGATGCTTCCACTATGGAGAGGGAATAATTTGAGCTGAAAAATACATTATAAAACCACATATCTCTATCTATTTTTGGTTCAATCAATTTGGATAAATCTAGACCCTGCTTGGTTGCATAGGTAGCTTTGAGGACTAAACTTCTTAACAATGGTTCATAAAGGAGGAGAAATAAATATGAAAAAAAATTTAAATAAATTTAATATAACTTATTATTCTAACATTCCCAAAATCCATTCCTCCCAACTCAGCTTGTACAGCTTGTGGTGAGTGAAAGTATTTGACTAGTTTTGACCTTTCCAAGGAGCAATGGAGGAGAAAAGGTGAAATTTATAGTTTATGAAGATACAAAAGAAATATTATCATGGAAGTGAGTATTTGGAAGATCAAGAGACATCCCAAAAGTGACTTCACCTACAAAAATACATACAAGTTCGTACAAGTGGCTAAAAACTCCCTTTTTCAAGTGTTTTCTTAATTTTAACTTGCACCTACAGGCTTGGTCAGTTAAAAATAGTATTTTAAGACCCATTAGGACACATGAGACATGAAATCACCCTTATATACTTGAAAAATTCCCAATAAACTTGTATAAAGCATTAAATGCCCATTTTTGACACTTGAAAAGACCCAAAGTGACATGGAACACTAATGTAAAGAGTGACCAAGGCTAATATAACATTTATTGGCATTAAATGGCCTATGAAACATTTCATGAAAAAAAAATTACCTATGAGGTTGACACATTTTTATCGTGGGTAAAAATGGCCAATAGTACTTATGGAATAAAACATATTCTTATGTTATCCTTGTAAATTGTCCATTTGACCAGTTTTGGAGCAAGACCTAGGTTATCAAGCAAATGAATTCATATTCAAGAGTTATTACATAAATTATTAAGTAAATTCATGTTTTATTCATCCAATCAAAGTTATATATGCCTCTACATTGAGCATAGTCTCTTTTGAGATGGTTTTGGTGCTTTAGTCTTTTCAATAAGGTATAATTGTATTTAATGAGCTTCTAGTGTTTGAATGGTCTCTAAATGATGTCATCATGATATTAACAAGCACAAGTTCCCAAATAAATATAATTAGTCATGAAAATAATTTTAAATTCAGATCAAGAGGCCATACTCTCTCAAGGTACCAACATTAATTTAAAGTCTAGTAGGGCACTTTCATCTCCAAACCTTGGTGAACAAGATAAGAAGAGTGTCATGACAAGTGAGATGAAAGAAGGATTTGAAAAGGTTTGAGATGTTTTTATAAGATTCCTTGCATTCTTTATACCTATTGAGATGGTAAATGACACTCATAAGGATCAAAAGACCCAAGAAAATTCTATTTTACAATGAATGTAGTAATCAATCATGTGTTCTAATCATGGAGACTAATGAGGAGTGTGTGTGAGTAAGAAGAGCTTAATTTTAACCACTAAACCTTACCCAAAGAATCAAGTGAAATATATGTTTAAATATCAATTAAACATGCTTGTGAAAGCCTTTCAAGGAGTCATTTTGCCAAAAGGTCAATAGCTAATTTTCACCTACAACAAACAAGGAGGTTACAGAGGTCTGAAGAGGAAATGATTCATTTCATGAGCCAACTCAAGTTTTAAAAACACCAATTTAAACCCCTTCCTCTTCAATATTCAAGTGGAAAATATATGGAGAATCAATTAAAAGATACTCTTAGAACTTTTTTCAGGTGAGATGATGGTGAAAGTCATAGAGGGAAATGACTACCTACAATAGTCATAAGGAGCAAAAGACTAAAGAAATAGGTGTTTTTTTTTAAGATACCAAATTAACAATAAAGAGAAAAATATTAGGGCATATCATGATTTAAACCAAGGAGAATATTTAAATCAAATAACAAAACATTTTTTGAAGGTTGATAAATTAAGTCATAAACATTATAAATTAACCTTGTTAAGAGAAACTAAGTTAGTTTTATGAAAATTAAGGTAAATGTGCCATTTTGTTTCACCCCATTCAAAAAACCTCATGGTAAAGTGTATGTTACCCAAGTAAAGTTTTGAGGATAAATATAAATCAAAGAGGATCTCAGAATAACTTGTCTTTATGACTAATCTCCCACCTCTCCTCAGTTTGTATAATAAGGAGAAATAATCATGTACAATAGTCAACATGAAGATGCTCCAAAAGATCATGTTTGAAAATAGAAATAATTAAGGATAAAATGGAATTCAACCATGTAGATATTAAAAATAAACTATGATTATATATTCTCACTCAACCACTTCACATATACTCCAAAATGTTGTACTTAGTCCATACAAGGAAAAATGATGACCTACAGCCATAGGTCTGTTACAGACAATAAGTTAAGATGAGGATGGAAGCCAAGATTTTAAAGCATAACATGAAGTGTATAATTTTTTTTAAAAGGGACTGATGAAAATATAAGGTTCATAACCTTGCATCTTACTCTAAATTTTTTTCTAGATCACAACTTACAGCCATTCATTATTTTACTCAAGTAGTGGTGTGTAAGAAAGTATAAGAGGCCTAAATGGAGTGATGAGAAAGATGATTCTCAAGTATCAATAACAAAAATTCAAGGTAAGGAAATCATCATAAATATTTATAGACCAAATCATGATCTTGAAACCTTTATTCTATCAAATACACAATCAAGATGTAGACCTACAACTAGCTTGTTCAAGTTTCTCATCATGGTTTGTGTCATGAGAAATAGAGTTCCTATGCCTTATAAGGTTTTTGATAAGTAAGGTACCTTAAAGGTGATTTTAAATAAATTTAAAATTTTTATAAAAGTTTCATAAAATCTCAAAGTATAAACATTCAATGTCTAATCAAGATCTATGATCAATGTTATATTTGAAATGTCCACACACAGTCATAAGCTTGAGGGCTATTTTGGAGAAATTCAAGGGTTGAAGATGCTAGAGAGGTGATATAAAATAAAAATTTGGTAAAAATGGTAATTATGAAATAGGATATGTTCTAATTACATATATTTTTCCCATATAATAATGGAAACATCCACTATTTTGTTACAAACCTGAGGCACTCTCCAAATCATTCACTCAGGGAACCTACTAGCTAGTTTTGAGGGAAATGAGTTTTAAGGCCTATATAGACATAATAAAGATATGAAAATTAGTAAAGGTGATATTAATAAGTTTTTATAATTTTGAATAATCCTTTTTTTGGTAAAAATAAGAGTGTAAGCATCCACTCTTTTGTCATAGTCCTATGTTTGTCTGTTGACAATCAACTTGGAACTAGGCAAGATTCTTGAAGGGCTATAAGGTATGATGGATTTTTTGGGTATAATGTTAGTTTTTTTGAGGAATTTTATGGTTATTTTAATTATTAACACACCTGGTTAGAGTGATAACATTCAAAATTTTGATTCAAAATTAAGAGAAGTGCAAATTTTAAAAATCTAGGATTTTGACATGTAAATGCAGACATTTAGAAAAAGCATTTTTGAGGAATTTAAATGGTTTATATGAAATATAATGATTTTATAATTTTTATTGATATTTAAAGGTTATAATTAAAAAAATTTAGGTATTTATACCTCATAAATCTCAAGATACACCTATTTCTCTCTTCCTAGGTTTCTTGATTCTCATTTTCCAAGTGTGTAGCAGGTTTAAATTGGTGATTCCAGATGTTTTTATTGATTTAAAATTTAAAAAAAATTATTATAATATATTTTTTGATCCATAAAATTGATTATTAAAAAATAATTAGGTCTTGGAAACTTATAAAACTCAAGAAAATGGAAAACTGCAAGCCTACACATGCTCAGAAATTTGACAAGGCAAGTTGAGGCAACCCCAAAAGATGTACTTTTTGAGTTATACTCAATGAAATGAATTAAAATTTTACATGGAGGTATTTTTTTTTTAATTAAGTTTTAAATTTTTTTAATTATACTTATATACTTTAGGAGAGATAAAAGGTAGATTATAGGTTTACTAAATGAGCATGTGAAGAATTCTCATTTGACTACTCACACCTTGGAGTGAGAAACTAAGTGACTAATTAAAGTTGTTTTAGAGGATAAGAAACATAAATTTATGTGAATTTACATTTCCTAATTTCAAATTCACAAATAAATAACAATTAAAATGGATAAAAGCCTCGTAGGCCTAATTAGACCTATTAGACATACTTAGGCCTAGAAGTGAAAACTAAATATTTGACCACTTGAGAATATTTTGGGAGGTTATAAAGCCTCAATAGGGTTAAAATAATATTAATTTTATGGATTAATATATATAATACACTAAATTATATCAATAAAATTCTCAATTGGATGACTAGGCCTACTCCAAGTTTCCAAATCTCCACCTACAATAATAATGATCAAGCAAAGTTTGGGAAACTAATGGATTTGTTTTAAGGGATAAAAAATGGGTCAGAGAAATAAAATAAATGTAAAATCAACAACCCAATTATTTTTTATATAAATAATGGAGGGAAAAACTTATTTAATATCACTAATTCCAATCATAAGCAACCTTGAAGGTTTTCCTTATTAGCAAAATGTAAGGTAATTTTGAGTTGTTAAAGGTAATGGAATTTTCCTTATTGTCAATACTACTAAAAGATATTCCAGTTGGGTTTACTAGAAGAAATATTGTAATATGGAAGGTCAATGAGAGTCAGGGATTAACGTTTGCCTCTTGATATCAACCACTTCCTGTCATAATCCATACAAGAAACATAGGACTCTTTACCTACAGTGAATCTAAGGTAGAGTAAAGCTACCTCAATCAAAGATTGTTTCAAGAAGAGAAGATAGAGTTCGTCTATCAAAAGGATCTAAGAAATTTGAGATTATTTATTTCTCAAGGATGTGGTGGTAGGGTTCTAGACTTAACATGACAATCAAATATGCACCTATAGTAGGGTTCAAATCCCTTTTGACATATGCAAGTTGAATCACATCATAAGTATGAGAGAGGTGTAGTTATACATTGAAGGTAAATGGGGTTTATACTTAAGTTATAGAGTTACATACAGTGGTACAAAGATTTATAGCAAGATATGAACTTAAAGTATATAATGACTTACTCATTCAACTTATGAATGTTTACCTACAACCATACAAAAGGGCAGGCCTATCTCCAAGTTACAAGAGTATTCAAGAAAAATGGTCTAATGGAGGAGTAATATGTTAAAATGGAGGATTAATAGGAACAATGATGATGTGAATGAGGTCAGATTATGAATAAGAGTGCTCTAGGACCAATAAGGCTACATTTAAGGTCAAATTCATGGAATGACCACCTATTATCATATTAGGTGGTCAAAAGTTTGACACACTCATATGCCCTAAAGGTGTCATCTCAAGATATATTAACTCAAGAGGATAAAATTTTAAAATAATATATGTTTCAAATGGAAAATTAAAATATTCAAACTTGTATCAAGATCATGAAAATTACTATCAACTCTTGATAGTACATAGGTTTGTTGTATGGACTAGGACAGTGTAAAGCCTAAAAACAATGTAAGAAGAGTCAATATGATAGCGAATAGGTTATTCAAGAGGTTTAAAGTGAATTAATGGGTATTAATATCATAAAATAATTGTGTAATGTATACCAAACATTTCAAAATTTCCAAATGATCACCTACAACAATGTTAATGAGACATTCACAATTAGGTTTCTTGAAGATATGTAGTATAAAGATAGGTTCTAGGTTCAAAAAGTGACTAAAGAAGAGGTGAATATTTTAAAGACAGATTTTAATAGCCTTAAAAAATCCTATTAATCATCCTAAAATAAAAATACAAGGTTTAAATAGGAAAACTCAGTCATGGGCATATTGAAAATGTAGGCAAGTTAAGCTAATTTTGAGGAAAATCCATCTACAAACCTCTATATGAAAGATAAAAGTATGAAACTTTGTAGATGTGGTGATAATGGGTGTTTATAAATATATATGGTATTAATAAAGTCACTTGAATAGTGTAAATATTCAATATTTTGACACAATCCCATGCTTGTCTCATGACAGTCAAAATGGAGCTAGGATACCTTTTTTTACGTCTACAGGTTTGGAAAAGGGTTTGAATATCATGGGAGTGTTTTTTAATATCAATAATATAATAATAAATCTTAAAAAAACATTTTTATAGTGATAAAATTCAGAATTCAATGCAAATCATGCCCTTGAGGGATAGCATAAGCAAACAAGCCTGTGAACTATATTAGTAATGGGGTCATCCATATGAACAATGGGTGGTGCTTCAAGAGATAAAAAAAATATTATAAGGTAAGGATATATCATAATATTAAATAATAATATTATAATGAGAGATAATCTTAAATGGTACAATAAAAATCACAAAACCCAGCCATCAAGATTTCACATGCTTAGTTGTCAAGAAACCCTTGGTAACATATGAGTGCATAAAAGGAAAAATTGATAGAATTATTTGAACCTAAAGGCTTGTTGAACTTTGAAATATATTTCATGAATGAAAAATATATAAAAATTAAATTATAAGGGACTTTCAGACCTATGACATATGTACACATAAAGGCAAGCAGTCATTCCTACACACATAGTCTTAAGAGACTATGGAGACCAAGTGAAGCTTAGGAATAAAAAAGAGATCACAGGGGGTGAAAATGAATGGTAAATTTTTTTTGTGCATCCCAATGCACATAAATATTCCTCAAACTTCCAACACTTAGATTTGGACAATTAGGCCTAAAAGCTATTTTTAGGCTTAGAAGGTCTATATCACATTAAAGCACCTTTAGACCTTCAAATGCAAGGTGAATTAATGAGGAGGTTTAAGGGGATGGTAAAAAACAATGAAGGTGTTTTAAATGAAATATAATAATAATAAAGGTCATCTTGGTCCTTAAGAAGTTAAATTGAACTATTTAGTCTTGACACTCATTTTAACCCCCTATTCAAATGCTCATATCTTTGACCCCATAAGAAATCAAGATAAATGATTTTAGTATGTTTTTATGAAACATATTTAATTTAAATAAATAAATTATTTACTTTGATTTAGGGTTTGATGTTTATTAACTATCATTATGACTATAAGTAGGTCCAGAATACATGTAGAACCCCATAAGTGAACTTCTTTATATAAGTATCTTTGCACACATATCACATGGGAACATAAGATTCTCAGTAAAGTTTAAGGGTTATATGGAATAAAGATTAATTTTAATAATTTATGGAATGGAGGTCTAAATTTTATAAACAATCTCTAAGAAGGTAAGCTTGTCTCAGCTGCTAAAGACCATGTTTTGACTAGTTTTGTATTTTTGAGCTCATAGGACCATTAAATGACCTAGTATCATTTGTAAACCACATATATCATGTAGGGAATTCTAATAATATAATTTTTGATATATTTTTAGAATAAATTGGCATTTTTGGGTGTTTAGGAGGCCCAAAATGGCCTAAAATGAACTTTTTTTCAAGAATTCAAAAGATTAAATTGTATAAATGCATGGAGGGATCCTAATAGGACCTTAATCACCATTATATGGAACTATTATACATTACCATGTGTTTTTATGGTGCCTTGCTGAGATGAAAGGTTAAAAATCTAAGTTTTCTAATAATTTGTGAATGGTTATAGGGTTAATGGCAATTTGCACCATTATTGCAAGTCTTGAAGGTGGCATAGAATTTATTTTTATCCCTTATAGGAATTTTATGGATACTTGGAACCCTTATACAAGTCCAAAAGTGGATCTCATGATGCCAAATGGCTTTGGGAGTAGGTTATAGAATAACTATTTGAAGGCGGCTTGAGCTTGAAGACCTCCATCAATGTAGTCTAAGAGATTTTCAAGCTCCATGGTGTCTTTTTCAAGTTTGAATAACAAATTTGAGTTGAGAATAAATATAAAACACTATAATTTAACCTTTAAGGTTAGTGAAAGCATCAAATTCTAAGGTGATTAACCATGTTGCCAAGTATCTTCTAGAAGTAAAGTGAAATGGGGCATAGAAGCCAAGTGGAGGAGTTTTGGGAGTTGAGGTACAAATTAGAGCATTCAATGAGGATTATAAATTTTAGAAGACTTTTTTCACAGTCGTTAGAGTGTTATGTCATCTTCCTCAAAAAAAAATTGTCTTCTAGTGCCTTTTTAAGCCAATAGAAGAGATTGAATACCTTAGTGACTTTGGAAGGTTAATTTGTTAATAAATACTAGTGCCTAATTGGTTTGAAAGTTGTTAAAACTCATCTAAATTTTCCTTATTCTTTGTTGGAGCTCCATAGAGGGTGGTTGAGTCATATTTATTAGTTTCTGAGAACTTCTTGCCCATCTCTTCTCCTCATTCTTCTATATAAGATACTTTTTATCTTTAGTATAAATATCATCCTCATTTTGGTATGAAATAAACTTGCCCATTTATGTAAGAAATAACCTTCAAATCAATAATATTATCCATTTTTAGTTATCTCTTTACCTAAACTTTGTGTTTTAGTTATTTTGTGCATGATTGCCTTATGAAGGATGCTTCTTCTATAGTTATTGTCCTCTCTTTATTACCTTTTTACAAGTGGTTCAAGGTGTTTATAGGTCTTAAATTTTTATTTTTTTATCACTAATGATGGTATAGTGTGATTTTTGATACTCCTCCATGCTTCATCTCTTGTCTAGTGAGCCTAGTTCAGGGATATTGATGCAAAATGACCATTTTGAGAGATTGTGTGAATAAGGATTATATTTAAGCTTATTTAAGGTTAGTTTTAATAAATTCAAAGTGTATTTGAGTTTGATGTATCACCATTTGTATGATTTTATTTATCCTTTGCATCCATTTTATCCCTTTTCCAAGCAGAATTTGTAGTTTAAGTCATATACCAAAAGGAACCAACCTTTTTTGGAGGTTCAATGCCTTCAAAGGATAACCACAGCCTAAGGTTGATCCCATTTTATATCTAGGAGTGAGAGAGGAACTCTCTTACAAGGTTACAATTTTGTACTATAATAGTTGTTGGCATGCCTAATGGGACTACTACATTCTTCACTTCACTAAAGGGTTATTAGTGTTGCTCTTTAGTGTAATAAACATTCAAAGAAACATTTTCAATAATAATTGGCAACTCCATTAGGAACATTAGTTGGTCAAGTATATTAAGTGCCCAAAATCAAAACTTTAGTATGTATACTCAAACCTATATTGATCAACATGCTTATTCTCTACCTCAACATCACTCATATTAGGATAATAACATTTATGTGTTTCCCCCAAGTGGCCTTCAAGTAACTTATCATCCCTATCATGGTATTTTCCCACATCCCACCCCTACGTATGGCCAATATCAGCCTCATTTTCACTCAAATTAGTCCTCAAATTTCCCTTGTCAAGACTATGCTTATCTTGTTACATCTTTGTCAGGATTCAAGCAAGCATTATCAGATTATATGAAGTTAATAAAGGATATTATAATGTGTTTATAACTTTTTTCAATCATCCCTATCCATTTTATATAAGAGGTAAGGAGTTCTCTGTAATTGTTTAAGAATAGGTGGTCAATTTGTGAGGGTGAACAATGGGTAGTTTGTGAGAGGGAGGACAAAGTGATGTTGAGAAGCATGGTCCAAAGCATGAAAAGTGTGTTGATATATTATTAAGATAAAAAGGCTCATTTAAATCATTCTTATGTGCCCTTTCCCATTTATGATCCTCAAGCTCAATCTCTAAGATCTTCAAATCAACCCCTAGCTAACCTTGTCAAGGCCTTACCTTGTCAAAAATTAGAGAAACAATACTATATAAAGGGAGAGCAATCATGAAAATAAATAAGGAGGTTGGAATTATAAAATAATTATCCATGAAATCCATGGAGGGATAAGGATATTCTTACATGTTTTTTTGAGTGTGTGGGAATCCATTGAAGAAGGTGATTATCCACATGTTGAGAATCTAGAGATGAAAGAGTGGGTATTATCCATTGAAGAGGTATTAGAGAATTAGGAGAGAGAACATATCAAACCAAAACAAATCATTTTACCCTATCCTACCCCTATGCACACTATCCTTCAAGATCATGAATCCATCCCATGATAGATCTCTCCAAATGCCAATGATCCTAGCTATACCATGTCCTCACTAGTGAGAACATTATCTCATATGCCTATTCAAGAACAAGAAGACAAAAAATTGGCTATAATTCATACCTTTCCATCTTGGAAATTAGTCAAAGAGTACCTTTAAAATAAAGAGGAGGTGTCTCTAGGGATGGTCTAATAATATGCCCTAAAGGATGAAATAGGGGTTGGCATATTTTAAGAGCTTTCATTCAAATATTTTGAGCATGAAAATGAACAAGATGAAACCATTGAAATGGTTGCAGTAGTTAGTCAGCTAGCCAACCATGACAAGGAGGAGATTGAGGAGATCATGGAGCAGTTCTTAGAGTCTCTTGACAAGCATGAGGATCCTATTGTAGTGGAGTTTCAAGTGGATACTATGAATAAAGTAGTGAATCAATCCATTTGGAATGGGTTTGGAATTTTTGAATTGGTACTTGAAGAAAACATATCAAAACTTCTCTCAAGATCAACATGAACTATACTCTAAATGGACTATTGAATGTCCATTACATAGTGATGAGAAAAAAGACAAATCAGATTATCATACATTAGATCATGAATAGAGAGATATTAGTGTTTGTAGTCAATAAAATGAAGAATATATAAGTTAAATTATAGTATTTGATCAATATTAGAATGAGATGTCACTTGAAGGCAGTATTGATGTCTTCAGGTTTAAATATGATTAGTCAAATTAGGAGCTTCAAAAGCATGATGAGTTAGACCTTGCTTCCAATGATGAGCCTCCTTTATATACAAATAAAGAAGACCAATATAGATACTATATATTGAGTCTTGGTGAAGTTGATACTATCTCTTTTACAAGTTACCAAGAGGAAGTTTCCTTTTGGGATGAACTACAGCTCTTTTTCCTAAGCCTATATAGTCAACCTTCACATTCAAAAGAGTCATCAAGTGAAATTTTTTTAAGTGATCATATAACCCATCGAAGTGATCTTAGAGATATTTCCCAAGGATAAAGAAAAAAATCAAGCAAGTCTTGAACTAGTAAGGTATTTTGTCTACATTGGAGACATGTTTGTCCCATTTCATCCATTGGAGAGCATGATAAAAGGATCGGCAATCAAGTAGCCTAGTTCATAAGTTTTGGTGTCTCACAAGAAAGGTATTTTTCATCCTTATCCATTATAAGTGAATGTTAAAAATTTTCAATTTGATCCAAGAGGAAAGTGTATGTGAGTTGCATCCTTGTACATAACAGAATAGATTTTGTTGTTTTACTCCAAGTTCCTTGTGCATATTTTCCTTTTCTTATGATTTTCCCTTAATTAATTTATTTAATCACATTATTTCTATATTTTAGGTTATAATTTCTATTTTTAGAGATCCAATTAGAAGATTTATAGCCTTGTGCTCAGTTAAAAACCAATTTGAGAAAGACTTTTGTAACCATGTAAGCCTAATAGATAGACTAAGGTAACTAGTCTTTTGCATAAACATGTATGCAATCCAAAGAGGCCACCATAAAATTTATCCAAAATTAACCTAAATACAAAAAAAAATCCTATATGTATCAAGCCACCCTCCTAGACCATTTAGTGACCTTTTCCCTTCATGACTAGTCTATTTCTATTCCTAATTTGATGGTACAGTGCAATATTTTGGAAGGTCCTGGTGTTGTATGAGGAGTTATACAGGGTCTTAGTGTAGTGGATAATCCAATGGTGTAAAGAGAGGAAAAAATTCAGGTGCCTACCTCATGTTACTTACACTATTTTGAAACACTTTAACAAGGTTTAAGGTAAATTTGGAGATTTTAAGGAAATGACATAGAAATGAGTCTTGAACTATAAGTGAAAGATCTAGCTAGTTTCCAAGGAGTTTTATCATTAAATGGAAGTAATTAGGTTTTTATAAATTTTTATATATTATAATGAGTCAAAAATTATGTCTAGAGAAGCTAATTTTCCCAAAAGACCCTCAAAAGTGCATTAGATGACTTAAGGGGCTTCTAAATAGAAAATTTAAATGAAAAATGACTTTTTGAAGAAATGAAACTGGGTTCAAATTAATTCCAAATATTTATGGTGTGTTTTAATTATTTATACATTTTCAAGTCCATTTCAAGTCATTTGGAGTGGAGGAGAGGAATTTTAGTGCAAGAAGATGCAGTTTTGGGCCTTTTAGAGCCTTGGTTGAACAAGTTTTTGAAAATTTTGATTATTAAAAGAGATTTTATATCATTTAAATTCATCCATGGTTTATTAATATCCCATATTATGCCTATAAAATCATATCCAATCATAATAACCAATAGAAGTAAGGAAAACCTATTGGCTGCAAATAGGCATGAAATAGGTTTTCTACCATTAATGGAGGTTCAAGCACTGAAAAAGGTTTATATAAGGAATTAAAGGTAATATAAATAAATTAAAAAAAATAAGTGTTTTATTTCATATACAAGCTTCTGGTTCTTCATGTTAAGGAAAAACCATTTTGGTGTATTGTTGGACAGATCTAGGAGGGCCTTAGGTTTTCACTCGATACAGTTAGGAAAAAGAGATTTAGGAAAAAATATTTTAAGAAGTGATAGGGAGCCTAGTTTCATTATACTTATTTATATTTTTTGTTTTTTTAATCTCCCCATCTTTATGAACAATCACTAATAGTGCAAGGGTGTCTAGATGGCCTATTCATGTTGACAGGGTCTAGGTTTTCTCTTGTTTCTTCACTTCAAAATTTAGTTAGGGAGAATTCTTCTAGAGGATTTATTTAATGGTAAAATAATACATATTACACTTGGATTTATCAATTAAATCTTTCCAATGAGGTACATATCACATAAAACCTATTTCCTAGGTTATCCTTATGAATGGTCCATTTAATCAGTTTTAAAGCAGGAGCTAGGTTATAAATAAAATTAATTTATATTTAGGATATATTGAGTCAATTATTAATTCACTTCATGTTTCATTCATCCAATAAAAGTTCCATATGCCTCGAGATTGACCATGATCTCCTTTGAGATAATTTTTGTGCTTCAATCTCTTCAATAAGGTATAACTATAGTTAATGAAGTTCTAGTGTTTGAATGGTTTATAAATGATGTCATCATGATATTAAAAATAAAAGGTTACCAAATAAGTATAATTAGTCATGAAAATAATTTCAAATGAGGCTCAAGAGGCCATATTTTCTTAAGGTACCAAGAGTACTTTAAGGTCTAGTAGTGTACTTTCATCTCTATACCTTAGTGAATGAGATAAAAAGAGTGTCATGACAAGTGACATGAAGAAAGTAATGAAAAAAATTTAAGAGGTTTGCATAATATTCATTTAATTATTTAGACCTCTTGAGATGGTAAATGACACTCATAAGGATCAAAATACCTAAGAAAAGTTTGTTTTGCAATGAATGTACTAATCAAACTTATGTTATGATCATGGAGACTAATGAGGAGAGTCTGTGAAAAATAAAATCATAAGTTTTACCTCTCCACCTTAACTAAAGCATCAATTTAAACTTGTGTGTAAAGACCAAGTCAACATGATTGTGAAATCCTTTCAAGGAGTCATCTTTCCAAAAGTTCAATTGCTAATGTTCACCTATAACAAACAATGAGCTTGCAAAGGCCTGAGGAGGAAATGATTTATTTCTTGAACCAACTCAAGTTTCAAGAACACCAATTTAAACCCCTTCTTACATAAGATTCAAGTGGAAACTAAATGGAGCATCAAGTAAAAGATTCTCTTATAAGTTTTTTTAGGTGGGATGATGGTGAAAGTCACAAAGGGACATGATTACCTATAATAGTCATAAGGAGTAAAATACTAAAGAATTAGGTGTTTTTGTTTGAGAGCCCAACTTAAAGATCAAGAACACAATTTTAGGGCATATTATGCTTCAAACTGAGGATAATATTGAATTCAAATAAGATTTTTTTTAAGTTTGATAAATCAAGTCACAAACATTATAAATTTACCTTCTTTAAATAAACTAAGGTAGTTTTGTGAAAATTAAGGTAAATGTGACCTTTTATTTCACACCATTCAACAAACCTTGTGGTAAAGTGGATGTTCCCAAAGTAACATGTAGTGGGTAAATATAACTTAAAGAGGATATTAGAATAACTTTTGTCTTTATGACTAATCTTCCACCTCTCCTTAGTCTATACAATAGGGAGAAATAATCATCTACAATAGTCAACATGAAGATACTCTAAAGGATCAAGTTTAAACATGGAAATAAGCAAAGATAAAATGTAATTCAACCATGTATATCTGTAAAATCAAATATTATTCTATAGTCTCACTCAAAAACTTCACATATACTCCACAATGTTGTAATCATTCCGTAAAAGGCACAATTATGACCTACAACCATAGGTCTATTGCCAATAGTAAGTTAAGATGAGGATGGAAGTCAAGATTTTAAAGAATAATGTGAATTATATATTTTTTTTCAAAATGGAATGATGGAATTATAAGTTTCATAACCTTTCATATTACTCCAAATTATGTGCTAGATCACAACTTATAGCCATTCATTGTTTAAATCAAGCAATGGTATGTAAGAAAGTATAAGAGACCTAAATGGAGTGATGAGAAAGATTCTTATCAAGTTTGAAAAAAAACAATTCAAGTTAAGCACATCATCCTACAGATTTAGATACCTATTCATGATATTTAAACCTCACTTATCTCAAATACACAATCAATATGAATACCTACATCTAGCTTATATGTAGATACCTATTCAAGTTTTTCATCATGGTTTGTGTCATGAGAAAGAGATAATTATTATGTCGTATAAGGTTTTTGATTATCAAGGTACCTTCAAGGTGATTTTAAATCACTTAAAAAAGTGTATAAAAGTGTCATAAAATCTTAATGTATGAAAATTCAATGTCCAATCAAGATCTACGATCAAGGTTATATTTGAAATGTCCACACACAGTCTTAAGCTTGAGGGCTAGTTTGGAGAAATTGAAGGGTTGAAGATGCTAGAGAGGTGATCTAACATCAAAATTTGGTACATAGGTAATTATTACCTAGGTTATGTTTTAATTAAATATATTTTTCCTAGATAAAAATGGAATCATCTTATGTTTTGTTATAGACCCGAGGCACTCTCCAAGTCATTCACTCACACAACCCACTAGCTAGTTTTGGGGAAAATGAGTTTTAAGGAATCTATAAACATATTCCAAATATGAAACTTGGTAAAGTTTATTTTAATAAGTTTATATAAGTTTAAATAATTTTTTTTTCACACTAATAGTGTAAGAATATATTGTTTTGTTACAGTCCTATGATTGTTTGTTGACAGTCAACTTGGAGCTAAGCAAGCTTATTGAATGGCTATAAGGTATGATGGATAGTTTAAACACAATGTGAGTTTTTTTGAGTAATTTTAGGGTTATTTTAATTCTTTCCACACCTGGTTAGAGTGAAAACATTCAAAATTCAATTCAAAAAGAAGATAAGTGCAAATTTGCAAAATTTAAGATTTTGGCATGCAAATGTAGACAATCAAAAAAAGTATTCCTGAGGAATTTAAAGGGTTTAATGATGAAATATAATGATTTGATATTTTTTTTTGGTATTTATAGGTTAAAATTAAAAAATAATTATGTATTTATACCTCATAAATATCAAGATATACCTATTTCTCTCTTCCTAGGTTTCTTGATTTCTTTTTTCTATATGTGTAGTAGGTCTAAATTGGTGATAGCAGATGTTTTTATTGATTGAAAAATTGAAAAAAAATATTTTAATAGTTTTGTTAGTCCATAAATTCCCTAATTAAAAAATAATTAGGTATTTGGACCTCATAAACCTCAATAAAATGAAAAAATGTAGACCTACACATGATTATAAATTTGACAAGGCAAGTTGAGACAACCCCAAAAGATGCATTTTTTGAGTTATACTCAATGAAATGACTTGAAATTTTAAATAGAGGCCCTTTTTTGTGTACATGTAGTTTTAAATATTTTTTAATTCCCATAATGTACTTTAGGATATTTTAAAAGGCATATTATAGGTATGTTAAATGAGCATGTCAAGAATTCTCATTTGACAACTCACATCTTAGAGTGAGAAAATGAGTGACTAATTGAAGTATTTTTAAAGTCTCAAATAAATAAATATATGTTAATGGATATGTTATGATTTCCAAGTCAAAAATACACAACTAGGAAAATGGATAAAATCTTAGTAGGCATACTTAGGCCTAGAAGTGAAAACTAAATATTTGACCAATTGAGATGTTTTGGGAGTTTTTAAAGCATAAATTAGGTTAAAATAATATTATATATATGAATTAATATATAAAACCAAGATGACACTAAAATATACCAAGAATATTCTCAATGGGATGATTAGGCCTACTCCAAGTTTCCAAATCTCCATCTATAATAGTCATGATCAAGCAAAGTTTAGGAAACTAATGGATTTGTTTTAAGGGATAAACAAGGGGTCAGAAAAATAAAATACATGTTAAATAAACCATCCAATAAATATTCATGGAAATCATGAATGGAAACACCTATTTAATATCACTAATTCTAATCATAAGCAACTTTGAAGGTTTTCCTTATTAATAGAAATTAAGTTAATTTTGAGTTGTTTAAGGTAATTGAATTTTCCTTTTTGTCAATACTACTCAAAGATATTATGGCCAGTTGGTTTTCCTCTAATAAATATATATAATATGGAATGTCAATGAGAGTATTAGAGAAAATTTTGCCTCTTGAGATTAACCACTTCTTGTCATAATTTTTATAGGCAACACATGACTCTATACCTATAGTCATGCTAAGGTTAAGTCAAGTTGCCTCAGTTAAAGTTTATTTTAAGGAGAGAAGATGGAGTTTGTGTATCAAAGGGATATGATCCATTAAATATTATTTATTTTTTAATAATGTGGTGGTAGGGTTTTAGACTTAACATGACAATAAAAAATGTACCTATAGCAAGGTTTGAATCCCTCTTGATGTATGTAACTTGGATCACATCATAACTATGAGAAAGGTGTAGTTGTATATTTAAGGTTGATGAGGATTATAACTAAGTTAAATAAATACATAGAGTTGTATGAATAATTATTTCAATATATAAACTTCAATTACATAATTACATACACATTCACCTTATCAATTTTCACTTATAGTCATACAAAAGGGTAGGTCTATCTCCAAGTTGCAAGAGTATTCAAGAAAAGTGGTCTAATAGAGGAGTTATATATTTAAATGGAGGATTAATATGAAAAATGATGATGTTAATTATTTTAGAGTATGAATAATATTTCTCCAAGAAAAATAAGGCTATAATAAAGGTCAAATTCATGGAATGACCACCTACAACCATACTAGGTCATCAAAAGTTTGACACACTCATATGCCTTAAAGGTGTAGTCTCAACTTAAATTCACTCAAAGGTATATAATTTTAAAATAACCTATGTTTCAAATTAAAATCTAAATCTTAAAACTTGCATCAAGATAATGAAAATTACTATCAACTCTTGACATTGCATAGGATTGTTGTACAGACTAAGATTGTGTAAAGCTTGAGAATAATGTAAGAAGAGTCAATATGATAGAGAAGAGGTTATTAATTAGGTTTAAAGTGAATTAAGGGGTATTAAAATAAACAAATAATTTTGTAATGGATACTAAACATTTCAAAATTTCCCAAGGATCACCTACAGGAATGTTAATGAGATAGTGATAATGAGGTTTCTTGAAGATATGTAGTATAAAGATAGGTTGCATAGGTTCTTGGCTCAATAAGTGAATAAATAAGAGGTGATTAATTAAAATATGTGTTTTAATATCCTAAAAAAATCATATTAAAAATACTCAAATTAAAATACAAGGTTTAAAGAGGAAAACTCAGTCATGGGCATATTGAAAATGCAGGCATCTTAAGCTAATTTTGAGGAAAATCCATCTACAGACCTCTATAAAAAATATCCATGTATGAAAATTTATATATATGGTGTATTTTGTGGTTATACGTATATATTTTATTAATAAAGTCACTTAACTAGTGTAAGTATTCACTATTTTGACACAGTCCCATGCTTGTCTCATGACAGTTAATATGGAGCTAGGAGACCTTTTTGAGGTCTACAGGTTTAGAAAAGGGTTTGAATATCATGAGAGTGTTTGTGAATCTCAATAATAATATTCTAAGTATTCAAACACATTTTTATAGTGATTACCTTCATAATTCAATGCAAATCATGCCTGTGAGGGCTAGCATAAGCAAACATGCATGTATATTGTACTAGTAATGAGGTCATCCATATGAACAATGGGATGTGATTAAATAGATTATATATTTATTATAAGGTGAGGAGATATTTTAATAGTATATAATAATATTATAATGATATATAAGCTCATGTGATACAAGAAAAAGCATAAAACCCAACCATCAGGGTTTCACACACTTAATTATCAAGAAACCCTTGGTACCATATGAGTGCATAAAAGGAAAAATTGATAGAATTGTTTGAAATTTAAGGATTATTGATATTATGAATATATTTTATCAATTAAAACTATATAAAAATCTCATTGGAAGTGACTTTTAGGCCTCTAACATCTATACACAAAAAGGCAAGCATGCATTCCTACACATAGTCATAAGAGACTATGGAGACCAAGTAAAGATTAGGTATTAAAAAGAGATATTAGGTGGTGAAAATGAATGTGAATTTTTTTTTTACACATACCAACTCATCTAAAAACGTCTCAAACCTCCAACACCAGATTTGGCCAATTAGGCCTAAAAGCCAGTTTTAGGCCTAGAAGGCCTATATCACATTAAATCATCTTTAGAAATTTAAATATAAGGTGAATTAATGAGAAGGATTAAGGGGATTTTAAATATACATCATGTTTTTTAAATAAAATATAATAAAAATAAATTTCATATTGGTCCTTACGGATCTAAATTAAACTATTCAGTCTTGACACTCATTTCGACCCCCTATTCAAATTATCATATCTTTCACCCCATAAGGAATTGGGAAAAATTATTTTAGTATGTTTTTATGAAAATTATTTAATTTAAATAAATTAATTATTAAGTCTGGTTTATGGGCTGAGGTCTATGAATTATTTTTAAGACTATAAGTAGGTCTAGAATGCATGCAGAACTTGACAAGAAAACTTCTTTAAGTACGTATATTTGTACACCTTCCACATGGGAACCCAAGATTATTCAAAAATTTTAAGGGGTATATGTAATAAATATTCATGTAAATAAATTATGGAATATAGGTCCATATTTTATGAAAAAAATTTAAGAAGGTCAGCCTATCTGAGTTACCAAAGATGATATTTTGACTAGTTTTGAGCTTTTGAGCTCTTAGGTGCATGAAATGACCTAGAATCACCTAGAAACAACATATATAATGAATGATACTATATAAAACTCATGTTTTACATATTTTTATAACAAATTTAAATTTTTGGGTGCTTCAAAGGCCCAAAAGAGTTTTAAAATGACAAATTTTGTAGGTTTTCAAAATATGAAATTGTATAAATGCATGAAGGAAGAATAATGGGACCTTAATAATTATTATATGGAAATATTAGCCCTTAATATTGGTTTATATGGTGTCTTACTAATATAAAAGGTCAAAAATCCAAGTTTTCTAATAATTTATGAATGGTTACAGGTTCAATGGAGATTTTCACCATTGTTGTAGGTCTTGAAGGTAGCATAAAATTTCATTTTCTCCCTCATGGGAATGATATGGATTCTTGGAAGACTTATATATGGCCAAAATTTTCTCTCATGGTAACAAATGACCTTTGGAGTATGTTCTAAAATATCTAGTTGAAGGTGGCTTGAGCTTGAAGACCTCCATTAGTGGAGTCCAAGAGATTTATAGGTTTCATGGTGTGTTTTATAGGTTGGAGGAACAAATTTGAGTTGATAAAAAAAAGAAAAAACTCAAATTTAACCTTCAAGGTTAGTGAAAGCATCAAATTCCAATGTGACTAACCATTTTACCAAGTATCTTCTAGAAGCCAAGTGGAATGGGGTGTAGAAGTCAAGTGAAGAAGTTTTGGGATTTGAGGTGAAAATTGGAGAATTAAATGAGGATTATAAATGTTTGAAGACTTTTCTCAAAGTTAGTGGAGCGTGATGTCATCTTCCTCAAAGAATTATTATCTTCTAGTGCCTTTTTAGGCCAATGGGAGAGCTTGAAGACCTTTTTTACTTTGGAAGGTTAATTTGTTAAGTAACATTAGTTCCTAATTAATTTGAAAGTTGTTGAAACTCATATACCTTTTCCTCTTCTTTGGTGGATCTCCATGGAGGGTGGTTGAGTCACATTTATTGATTTATAAGATCTTCTTACCCCTCTCTTCTCCTCATTCTTCTATATAAGATATTTTTTATCTTCATTGTAAATATGCTCCTCATTTTGGTATGGTGTAGCCATACCCATTTATGTAATAAATATCCTTAAAAGCAAAAATATTATCCATTTTTACCTATCTTTTTTCATACACTTTGTGTTTTAGTTAGTTTGTGCATGATTGCCTTGTGAAGGATCCTTATTCCATAGTTATTGTCTTCTCTTTCTTACCTTTTTCATGTATTTAAAGTTGTTTGGAGGTCTGAAATTGTGCTCTTTTGATCACTAATGATTGTATAGTGTGTGTTTTGATACTCTTCCATGCTTCATCTCTTATCTAGTGAGCCTAGTTTAGAAATAGTGATGCAAAATGACCAGTTTGAGAGATTTTGTGAGTAAGGGTTGTCTTTAAGATTCCTTAGTTTTATTTTCAAGAAAATTTTGGTGTCTTTTAGTTTAGTCTATCACCCTTGGTATGATTTTAGTTATCCTTTGCATCCCTTCTATTCCTTTTTCAAGAAGAATCAATAGTTTAGGTTATCTACCAAAAGGAACCATCCTTATTTGGAGGTTCAACCCCATCACTTGAAACCCACAACCTAGGGTTGATCCCATTTTGTACCTAGGAGTGAGATAGGTTGAATAAATATGACACAAGGGTGCAATTATGTGGTGTAATAGTTTTTAGCATGCCCAATGGGACTAATACATTCTTCACTTCACTAAAGGGTTCTTGGTGTTTCTCTTTAATGCAATCAGCTTTCAAAGGCACATTTTCAAAAATCATTGGTGACTCCACTATAAACATCAGCTAGTGAAGTATCCTAAGTTTCCAAAATTAGAAGTTTGGTATGTATCCTCAAACCTCTTTTGATCAACGTGTATTCTCTACCTCAACATCACTCATATCAATATACTAACATTTATGTGTTCCCATAAGTGGCCTTCAATCAACCTATCAACCCTATCATGGACTTTTCCCCCTCTCACCCATATGTATGAAAAAAATTAGCCTCCTTTGCATTCAAATTAGTCCTATAATTTCTCTTGTCAAGACTATGTTTATCCTTCTACATCCTTGTGAAGATTCAAGCAAGCATTATCAGATTATATGAAGTTGATAAAGGATATTGGTAGGGGTTTATAACTTTTCTCAGTCATCCATATCCATGTTCTATAAGAGGAAATTAGTTATCTTAAATTGGTCAAGAACATGTGGTCAGTTTGTGATGGTGAACAATGGGTAGTTTGTGAGATGGAGGATAAAGTGATGTTAAAAAATAAGGTCCAAATATTGGAAAGTGTGTTGATATCTTATGAATATTAATAAGTTTATTTAAATTAGTCTTATGTGACCTCTCCCATATATGATCCTCAATATTAACCTCTAAGAGCTTTAAATCACCCCCTAACCAACCTTGTTAAGGCCTATCCTTATCAAGAATCAGAGAAATGATATTGGATCAAAGGATATCAATCATGAAAACTAATAAGGAGGTTGGACTTAGACAAGAATTCCCCATTCAAGCCATGGAGGGGATAAGGATATTCTTGCATGAGTTTTGAATTTTGTGAACATCCATTGAAGAAGGTGACTATCCACATGTTGAGAAGATAGAGATGAAGGAGTGGGTACTATCCATTGAAGAGGTGTTAAAATTTTTGGAGAGAGAACATATCAAACCAAAAAAAATTATTTTACCCACTCCTACCCCTACACACACTCTCCTTCAAGATCATGAATCCATACCATCATGGATCTCTCCATATGCCAATGATCTCAGTTATACCATGCCCTCACTAGTGAGACCACTCTCTCCTAGGCCAATTCAAGAATAAGAAGAAAATAAAGTGGATATACCTCATACCTTTCCATCTTGGAAATCACTTAAAGATTACCTTCAAAATAAAGAGGTTGTGCTTATAGAGATGGTCCAATAATCTATCCAAAAGGATGGAGGGGTTGACATGTTTTAAGAGCTTCCATTAAGTTGTTTTGAGCATGAAAATGAATAAGATGAAACCTTTAAAATGGTTACAGTAGCTAATTAGCTAGCCAACCATGGAAAGGAAGCCATTAAGGAGATTATGAAGTAGTTCTTAGAGTCTCTTAACAAGCTTGAGGATCTTTTTTTAGTGGAGTTTCAAGTGGATACATTGAATAAAGTAGTGGATCAGTACATTTGGCATGGGTTTAACATTTTTGAATTGGTCCTTGAAGGATACATATCAAAACTCTCTCAAGATTAGCATGAACTAGAAACTAAATGAACTACTAAACATATATTATATAGTGATGAGAAAAAAGGCAAATTAGATTATCGTACATTAGTTTATGGAGAGATATTAGTGGTTGAAGGCAAGAAAATGAAAAAGATTAGAATGAGGTTATAGTATTTGATCAATCTCAGAATGAGGTGTCACTTGGAAGTAGTAATAATGTCTTTAGGTTTGAAGAATATTGGTCAAATAAAGAGCCTCAAAAACATGATGAGTTAGACCTTTCTTTCAATTATGAGCCTCCCTTATATAGAGACAAAGAAGATCAATCTAGCTTCTATAGATTGAGTCTTTGTGAAGTTGAAACTATCTCTTTTTCAAGTGACCAAGAAGAATTTGCCTTTTGGGATGAACTAGAGCTCTTTTGCCTAAGACTAGATAGTCAACTTTCACATTCAAAAGAGTCATCGAGTGAAAAGTTTGTAAGTGCTACTATAACGCATCATGAAGTGAGCTTAGAGATCTTTCCCAAGGATAAAGACTAGCATCAAGAAAGTCTTGAACTAGTAAGGGATTTTATACACATTAGAGACATATTTATACCATTTCATCTACTAGAGAGCATGCCAAAAGGACTAGCAATCAAGCAGCCTAATTCATCAATTTTTGTGTCTCACAAGTAAGGTATTTTTCATCCTTATGAGTTGAAACCTTATACATAATAGAGTAAATTTTGTTGTTTTCCTCTAAGTACTTTGTGCACAATTCCATTTCATTATGTGTTTCCCTTCCCTAAGTGCTTTGATCACATTGTTATTTTATTTTGGTTTTTCCTTTTTATTTTGAGATTTCTAATTAGAATATTTTTAGCCTTGTGTTCAGTTGAAAACCAATTTAAGAAAGACTTTTGTGACCCCGTAAGCACAGTGTATAGATTACGATAACTAGTTTTTTACATAAATAGGCATTGAATAGGTTTTTAAAGTTAATTATTAGTAAATGAGATAAAATATAATATTAAGGAATCCATTATGTTCCTATTATCCCCTCTTATTACTCTAAAATTATATCCAAGCACAAGAACTAGTAAAGGTAAGGAAAACCTATTAGCCACAAACTAGGCATAAAATAGGTTATCTACCATTAATAGAGATTAAATAAATTTATAAGATTTATATAATTAATTAAATGTAATTTAAATCATAAAAATACTTTCCTAAGTTTTTGATTCCTTAGACAAGCATCTGGTTCTTCATGCTTAGGAAAAATCATTTTGGTACAATTTTGGACAACTCTAAGAGGGCCTCATGTTTTCACTAGGCATGGTAAGGAGAAAGAGAGTTGGGATAGAATATTTTGGTAATTTATAGGTTCTATAGTTTCCTTATAAATTTGTTATTGGTTATCTATTTCATCTCCCCATATTTATGAATAATCACTAACAGTGGAAGGGTGTCTAGATGGCCTATTCATCCAAATAGGGTCAAGGTTTTCTTTTGTTCTTTAACTTCATAATTAAATTATGGTTAATGGTTTTATGGAATTTATTTCAGATTAAAATAATAACTATTAAAATTGGTTTCATTTATTAAGTCATTCCAAGAAGGTACTTATGACATAAAACTTGTTCCTTATGTTATCCTTGTGAATGGTCCATTTGATCAGTTTTAGAGCAGGACCTAGGTTATAAAAAAAATGAATTCATATTATATAGATATTGAGTCAAGTATTAATATAATTAATTCTTAATTCATCTAATAAAAGGTAAATATGCTTGTATATTGAGTATAGTCTCCTTTGATATGGTTTTGATGCTTTAGTCTCTTCAATAAAGTAAAGCTGTAGTTAATGAGTTTTTAGTGTTTAAATGGTTTCTAAATGATTTAATAATGATATTAACAAGAATAATTAACCAAATAATTATAATTATTAATTAAAATTAGTTTATATGAGTCTTGGGAGGCCATACTCTCTCAAGGTACCAAGAGTACTTTAAGGTCTAGTAGTGTACTTTCATCTCTAGACCTTGGTGAATAAGATAAGAAGAGTGTCATGACAAGTGACATGAGGTAAGGAGTGAAAAAAGGTTGAGAGGTCTGTATAATATTCATTGAATTATTTATACATCTCAAGATGGTAGATGACACTCATAAGGATCAAAAGACCTAAGAAAAGTCAGTTTTGTAATGAATGTACTAATCAAGCCTATGATATGATCATGGAGACTGATGAAGAGTATGTATGAAAAAGAAGTTCATAAATTTAACCTCTCCACCTTACCCAAAGAATCAAGTGAACCCTATGTGGAAATATCAATTCAAAAAACTTTTGAAATCCTTTTAAGGAGTCACCTTGCCAAAAGGTCAATTTTAATGTTTACCAACAACAAACAAGGAGGTTATAGAGGTCTAAGTAGGAAATGATTTGTTTCATGAGCCAAGTAAAGTATCAATAAAACTAATTTAAACCCATTCTTCATCAATATTCAAGTGGACACTATATGTAACATCAAGTAAAAGATGCTCATAAAATTTTTTTAGGTGAGATGATGGTGAAAGTCATAGAGGGAAATGACTACTTACAATAGTCATAAGGAGCAAAAGACTAAAGAAGTAGGTGTTTTTGTTTGAGATCCCAGCTTAAATATCAAGAACACAATTTCATATCATGATTTAACCCAATCATAAAATTTAAATTAAATAATAAAACATTTTTTTAAGGTTGCTAAATCAAGTCATAAGAATTATAAATTTACCTTCTTCAGAGAAACTAAGGTAATTTTATGAAAATTAAGGTAAATGTGCACTTTTATTTCACCCTATTCAACAAAACTTTTGGTAAAGTGTATGTTCCCAAAGTCAAGTGTGGAAGTTAAATATAACTCAAAGATGATCTCAGAATAAATTTTGTCTTTATGAATAATCTCCCACCTCTCCTCAGTCTGTACAATAAGGAGAAATAATCATCTATAGTAGTCAACATGGAGATACTCCAAAGGATCAAGTTTGAACATGGAAATAAGTAAGGATAAAATGGAATTAAACCAATTATAGGTTTAAAATAAAATATGATGCTATATTATCACTAAACCACTTCACATATACTCTATAATGTTTTACTCAGTCTGTATAAGGCATAATGATGACCTAAAGCCATAGGTCTGTTGCAAATAGTGAGTTAAGATGAGGATGGAAGTCAATATTTTAGAGAATAAAGTGAAGTATATAAGTTTTTTCAAAAGGTATTGATTAAATAAGGTTAATAAACTTTCATCTTACTCCAAATTTGGTGATAGATACCAACTTACAACCATTAATTGTTTGACTCAAGTAGTGATATGTAAGAAAGTATAAAAGACCCAAATAGAGTGATGAGAAAGATGCTTCTGAAGTTTCAAGAACACCAATTAAAGTTAAGTAAATAATCATAAATATTTATATACCTAATATTTATATTGAAACGTCACCTCTCTCATATATACAATCAAGATGAAGACCTACAACTAGCTTGTTCAACTTTCTCATCATGGTTTATGTCATGAGAAAGAGATAGTTCTTATGCCTTATAAGGTTTTTGATCATGAAGGTACCTTAAAGGTGATTGTAAATAAATTTAAAAAGTGGATGAAAGTGACATAAAATATCAAGGTATGAAAATTCAATGTCCAATCAATATCTACTGTCAAGGTTATATTTGAAATGTCCACACAGAGTCCCAAGCTTGAGGGCTAGTTTGAAGAAATTGAAGGGTTAAAGATGCTAGACAGGTGATCTAACCTAAAAATTTGATACAAAGGGTAATTATTAAATATGTTAAATTTTAATGATATATATTTTTCCCATATAACAAGGTAATAATCTACTATTTTGATATAAACCTGAGGCACTCTCCAAGTCATTCACTCAGGCAACCCACTAGCTAGTTTTGGGGAAAATGAGTTTTAAGGCCTCTATAAACATAATCCAACTATGAAAATTGGTACAGGTTATGTTCATAACTTTTCAAGTGTACATAATCTTGGTTTTTTCACACTAATATTATAATCATCTTTTGTTTTATCACAGTCCTATGCTTGTTTGTTGATAGTCAACTTGGAGCTAGGCAAGCTTCTTGAAGGGATATAAGGTATGACAGATGGTTTGAACCTAATGTGAGAATTTAAAATTAATTTTAGGGTTATTTTGAGTCTTAAAAAACCTGGTGATAGTGATCACATTCAAAATTTTAAGGCAAAATGAAGGGAAGTGCAAATTTCCAAAATTCTCGATTTTAGCATACAAATGTAGACAAAAAATATTTTTGAGGAATTTAACAAGTTTGATGATGAAATATAATGTTTTTATAATTTTTATTGGTATTTAAGGTTAAAATTAAAAAATAATTATGTCTTTATACCTCATAAATATCAATATACACCTATTTATCTCTTCCTAGGTTTCTTTATTTACTCTGTGTGTAGCAGGTCTAAATTGGTTGGTACAGATTTTTTTCTTGATTGAAAATTTCAAAAAAAATGATTGGAATAGTTTTATGGTTCATTAAAATTATTAATTTACAAATAATTATGTCTTGATACCTCATAAAACTTATTAAAATGGAAAAACTTAGACCTACACATGTTCATAAATTTAACAAGGCAAGTTGAGTCAACCCCAAAAGCTGCATTTTTTTAGTTATACTAAATTAAATGACTTGAAATTTGACATGGAGGTATTTTTTTATATAATTTAAGTTTTAATTTTTTTTAATTCCAATAATATACTGGATGAGAGAGAAAATGGTAGATTAAAGGTCTGCTAAATGAGCATGCCAATAATTCTCATTTGACTACTCACACCTTGGAGTGAGAAACTAAGTAAGTGACTACTTGAAGTTATTTTAGAGGATCAGAGACCTAAATTTAGTTTAATGGAGATGTAAAAATTTCCAAGTAATAAATAAAAAACTATTAAAATGGATAAAATCCTATTAGGCCTAATTAGGCATACTTAGGCCTAGAAGTGAAAACTGAATATTTGACCACTTGAGAATGATTCGAGATGTTGTAAAGAATAAATAGGGTTATAATAATATTAATTATATGTATTAAAATAGAACCCAAATATGACACTAAAATATATGAATAATCTTCTCAATTGGATGACTAGGCCTAATCCAAGTTTTTGAATCTCCACCTATAGTAGTCATGATCAAGCAAAGTTTCGAAAACTAATGGATCTATTTTAAGGAATAAACAAGGAGTCAAATAAATGAGATACATTTAAAATAAACAACCCAAGAATTATTAATGGAAATCATGGAGGGAAACACCTATTGAATATCATTAATTCCAATCATAAGCAACCTTGAAGGTTTTCCTTATTAGTAGAATTTAAGGTAATTTTGAGTTGTTTAAGGTAATGAACTTTTCCTTATTGTCAATACTAGTCAAAAATATTATGGTCATTTGGATTTCCTCAAAGAAATATGTTGACTATGGAAGGTCAATGAGAATATTGGAGAAACTATTTCCTCTTGAGGTTAACCACTTCATATCATAATCCGTAAAGCAACATGAGACTCTTTACCTACAATCATGATAAGGTATAGTCCAGTTGCCTAAGTCAAAGTTTGTTTCAAGGAGAGAAGATAGATTTTGTGTATTCAAGGGATTTGAGCCATTAGAGGTTATTTATTTCTCAAGGATGTGGTGTTAGGTTTTTAGGCTTAACATGACAATCAAATATGCATCTATAGTAGGGTTTGAATCCCTCTTAAAGTATGCAAATTAAATCACATCATAAGAGTGATAGAGGTGTAGTTATACATTAAAGTTAATTGAATTTTATATCTAATTTATAGGGTTACATAGAGTGGTTTGAAGATATATATCAAGATATTAACTTTAAGTACACAATGACATACTCATTCACCTTATGAATGTTCACCTGCAGCCATACAAAAGGGCATGCATATCTCCAAGTTACAAGAGTATTCAAGAAGAGTACTCTAATAGAGGAGTCTTATATTAAAATGGAGGATTAATAAAGAAAATGATGATGTGAATTATGTCATATTATGAATAAGAGTGTTTCAGGCCAAATAAGGCTACAACCAAGGTCAAATTCATGGAATGACCACCTATAGCCATACTAGGTGGTCAAAATTTTGACATACTCATATGCCCTAAAGCTGTATTCCCAAGATAAATTAATTAAAGAGGATAAAATTTTGAAATAATATATATTTATATGGAAAATTTAAATATTCAAACTTGTATCAAGATCATGAAAATTACTATCAACTCTTAACAGTATATAAGTTTGTTATATGGACAAGGACTGTGTAAAGCCTAAGAACAGTGTAAAAAGAGTCGATATGCTAGAGAAGAGGTTTTTCATGAGATTTAAAGTTATTAATCAGTCTTAAAATCACCAAATAATGGTTTAATGGATACCAAACATTTCAAAATTTCTCAAGGATCATCTACAATAGTGTTAATGAGACAATCACAATGCGATTTCTTGAAGATATGTAGTATAAAGATAGGTTGCATATGTTATTTCTTAAATAAGTGACTAAAGAATAAGTGATTCATTAAAAGAGGGATTTTAATATATAAATACATCCTATTTATCATCCTCATATTTAAATACAAGGTTTAAAGAGGAAAATTTAGTCATGGGCATATTGAAAATGCAAGCAGCTTAAGCTAATTTTGAGGAAAATCCATCTACAAACCTTTATTTACAAGATAAAAGTATGAAAATTGTTATATATTGTGTTAATTTTTTTTTATACCTATGTATGGTATTAATAAAATCACTTGACCAATGTAAGTATTCACTATTTTGACAGAGTCCCATGCTTGTCTCATGATGGTCAATATGGAGTTAAGAGACATTTTTTTAGGTCTACAGGTTTGGAAAAGGGTTTGAATCTCATGGGAGTGTTTGTGAAGATAGATAAGATAATATTAAATATAAAAAACATTTTTATAGTGATAACATTCAAAATTCAATGCAAATCATGCCCTTGAGGGCTAGCATAAGGAAGCATGCCTATATATTGTACTAGTAATGGGGTCATCCATATGAATAATGGGTAGTGATTAAATAGATAAAACAAATATTAGAAGGTAAAGAGATATGATAATAGTAGTGAATAAAATTATAATGAGATATAATATCATGTGGTACAATAAAAATCACAAAACCCAGCCATCAAGGTTTCATATGCTTAGTGGTCAAGAAACCCTTGTTAACATACTAATGCATAAAAGGAAAAATTGATAGAATTGTTTGAAATTGAATACTTTTTGACCTTGGGAATATTTTTTATCAATTAAAAATATATAAAATTCTAATTATAAGTTAATTTAACACCTATGACATCTATACACACAAAAGACAAGTAGTCATTGATACACACACAGTCTTAAGAGACTATGGAGACCAAGTGAACCTTAGGAAAAAAAAGAAATCATAAGGGATGAGAATAAATGGGAAAAAAAAATTTATGCATCCCAACTCACCTATATATTTCTCAGACCTATAACACCTAGATTTGGCTAATTAGGCCTAAAAGCCAGTTTTAGGCCTAGAATGCCTATATCACATTAAAGCACCTTCAGACCTTGAAATGCAAAGTGAATTCAAGAGAAGGTTTAATGGGATGGTAAATATAAATTAATTTATTTTCAATCAAATATAATCAAAATAAATGTCATATTGGTCCTTAAGGAGCTAAATTGAACTATTCAGTCTTGACACTCATTTTGACCCCTATTCAAATGCTCATATCTTTCACCCCATAAAGAATTGGGCCAAATTATTTTAGTATGTTTTTGGGAAAAGTATTTAATTAAAATATATTAAGTATTTATTTTAATTTAAATTATGAGGTTTATGAACTATCATTAAGACTATAAGTAGGTCCAGAATGCATGCAGAACCCCACAAGTGAACTTATTTAAGTACATATATTTGCACACATTCTATAGGGGAACCCAATATTATTAATAAATTTTAAGGGTTATATGGAATAAATATTCATGTAAATAATTTATGGAATGGAGGCCTATATTTTATGAACAATCATTAAGAAGGTAAGCATGTCTAAGCTGCTAAAGACCCTATTTTGACCAGTTTTTAATTTTTGACCTCATAGGCTCATGAAATGACCTATAATCACTTGGAAAACACATGGATAATTTATTATACTTATAATTCTCATGTTTTACCTATTTTTAAGAATAAACTGGCATGTGTGGTTGCTTAGGAGGCCTAAAATGGCCTAAAAATGATAATTTTTTTAGGTTTTCAAAAGATGAAATTGTATAAATGCATAGAGGAAGCATAATGGGACATTAATCACCATTATATGTAAGTATTATAACTTAATATTAGTTTTTAGGGTGTCTTGATGAGCTAAAAGGTCAAAACACTAAATTTTCTAATAATTTGTGAATGGTTGCAGGTTTAATGGAGATTTCCACCATTATTGTAGGTATTGAAGGTGGCATAAAACTTATTTTTCACCCTCATAATAATTTTATGGATGCATAAAATCCTTATACAAAACTAAAATTCCATCTTATGGTTGCAAATTGGCCTTGGGAACAAATTCTAGAATAGCTACTTAAAAGTGGCTTGAGATTGAAGACCTCCATCAATGGAGTCCAAGGGATTTACATGTTCCATGGTGTCTTTTGTAGGTCATAGGAAAATACTCAATTTTAACCTTCAATAATAGTTCAAACATTAAATTCTAAGGTGGCTAATCATATTGCCAAGTATTTTATAGAAACCAAGTGGAATGGGCATAGAAGTCAGGTGGAGGAGTTTTAGGAGTTGAGGTGCAAATTAGAGCATTAAATGAGGCTTATATGTGTTTAAAGAATTTTATCAAAGTTATTTAATTTTGATGTCATGTTCCTTAAAGAATTTTTGTCATCTAATGCCTTTTTAGGCCAATGGGAAAGCTTTAAGACCATTTTAACTTTAGAAGGTTAATTTATTAAGCAAGATCAGTGCCTAATTCATTTGGAAGTTGTTAAAACTCATATAGGATTACCAATATCAACTATATTTTGTATTTTATCCTTTAAATCCAAATAACTATTTGCATAATGTCCATGCATTCTATGATATGTAAAATAAATTTTTTTAATTTTTATAAGATGTATAGTATGTAGTTTGGTCAAAAAGTTTTGAATAATTTGTCTTAAAATCTCACCTAAACTATTATACCATTTTGCACACTTTTTGAATCACTAGTTTTATATGTATTTTGTTTTGGATTTTAATCTTGATATGAAGTCTTGTTAGGCATAACATTTCTAGATGAATATGAAAATACATGATTAATACAATCACACTTTGGATTATTTGTATTTGTGTTATTATTTTCCCATGATGTGATCTTTGAACTGAGAAACTAGTTTTTATTTTTTAATTGTTCTATTGAATTTATCATAATGATGATTTGATATTTAAAGGCTTCACAAGCACAAAACCTAAGTAATAATGTTCAAATATGCATATAAACAACATCAAAAGGATATGTGGGAAGTGAATGTGGTTGATTAATGACATGTTGGACTTTAATTTATATAATAGGCATTATGTAATATTGAATATATGACTATTCTTGCTCCCATATTATACTTGACTTTTAAAAAAATTGTATTAATGAAGCTTATGTAGAATGCTGGAAAATTATTTTATCATAGTCATATATATATATATATATATATATATATATATATATCATCCATAGAAAGGATATTTTAAAAAATAAATGAAAAATGTAATCCTATAAATATAAAAAAAATTGTGTATTTGGAGATTAATAAATTCTTATGAAATCCAAGTTCAAAAGAAGATACATATAGTGCCAAATATCATATCCAAGGTAACAATCAAGTGTTTTACATGTCAATGATTATATATAAGGTTAAAATTAAATTATATTAGTGCTAAATTTATATGCAATGTTAAAATAAATTTATTTTAGTGTTGGATATTTAAGAATTTATCTAAATCCTAGGACAATTTTTTTGAAACCCAAAAGGTTGGGACCATAAGGTAAACTTATGTTTTGGTAGTATTCAAATAATAAATGGGTTCACCAATAAAGTTTCATGAATATTATAGGTTTATAGATATGTTTTTATAAATTTATATTAAGATTTTAATTAACCCTAATTAATATAAAATAAATAGAATAAATAAGAATGTTTTAAATGAACTTTAGACAAGTAGAATGAAGGTAAAATGTTGAATTTGAAAATGTGAAAATGACTAAAAGAAGACTACTAAAATATGATGATAAAATTATCCATTTACGTTTGATTATTGACTATGTAGATTTGCATAAGATCAAAACATGAAATCATGAACTATATTTGAAAGTGCCTAGAAACAAGAACTAAAACTTAACAAGGACTTGATTGACAAACTAAGAACAAGATCAAATCCTATTATTTTCCTACTTTGTTGATCCTTTTTTTGACAAAAAAAAATCAATACATATTCACTTGTGATAATTTAAGTTGGGTTTTTATTCACATATTTTACCTTTATAAATGTTCAAAATACTTATAAATAGCTTTTCCAAGCTTAAAATCCTAATAAGTATAGTAATTATTGACAACCTATAAATAGAAAAATGGGGTGTAATTGGGTTGAGTTAATCCCAATCACCCCCATGATTATTTAACATTTATTAGGTATCCAATAATCCAAGGAGGGAAATCAATCCCACATAACTCTCTGATGTAAATTGCTTTGTGTAATTTTTCTCCTTTGAATATATGAATTCATCTAGGTATAGACTTAATACATGATCTTATTTTGATTTGGAATATATATATAAGAATTTTGACTTGGATAAGGACTTACTAAATTTCTTATAATTGCATTTGGGAAGAATAGGAAAGGTTATCTCAATGTACAATAGTGTAAATGTAACTCTGTATTTAAATTTCAAAGTGGTATAATGAGCAGTTTGAGTGTGATTTTATAACAATTCAAAAGGGAAAACTGTATGCTAGGAATCATAACATCATATAAGAAAAGATAAGGGAGGGTTTAGTTTTAAAAACTCATTGATAGAGGTCTATTGATAATAAAATCCCATATGGATATGAACACCTCCCACTATTGTACCTATTAAACATTTATATCCCTTACATAAACACAAAATTTTGGATCTAGGTTCATCCATATATAATCATAAGGTATTTTTAGAAATCAACGCACTTATGTATGTGAAAGATAATAATTTATAATATAAATAAATCCTCTTATGTGCTTAGGAGAGGTTGAGGTATTAAAATAAGTAGTGATTAAGTACATAAGTTATTAAATAGAAAATAACCAAAATTGACATAATCAAGTATTCATGACTAGATTTAGGTTATTACAATAAATAATACAATTAATAGTTTGAATTTTATACATTATTTAGATTTATTTTAATTTTTGTAAATTAAATTGTAATTTTCTTGAAAAACATATGTCGATGTAACTTATGTCATTTGAAACATATCATGGTGAAATTTAAGTCAGATGTAATAAAATTAGAAGAGTTGTGTAAAAAGGTGATGCTAAACTTATGACACAAACTATCATAAAAAAATTTATTTACTAAATAAAAAATAAAAAATAAAATACTAATACATGAATAAAGATTCAAAATGTTGATGTTAAAATGTCTAATTCAAAACTAGCTCACTTAGTGAGCTACCAAAAGAACTCAAAATAAGCCAAAAAAATCATTGCTAAATATGATAACACTAGCTATAGGTTTGTGTCACCTATCCTAACACAAATTATGTCAAAGATGATCCTACATCTGGATATTTTTAATTTTTTATGTTGGTTTTACCCAATTTTGTCAAAAAAGTGATGCATGAACATGATAATCGAATATTGAGAACTCATTTTTCGAACTATCAATAACTTACATGCTTACTTAAATTGAAAGCTAAATAAAGAGATATATATTCAATGAATATTTAGTTTTTTGTGTAAATTTGAGAGGATTTTAGATGACATTTCATTTAATATTGACATGATTGTCTTCATTCTCGACTTTACTATAAATAAACACCATGTTTTTCTTGATTGTGGATTCAACCTTTCCAAAGATGAAATTGTGTCCCAAGAAGCCTACATATTTTCATTCTCATTTCATTCCTTGGCATAGACCAATGATTCCATCCTATATTTCATTCCTTTGAACTTCTTTAGAGTAAAAATAAATCTAAAACAATCATCATTACCTTAAGTGATTCCATCACTTAGTGTGGCTAATATTACTAGAAAAAGACCGAGGTTATGAATTTTTTGAAGTACCTATCTACTATAGTGGGAGAAAACCCCATTATCTCATGTCTATTATTCTTATAAAAGTAAATAAAAATAAGGATAAGATTCAAAGACTATGGATTTGTGAAATTTTATCCCTAATTATTCTAGGTCATGGTCCATATATGACATTTTTAGTGGAATTTAGGGAAATTATGGCCATGGATCAAAATTATTAGCTAGTTAATTTTACTTATAGGGTCTTTAGGTCATTATTTTAAGCCCAAGAGAAAATGAAATATCTAATCAATTTCTCACTATCAAAAACATGAAGCTTCATATTCTTATTCCATTATAATTTATACATCTCATAAGTCCTTAAAATGTACAACATATTATAAATAAATGGAATATTATATCATTGTATATTTTTATTACTTCCATATTCTTTGTTTTATTTTGTATTTCTTCTTTTTCACATAATTTTCATATACTTGAACTAAAAATTAGTTAAAATGATACCATCTAGGGTATCACATGTTTTTATTTTTATGTTCAGTTTATTATATGTAACACTATTCATGAAAGTAACAAAATAAAAACATCTGATATATAGATAAATTTATTGTAAGGCAATAAATTAAATCATAAAATGTAAATATTTCACACAAAAAATTGATTTTTTTTAACCATGCACATTAGCTTCTTAGTCAATTTATGACACAATGGATATATTTGGTACATTTTTAGGATGTATTTGATAAGTTATCACAATTAGGGAAATTCTAAAAGGTAAATTTTATTTAAGATTAGATGGGTAATTTATAATATAAATTTTGAATGAAATTTAATGTCTGAGATAATCTTATTTAATAGATAAATGAGATATGGGAGACATTAAAATTCATAAATCCTAAATAAATAAGGATCAATATTATTTGAAAAAAATGCTCATCCCTTATTATGGCCTTAGGCTGGTTGAGGTATGAGTGTGTGGGACATAATAAGTGTGTCTAAATATGATTACCATGTTGGATGATGTGATTAAGGATATCACATAAACATGGGAAAATATCACACAAGTTTAGTAATAATACTCTCAAATAAAATATTCAATAACATCATAAATGAATTAAAGAGACAAACATAGATAAAAAGTAACCATGCCCCCTCCAACAAGTGATATAGTTATATAAATCCTTTTCACATAGTATATGCATCTATAATGAGAGAAATGAGATTTGATAGCTAAGGTAATGACCCTAGGGGAGTGGAACACCATGAGGTTAATGTTGGTGTATTACATTGTACCCTAACTAAACAAGGGGATTGTTCAGATTCTCCTACTCAAATCTAGTCCAACATGGGAATGACCCTAGGTTGTGGGTCCCATAATCTTGGGTCAGACCTTTTGAGAAGGTAAACTTCATTTTAGATCTATCACCTAAAAAATACCTAAATAATAATTTATTTAAATAGGGGAGAGAGATTAAAAACAATTTATGAAAGCATGTAAAATGAGGTGATGCACCATTAATTTCAACACTTACACTTTGCATAAGACACACTATAAGACACATTTAAGACTCAAGAAAACTAGTCCTCACATAAGTATTTCACAAAAAAACATTGATTATCTATTAACTTATCAAAGGAGGGTAATTATTCACTTCTAAACTAATCGATACACTATATTTTACCCTTAGAATGACCTATGAGAATTATAAAGCATTTCATGAAGGTGAGGGAATCTTAGATAGAAGTAAGCAACGCATACATTCACTTAACAACAACACATAGATTCATATAACACACTTCAATCCAACTTGTATAAATGAAGGAATTCAATCTTTATTGCATCAAATAGGTGTTACAATATAAATCTTGGCATAGCCCAAGAAATCCAAAGGCATGAGAGTCTTTTCTCTAAAATATCAGAGATTTATTTTCTAAAAATTTCCAGAGATGAGCCATAATGTGGAAGAAGAAGGGACATATATAGAAAAAGGAAGAAATAGAGGGAGCTATGATGGATTAGCATTAATTTGAGGATGTTGAGTCATGATCTTATTAATAAGGAACCAACTTTTAAAATCTTTATAAAATAATTAAATGCTTCATTGTACTTATTTAATGACCAAGTCTCCTTCTTAGGACTCTATACCATTTTATACTTGATATACTAATGAGGATAAACTTCTCATATCTTGGAACTGATAGAACTATGCCATGTCTATATTGGGTGGCCATAGGTACTTGTTTATAAAAAATATGACCATATCAAAAGATGAAACACTTCTCCATAATAATCACATAGTCTGCTCCTACTTTGAAACATGATCATAGGTCCATGATAGCTAACAACTATTTCATATATTGGTTTTTGTATAACTATAATATCAATGAAAACCTATAGACTACTCAATCTTATTACAATAGCTAGCTACTCGTATTTGATACTTTATTAGTCCTAGAAAGACTTATTTTGTATCTAAGCATTCATATAAGCTAAAAACTTATTATATACATGGATATCCTTTAAAAAATGGCAAACACCATAATGAAACCATACTAAAACTCTAAATAATATACCCTATATATTCTAGAACTTCAAACTAGGGATTTATATCAAGCTTTAATTATGATGGAGCTTCATCCTGACTATATGACTACATATCATTACTTAGCAGTGCTCATCTAAACTCTAATGTAAGCATAGATCTTTGAAACACCTGATCAAATTTGACTTTGACCATATGTTTGACCTCTATATTAAATTCCTTTAGCTTTCAACATTCAATCTTGCTCATCAATTTGATTTGTATGGAATGCACACAAGCCATTTATTTACTTGGTAGATTAATGCACTCATGACACTTGGTAGTCTCTTACTCTTCCTTAGGATCCTTTAACTTGTTGACCTTGATCACACCATCGATCTCAATCTATAAAAATGAATGTGTACCATTGATATTCTTCATGAATATGAAGTTTTGATACTTGGTAGCTTCTCATTAGAATTCAAGTTCTATTGAATTGTTGACTCATTACTCACTATTAGATCTCTGTGTATGATTATGCATACACAATTAGTTCTATATGCACCCACTAACATTGTCAATACCCATGTGTTGTTGTATCTAAATTTAATCTCCCTTGATCTTTCTATTTGGAAGCACTACATTAATCTTTGGGACACTTGAATTTAAATGGTTACTTCCTGAGGCTTAAACTTTATTTTTACATGAACATCCCATTCTGTAAGTTCAAATTTAGAAGATTATATCTTGAGATAGCAAGATCATCAAGACATGAATTTTTTAAAGCATGATCTAGGCATGAAATACATCATGTCCATGCAATTTTTTGACTTTGAGAAACATTCCAAGTGAACTTATAAAATGCTCAAATGAGCTTACCAATCCATTATTTCATGATGTTTGATGACATTATGGTTCCTTAAGATCATCATATTTACACTTTAAGCCTATTTAAAGTGTTTCAAAAGGTTTGAATTTCTATGTGATCTCATTTTGAAGTCCATATACTCCTTGTGACATTGGATCACTCTTCAATCAAGACTTTGTTTAGTTTGTTATCAAAGGCTAGGCATATTTTGGTATGTGGGATAAATTTGGATAACATCTTTGGTGACTTAGTTGGGCATCATGTCTATTATGATTTGAGAACTCAGACCATTTACATGATTCTTGGACTCATCAAAATGATGAATCTGATCTTATGATTGAAAGACATCTCTTTGACTTGCAAAGATAAATAATTCCACCAAACAAGGAAAGAAACATATTTTAAAGGGAAATTAACCTAAAAATAGATATGCAAACAAAACACTTGTTTGGGATTAAAAAAATCATGCATTAGAACAACACTTAGAGGAAAATAAGACCAACTAACTATGTACAGGGAACTTAGCTTCTTTAATAGTAGTGTTTTAGATGTATCCCATTGACTGGGATAAGAAGCCCCTTGCCATCCATCTTTGTAAGTTATAAGGAATTATGGGATTTGTACTTGGATATTGTGTATGGAACACTCCAAAGAGAGTCAAACTTTGTGTGCCTTCCTAGCTTATCTCTCTCTCTCTTCATCTCACTTGAGGACCAAAACTCCTTTAAAATTACATGAAGAAGATCCTTTGTCAAAAGATCTCTTTAGCTATTCTCGATGGGATTCCATGGCTAACATAGATTGGTGTCTAGTCTCTTTTATCTCCATGATCTCAACATATCTAATTTCCATTGGCTCATTCTCTAACAACTCAAGTTTATGAATCAATTCTAAATTAGGGAATTCAAGAGAAACAGGAATTCTTGCTTCCTTACCATATACCAATTTATATGAAGAGTTGGTCACTGATATTTTATAGGTGATCCTATCAGCCCATAGAGATAACTTCAATTTGAGATGCCATGACCTCTAATTGTCTTCAATAATCCTTTTGATTATCTTTAATAGGTTCTTATTAGTGGACTCAACAAAGCCATTACCTTGTGGATAGTAGTTTGATGAAGTGCTAAGAAAAACATTAAGTTGAACTACCCATTGGTTTATTCTAGATCACATAAAGGCCATAGAATTGTCAAAAATATTGGTTTAAGGGACTCCAAATCTAGTAAGCAAACCTTCATAGAAATCCAAAACATTGGACTCATTTACTTCTTTCAATGCCACTAGTTTTGTCCATCTAGTAAAATAATCTATAGTAGTCAATATCCATTTATATCCTAATCTTCAAGCAGGGTTAATGAGATAGATAAAGTCCAATCCCTATTGGATAAAGGGTTGATTCATTGAAATTAGTTGGAGATTTAATTCTGTAAGTTTCACTTTTCTAACAAACATAACATGCTATTTGCATTGATTGACCCATGCATGACAATCACCAAATATGCTTAGCTATTAATACCCACCTCTCATGATCTTATGGGCTATGGTACTTACCAAATAATTCCATCCATCATGTCCATCATGGAAGTTTTTAAGTTTCTTTTCTTTTTAATGTTGTTCAATGCATATTAACAAGATGACATTGATATGTTTTTTGAACCAAACACCATCAACAATAATAAATGAAATAGATTGCAATCTAAAATATCTTCTTTTTGAAGGAGATAGGTGAGAGGGATAAATACCATCCTAGAGGTATCTTACCAAATCTTGGGACCAATTGGAACGTGAAGTATGATCAGTTGAAGCTTCTTCATCATTTGACACCAAAACCATCTCATTTGCCTCTTGCAAGTCTTGGGCTAGGTGTTTACAAAGTCCCTTGCCTAAATCAGCTTTGTGACCTTGATTTAAAAATCATACTCCATTACCTTGGATATCTAGCTAGATCTCTTGTCATTTATATCTTTCTTCAAGAGAAAATCCTTGACACTTGGATGTGTAACCATTAGGTGTATCTTATTTTTAGACAAGTATATAAACTTATTGAGAGACCTTATAACTAAAAGTACATGTTTTTCAACAAAAGAGTATCTTATTTCATATTATTTCAAACATTTAATTAATAAATATATAAGATTATCTAAGGCTTCATGATTTTATTGCATAAGAATACCTAAAATAGTGTCAATATTAGCATAGGTGTACATGATAAAATCCTTTATGAAATCAGGGTTCAGGAGTGTAGGAGCACTAGTTATGGCTTTCTTGATATCTTTATAGATTTTTACTCCTTATTTAAACCACTTGAAACTCTGATTCTTCTTTAGCATGGTTGTAAGTGGCCTAACTAAAGTGGCAAACTCTAAAATCTACCTTTTTATAAAATTAATTTTGCTTAAGAAGCTTTGTAAAGCTTTATTATGCTTAGACAAGGAAAGTTCAAGAATTGAATCTATCCTATCAAGATCTATACTTGTACCATGTTTTGAAATCACATGTCTAATAATCCTACCTTCATGAACACAGAAAACACAATTTTTAGGATTAAGAGACACCCCAAATTACCTGCACCTTTCAAACACTTGCTTGAGGTGAATCATGTGCTCACCTGCATTCTTAGAGAACACTATTATGTCATCCAAATAAACAAGTATAAACTTGTTAAGGAGATCTTATAATGCCATATACATGGCTTTATAAAAAAGATTTTTTATATCATTGGATAAACCAAAGGGCATCTTTCTATATGCAAATGTCCCCCACTTTGGGGTGAAAGTTGTTTTGAATTGGTTTTATTCTTGACAAAAATATGATTATCACCACTATATCCATCCAACAAAGAGAACCTTTTTGATCTTATAAATAACTATAAAATTTGTTCCATAGATGGTAAAGGATAGTGGTCTTTAAGGGAAGCCTTGTTCAATTCATAAAAGTCAACACACAGTCTAATTTCACCATTCCTTTTCCATACTAGAACAAGTTTTACCACCCAAGTTGAGTGCTTGATTGGAAATATAATAGCTAACTCAATGATATTATGAAACTGAACTCTCATCAAAGGCTCAAGCTTTGGATTGATAGGCCTTTGTCTTTGTCTTAATAGATTTATTTTAGTTTCTAACTCAATGGTGTTTTGAGATAAACTTGGATCAAATCCTTTAAGGTCACTGTATTGCAATGAAAATACATCCATAAAACTTGAACATAACTTAATGAAAGTTTCCTTCTCTAAAGGAGTGCAAACCTTACCTAACTTCAAGTTCTTACCAGCTAAAATCTCCACATTTGTATAGTGTTCCTCCTTTGTTGACAATGAATACTTTTATTTTCTCAACTCATCATCTCTATTGAATATGTTCTTAAGGGTGACCAAACCTTAGGGAAACTTATTTGTTTTTAGCTACACAATCTAGCCACCATACTATAATAAGAACTTGTTTTGGTTCCTTGAGGTAAATTCAACCTCTTTTTGAAATAACCTAACAATATAATTATCATCTTTAAAATCCTACCAATTTTCATGGTTGTCTAGAACAAAAGGTTTTATAACCACCTTAATGCATGAATAAACCTTTTCACTCTTGATATCAGTTGGGTTACTGAATTATGACCTAATGGTAGCCACCTTGTCCACTTATTTGTTCTTATTTCATGATATGGTAAAAATATTGAAAGGTTGAAATTATTCAAGTAAGTCCCATACTCTATGATTATAAGACCTAAGTAATGGATTCTTGCATATATTAAGACCTCTTACTTGGTAAACTATTAGTTCACTATCACCAAATACTTGTAAGGTATTGACCTTCATCTTTCTTTCCCCTTGCAAACCATGAACTAGTGCCTCATATTCAATAACATTGTTTTAATAACTAGACTAAAACTATAGATAAGAGAAATACCTTTGATTGTATGGACAAATCAACATCATTCCAACCCTAGTGCCATGTTTGTTCCTTGATCCATCAAAGTATAGTTTCCACATACCATCACTAGACTCATCATCCTTCATTAATATTTTAATTGGTGTATCCTTTTAATGAAGGCAATAAACACCATGTATTTCTTCTTAAATTAACTTATAAGTATTATGTTTATGAAAATAAGAGGCCCATTCATCAAGGAATAGATTTATAAATCCATCTATAGGTGACTTAGTTTCCACTTCATTATTTTTTAGTACCTTATCTAAGATAGTAAAATTAGTGTCCACCATACTTGGCATTTATGGCTCCAAATGAAAACATGCAATAGGTTCAAAATGTATTGTTACCTTAGTGCCATACCTAATCCTGAACATCAAATATGCCCAATCAGATGATAAGTATGCTTTGATCTTTGAGGTAAAGTCCCTTGATAGACATATGGTAAAATAGGGAGGCAAGTCTACCGCTACCACATGTTGTTTAATGGTAACATTAGGATAGGCATGTAGTGTCAACTTTAGATCTTTAGCAATGATTTTTATCTTTGTATGTGACCCATAAAGCTTTAATAATCCTTTAGTATTTGGTTCATAGACAAGATCAAGCTTATTTGTAATTTTCTTAGGTATGATAATGCTATTGGGTCCACTATTTGTCATACAATTATAAACTAAACAATCACCAAATATCAAAGAGAGGTAGAAAGGAGGAGTTTTGTGTGATTTTACATTAGTTTTTTTCACCTTTAGCATTTTATGTGTCTATTGATCTTGTTACTTAGTTGGCTGATCTGAATTAGCCAAGACAACACCTTATTTCTCAACTAGTTATTGAAACAATTTGAGGGATAAAATATCTTGGATGAGCATGTCATTTTGCCTTATAATATCAAGGAAATCCCACATGCTAATAATATAATTAGATTTATTCATCTGATCTATTATGTTGAATAAGGCTCCACTAACCTTTGGATGTACCTTGTGAACCACTAGTTGTTCTCTAATTAGAGGTATTTAAGGGTCCTCCACATTTGCATTTGGATTTTTTTTGTGTTATAAGGGTAGGAAGTTGATCTTTAACACTCTTGGGGATAATATTTAGATTACTAGAAGAATTTATCACATCTTACGATTCCTCAAAGGATCTAATAGTCAGAGATGCAACTTGACCACTTATGTTATTAGTCTCACTAATTTGATTGAATGCAACATGAGCATCTATTTACCAATTCACATTAATGGAATTAGGCTACATTTGAACTTGTTGAGCCTTTCATTGGGGTAATAAATTTATCTCTTGATATTGATCCTCTTGAAGAGAAAAATCTTCTTGTGTCATTTGTGGTATAGTAATATCCTGTGATACCAAGGCTTGATTTTGAGTATCATATGGATTAAAAGGTTGTTAGTATGAATCTTGAATCAATTTATTTTGAGGACGTATGGGAACAATAACTCTTAAACTAGATGGTACATTATGGTCAAGGATGCATATGGTTTAGCTTGAGTTATGGCTCTTTGAGATTGGTAAGGCAGTCTATTTTATCTAAAACCTTAATAAGGAGGATTTTGATCTATAAGAGGTTGATAGAGGTCTGATTCTATTGTTTATAATGCCTACCTTGTTACTTCTATCTCTTGAGTTGAACTATTTCATTCCTAAAATCTTGTAATATACTTTTAAAATCTCCAATATCACTAGTTTGATTAGCAAGGGCTATAACTTAGGATTTAGGGGATGGAATAGGGGATATAGATGGGGTTTGAGGAACTTGAGGGGGTGAGACAAGTTGAAACTCTAGGAATATAGGCATTAGGGGCCTTGGATAAAGCTTACCAACTTGTATCAAATTATTCTTTACTTTTATTGTAACCTCATAGGCATTTGACAAGGTATTACCACCCATAAATTGTTTCATCACACTAATATCAAAATTAAGGGATTTTAGATAGTAAAAGAAGGAATACTCTAAGAATGTTATATTCAATTTAGGTATCCTAGTCCATGTCTTTTATAATATAAGGTTAAAATCAGACATAAACTCATGGGGGTATCTTTTAATGGTAGTTAGTTATTCAACTAAGTATAGGTGATCATATTTGTCTTCAAATTACCTGACTAAGGCTGCACCTAACTCATCCTAGGTATAAATGGAGGTCAAAAGAATATTTATATACCATTTCAATGCTTTTCCTTTGAAGTAACTAGCAATCTGATAGCCACATTATCTTGAACAACATTGTGAATAGAATAAATGTTGGAAACATCTTGGATATACTCAATAGTAGTTATTTTATCCCATTAACCTAAAAATAAAGGGATAATATTAAGGGTAGAAACATTAATATCATCATACTAGGATAAATTTAGGGGACTACCCCTATTGAATGGAACAAATACTTTATTTTTGATGACCATTTGGGTAATGGGGATAACAACTTGGACTAAAATAATAGGATGACTAGGAGATGAATATTTATTTTGAGGATAAGGACTTGTCCTATTGAATCTTGATTTTTTATAAGAATTAGAAATAAACTCAATTAATTCAAAAGGAATACATTTACTTGATGATTTTGTAGTAACCATTGGCATGAAAACATTGTCTAGATGATGTTATAAACTTTGCAAATTGAAGAATATTCAGCTTCTGATGATAATGAATGTCTCATAATACTACATATATTTATTCTCAGTCCCCAAATTTAGCTATACCAAAGAAAACTAATTCCCATGGGGTATGTGAGAACTATTGGTGTAATATATTATACTCTAGATGAGCAAGGGGGTTGTTTAGATCCTCTTACTCAAATCTAGTCAAACATGGGAATGACCCTAGGTTGTGGGTCACCTAATCTTGGGTCATAACTTAAGAGAAGTTAGTATTTCTTCTATATATATCACCTATAATAGACCTAAATTAATACTTGCTTGGAAAAGGGGAGAGAGATTAACAACAATTTATAAAAGCATGTAAAATGAGGTGATGTACCATTAATCTGAACACTTACACTTTGAACAAGACACATTTAAGACTAAATAATACCAATCCTCACATAAGTATTTCACAAAAAGGCATTGATTAGCTATAAAATTAGAAAAGGAGGGCAATTGTCCACTTCCAAACTAATCAATAAACTATATGTTACATGTATAATGATCTATGAAAATTAAAAATCACTCCATGAAGGTGAGGGAAACTTAGATAGAGGCAAGGAAAGAATACATTCACTTAACTAAAACACATAGATTCATAGAACACACTTTAATCCAACTTGAATAAATAAATGAATTCAATATTTATTACATTGAATAGGTTTTACAGTACAAATCTTGGCATAGACTGTGCAAGCCAAAGGCATAAGACTCTATTATCTAAAATATTAGAGATTTCTTTTCTAAAAATTTCCAGAGATGAGCCGCAATGTGAAAAAATATGGGACATATATAAAAAATGGAGGAGATAGAGGGAGATGTGATGGATTATCATTAATTTGAAGATGCTAAGTCATGATCTTATCAAGAAGGAACCAACTTTTAAAAGATCTGTAAAAGAATTAAATGATCCATTGTTCTTATCTAACCACTAGGTATCCTTCTTTAGACTCTATGACATTTTCTACTTGATCTATTGTTAAGGACAAAATTCTCACATCTTATAACTGACAGAACCATGCCATGTCTACTCTAGGTGGCTATAGGTACTTATTTATAAAAAAATATGGCCATATCAAAAGATGAAACACTTATCCATAATAATCACATAGTATGTTTCTACTTTGAAACATGATCATAGGTCCATGATAGATGAAAACCAGTTCATTTATTGGTTTTCATATAGCAATAATATGGATTAAAAACTATAGATTGCTTGATCTTATTGAAATACTGGATGCCCATCTTTGATCTTTTACTAGGCCCAGAAAGACTTATTTTAACTCTGAGCATTCATAGAATCTAAGAACCTATTATATACATGGAGGTCTTTAAATATATGTAAAACACAATTGTAAAACCATACTATAACTCCAAATAATAGACCTTGTATATTCTAAAACTTCAAACCATAGCTTCATATTGAACTTTAATGGTAATAGAGCTTCATCTTAACTACATGACTACATCTCATTACTTAGCAGTGCTCATCTAAACTTTAATGGTGACATAGCTCTTTGAAACACCTAATCAAATTTAAACTTGACCATATGTTTTACCTCTATATTGAATCCGTTTAGCTTTCAAATTTCAATCTCACTCATCGATTTTCTTTGCATGGAATACATGAGAGCCCTTGATTTACCTAGTAGTTTAACATGCTCATAGCACTTGGTAGTCTCTTGCTCTTATTTAAGATCCTATAACTTGTTGACCTTTTTCACACTATTGATCTCAATCTATATGAATGAATTTTTACTCTTGATCTTATACCCATTAATGTGGTCATGATGCTTGGCATATTCTCATTAGCCTTTGAAATCTATGTGTATGATTACATGTGTACCATTAGATCTATCTAGGCCCACTAACACTATTAGTTCTTGCATGCTATTGGATCTAGACTTAATCTCCCATGATCTTTCCACTTGGTAGTACCATGTTAATCCTTGGGACATTTGAATTTAAATGGTTACTTCCCAAGGCTTAAACTTGATGTTTGCATGAACATCCAACTCTATAAGTTCAAATTTAGAAGCTTATATCTTGAGATAGTAAGCTCATCAAGAAATGAAATTTATAGATCATTATCTAGGAATGAAATACATAATTTCCATGTAACTCTTTGAATTTGAGAAGTTTTTTTAGTAAACTTTAAAAATTCTCAAATGAGCTGACCAATCCATTCTTGCATGATGTTTGATGATGGTATAGTTCCTTAATACCATAATATTTACAATTTAAGCCTTCTTAAAGTGTTTCAAAAGTTTAAAATTGCTATGTTATCTCCTCTTGAATTCCATATGCTCCTTGTGACATTTCATCACTCCTTAATTAGGACCCTGCTTAGCTTTTTATCAAAGGCTAGGAACATTTTGGTATGTAGGCCAAAATTGTCCAATAGTTAATGTTGAAGAGAAATAAACATAGTATAAAAAATATTATTATGCATAATATTATAATATTTTATAAATATCCTTTGCTTATGATAATGAGGGAGATTACAAGGATAATAATCCCATAGTTGATAGCATAGATGAGAAGTTGTCAAAGCTAATTTCTACACCATCATGATTTAGATATTATAAATATGAATTGAATGTATTTATTTATATAAATACACAAGATTATGGAAGGTCAAATTGTACATAAAAAATCATAAAGTACAATAAATTATTTTCAAGGGAAAAATCTAATAGTAGATGATTTTTTTTCACAACAAAAACAAGAAAATTTTCTAGTCTTATTCAAGATCTAGTACAAAAATAAAGTTTTGTACTTAAACATGATAAAAAAAATGGGTTATAATGATCACGGATTAGGTAAAAGTGAGCAAGGCATAAAATAACCCATTATCTTAGCTAGTCATAAGGATTTTTTTATGATAATACTAATAATCACAAAGAATTTTCAATTAACAAAATAAATTTTGATGTGGATAATAGATATTTAGGAGTTTGAAGTCATGGTAATATCAATAAAGAGTTGATAAACCCTATCCCTAATCAATTTAACAAGTCCACATTAAATAATTCATAAAGAATGAATTTAACATTATTGTAAATCTTAGGAGTAATTATAGGAGAGATTTTGTCTGATAGTAGTAATCAAGAGAGTCTCCATATGTATATGAATATTCATGTTATAATATGAAATGAATGGTGACATTCTAGGCTATTTAATGATGTAATATTTATTTCTTCATTAATATAATTTTTAATAGTTTGGTTTGTACTAAATATTTTCATCCATCTTAGCCTAACATTAGTATTAGATCACATGCTTTCTTTTATTTATTCTCCATTATTTTTATTTGCATACTTCATAGCCAATAATATTTACTTAAAAATCAATATTTAATTGTAAAAACCTACATAACACTACATATAAGTTGTCTTAAAGGCATTTTTCTATTTTTTAAACATTGGATAGAGTATCTACTCAATCTCAATTTTAACCTAAGGCATTTTAATTCGTAAATATGAGTTTTTACTAATCAAATGTACAATTTGAGGTGTTTGGTCTTAATTTTTTTAATGTCTTCTTTTGAATTACATTAAGGCATTATAAATATATCAAAAGGACATTCTGACCATCAAATTCTACATTGCACTCATGTGTCACATTTTATATTATTTAATAAAAATATTTAGACTTTTTAATTCTTTATTTGACTACATTTTGGATAGTAAACAATGCATTTTTTAAAATTAAAACCTATTTTGAAACTACGTGGTAGTTTATATAGTATTATAAGTGGAACATCACATTATTTGGTGTATCAAAAGCTACAAGGGTTTTGTGTTAACATCAAATACTATTATTAGTTGATTAATTATTTTATTTTTCTTCAAATCTACTTGGACAATATCAAACCAAGGCTGATACAACACATTTCATCTCCCACAAGGTGCCCAAGCAAGAATAAAGCATTTAAACACTGAGATAATTAAATATTTTGTCATTTTATGCCTTTATTTTCTAAGATATAAGCATAATTATAGAATGGAGAAAATTTTCACAAGGGAATAATGAGTTTTTTAATTTTTTGACTTATTAAAAAAATAATTCAAATTGTAAACTATTTTTCCTAATAAATAAAAAATTAAAAACAAATGCAATTGTGATAAAAACAACAAAAATGTGGTGTTTGTTATTAGTAGATCATTAAGTTCACATTTAATAGTCAAGTATTTTTGATTATAATATTTTACTTATAACATAATATAGCTACAAAAATAATGTATGTGGCTTATTTCCTATAAATTACCAGGGATAAATAAGAAAAAAACCATTTTCTCATATCCATCATTACCTATTTGTAACTATCGATAGATTTAAATCCCAAAATTAAACAAGAGAAATATGATTATATAGGGTTATCATGCCCACATACAAGGACTTATCATTAATAAGATTTCATAGATAGAGAAAATCCTTTTTACATAATGCCTAGGTACCACATACCATTATACTCTCACATGCTTTAACATTTTTTTCATGTACCATCAAGTATATAGAAAGGATGGGATTCTTCCATGTACCAACTGGTATATAGGAAGGGTGATCATATAGAGATGTTGGGAATATTATTTGGATGGTATATAAAGATGGGACCATTATCGACTGATAAGGAACCATTCCATCTCTCGATATAACAAACATGCATTCTATCAAAATTACTATTAGCATACACTTAACCAAGAAATAAACCTATTTATAATGGTCTATATAGGTTGATAACACACTAATATTCCATGATTTATGGTTCAACATCTATGATAATGATGATCAACCCACCAAACTAAAAGATGCAAAGGAGATACCATCATGGAATTAGACTAAATCTAAAGCATTGGCCTTGATGAGGGTCTCAATTAATGCAAAGGTGTTTCATCACATGCATGGATGCAATACCCTATATAAATATTATCACAAATTTAAGGAAATAAATGATTCCCACTCAAAATTGGATTTCATACAACTATATTTGAAATTATTCAATCTAGAGTTGAAAAATGTGGATGTCATGAATTTGGATTCTGAAATTCATGAAATCAAGAATGATGTTCATGAAATTGGTATAAAAATTGATGTATATATAACTTCAATCATAAGGTCTCTTCTTCATACATAATCAACATACCTAGAGTCTTTATAAGTAAATAATGCATTGAAGACTCGCACTTGATCAATTGGTTGAAAAAATGGTGAAAGAGAAAAAGCCTTTGGAATAAAAATAAATTCCACCAGATAAATAATTTATTATTCACATAAAAATGGAAATTATTCCAATAATTTAGGATATAAATGATAAAATTCATATAAATATTTATGATGCACACACAAGTAGAATCTAGAATAAAAATAAGATAACAAAGCATAATAATAACAATAACTAGATCAATTATACACATAACATGGAGATAACATGGGAAAAACTCTAAAGGTAAATATCCCACAAATATTGATATTCATATTTATGATAAACATATTAACCCCAATATAAAACCTTCTCCTTCTTGGTTCCTCTATGTCAATCTTCTTCACAAAACCTTTCCAAGGTATTTAACACACATAACTATTACTTTTTCATAATACCATTGAAATACATTCAAGTATTTGAATGCAATTACAATAGGGGTAAATCCTTATTTATAATAAATGCAAGGGGAGGTGACTGTTGTAACCAATAGGTCCACCTTTTCTCAAGGAACTAAATCAGTAATTAATAATATGTTTTATTATTGCATTTACATGAAGTTTTAATCCATGTTAAATATAATATTAAAACATTAATTATTTTACCATGTAAAGTGTTAAGGGCCTAATAATTGTACACACATATCATTAAATGTTCAAATAATGAAAAGGGAAAACGGAAGAACAAAAGGTGAGGAGGAAAATTTGGTAAAAATAATATCCATCATCAAGAAAATTATAATGAAAAATAATAATTTTAATGAAAAAACTATGATAGAAAAGGGAGTCATGAGACCCATGACTACAAGACATCATTAGAGAAAATTGAATCCTATAGAAAATAGAAAGAATAAAAGGAGAAGAATAAAAACTTAGAATTGGATTCAACTTAGTTATCTTTTGATTGCCTATTTTCCATATTTTACAAATTAAATAATGCATCAAATATTTCAACCTAGGACAATTCTTGGGTTTTAAACACTTATAACACTCACATATGACATTTTTAAGGGACTTATTTTAGTAATTTCATGAAAAAAGTTGTGGTCTAATTTATTCGGTAGATAAAATAAGTTTTCAACCTCAAGGCAAGCGTATAATTTGACTTAAATCACCATGAATTCTATACTTTATTATTTTTAATGTATTATACCTTCCTCAATTTTTTTTTAAAAAAAAAACCCTTGTGATAATTCAAAAACAATGCCAATCCATTATGATTGATGATAGAAAGGTGAAAGTTAAAAAAAAAATATGATAAAAATTTAAATTAAAATATATATAATAATTAAATAAAACAAAGATAATAGGGATAGATATACATACCTTTGGGATGACTCATTGGCACATCAATCTCCCCCTTTGGTTCAGTTAGAACTTTTCAAGAGATGATATAGGATGAGTACTACAAATGGAAAAGATAAAACATAGATATCTTTAGTTTGTGACTCCAAATAATACGAAACTTCCTAAACAAAATTCCTCATATTGATATTAAAATACATTTAAGCAAATAAAATACCTCCAAGGATAATAGTTTAACCTCTAACTCCTTTTACTACTTAAGAGTATAAATGTGAGTGGAAGTAGAGTAGATTGGTGTTGTGATATGTATGGAATGATGAAATGACTCCCTTTAGATAATAAAATATGGTATTAAGTACTTAAAATTTACAATCTTAACACACATATACCATGCCTAACTTGTGTACACAAATGTGAACATAACTCACCATTATCTCATGCCTATATGTCACATTATGAGTTTGATCCCTTTGTATTATTATCACACACCTAAAAAAACAATGTTATTTATTATAAACTTACTTTTTGTCATGTATAGGAATATTTAGACCTTCAATTCAATCCTGTTATATGTGGGTCAATAACATCAAGTTCAGTTAGTATCATTAACTGATACTGACATAATATGGTTTGTATTGACCCTCACCCAAAAACTAATAATTTTTAGGACCAAAACATTCTTTAGGTTCATCCCATCATCCTATCATGTTGATGGTGTAATAAATTACCCAATTAGACTCATATATAGAAATTAAGGTCTTAATTAATAGTAGACTTGGCACTTATCTAGTACACATCGATACACTTTTCACATTGAGAAAATATTCCCTATTCTTCCCTTATTTTTAATAAATCATTATGTTTAGTCATAATCCAAGTCTAAATCACATTAAATCCAAGTAAAAACAAGTATAAAATCCAAATCATTAGCTATATAAATATGTAAAGGGGTAAAATTTAAAAATCACACTAGGTGGGAGAACTATGTTTGGCTTGATTTCCCTCTTCAGAGTATAAGATACATAGGTAGTAGTCAATCATAAAATAGGGGTGATTGAGATCATCTTATCCCATTACACTTTCCCATTTTTATAGGGATTTATCCGTCATAAGCACACCTAGGGATTCAAGGTGAAATAAGTTGATTTATGGAATTTCACACTTCATCAAGATTTGACATCACACATAATTATTGTAGAGAAAATGAATATGACTAGATGGTCAAAAATCCTCTTTTATAAATAGGTTAGTACTAACCACTATAGGTCAATATACATAGTCGATACTAACCTAGATCTAACATAAATGACCCTACATAGATAGAAATGTAGTTATTGATTTAGACAAATCACATACTTTAGTCTATTTTACACAACTAGAATATAATTTTAGCTAGACACAACCATAAAATCTAAGTATTCATACATTTTTTTACTTAATATAATTTTCATATGCCACTTGTCAAATCATTGCAATCAATTTCATTATTTTACATCTATATGTATGATTGAGTACCGTATCTTAGTATTTGAATTATTCTTTAAGTTTTTATTTTATTAGGGTTTCTAAAACCAAATTAGTGTAAAACACCCCCATGTATATGGATCAAAACCTATAATTCATCATGAATTATAAATCAATGGTGTTGACTAGGTTGATATAGTTGTAAGGACATCAACTGACTCTCAACTATATTTGTTAGGATGATATAGGATAACTAGTATGTACAAGACTCAAAACTATATCAACCAAGGAAAGCTAAGCATGAAATAGATTGTATATGCTTAGTTTATACAATAATAATATAGGGTGGCTAGTGATACTAAATAGAAATTAGATGGAGAGATAATATGGAAAGATACTCATGGGAGGTTAGACTAATAAAAATTAAGGTATGATAGAAAAGTATGAAAATAAATCTCACAAGGTATCATGAGATGATCTCATGCCATTCTTAATGCACTCCTTAGGATGTAAAATTAGGTATATTGATGCACCAATAAGCCCCTAAAAGAGAAACTATTAGTAAATCAATAAAGATAAAAATATACCCCACCCAAATCTCATCACATGTCATAATAGTGTAACAAAAAATGGTTTTTTGGGAATGATACATAGAAAAAAAACATAAGTAAAATGAAATGCTAAAATAACTATTGATAAGTGAATAACTAAAATTAACATATAGTTACCTTGACTCACCATTCCACATAAATGATGCATTTCAATACCATAGTATTGATCGTGTCAAGCACAAGAACTAAATTTGGAAACCCTAAATATACAAGGCCAAAAATGGAATAAAATCAATGCACTCATATGAAAAATATTTAATAAATGTATGTAAATAAATACTTATTAGAAATTATTTTAAAATTTATAAATTTTGGGAAGATGAGAATGTTAAGGCTAAATTAGAAAGAAAATATCCAAGAAAGCAAAGAATAACAAGGGAAAATTAGCAAGCCATCAAGTTGGGGCTAATATAGGACATAAAAAAATCCAAGAAAATTATTAAAATAAGGAAAAATAGGTGATCCATCATGTTGGGGTTACTATAGGACTAAATAATCCAAAAAACAAGAAAAGTAGAAATGAGACTAAATGACACATAAAAATGTAAAACATGAAAACATGAAAGGAAGAAACAAGATCTGGTGGCCCATATAAATTGAATACAAAACTCAATATCCTATAAATAAATAAAAGTAATCCTATAAATATAAGGTAATGATAAATAGAACATCTCACAACAACTCAAAGATACAACTTGTATTCTAGCATGAAAAATACTCAAAAATGTCAAAAATGTTAACATATTTGAAAGAGATGAAGAATTTGAAATGAAGAAGATAGGAAATGTTTGTAAAATAATGGAGAGAAGGAAAATATGACATCACCAAGGAAAAAACATGTTTTTTACTAAAAAAATACACTCTAATTGTGTTGGAAAGACAAAGATGTTTTCAACATTAATGGCCTTAGAGAACCCTATCTAGAAATCATAAGCTTGGGATAACTAGTGAAATATAAATATCACCCCATGAATGTTGGTATGCATAAAAATAAAAGTATCATAGCTTCCCCTTATAGATACATCAATTTACTATGAATATTAGCTACTTGTATTTAAAAAAGTGGCACTACATTGTGAAATAAATAGCTATAAAAACCTCATATCATTATATATTGGCATATCACACCTCAATAGACCTCAAATCTATCATGAGGCCAATTTTTGAGTTTTATTTTTAACTAGGATAGGGGGTGTGCCAATAAAAATATCACATTGTTTGGTGTGATCTAAATTTTAATATTTTATGTTTCCTTTAAAAATTGCTTTTTCATATAATATGGATTTTAACTCTTTTAGATTTTTATGTTTTCCTCCACTATTTATATTTTAAACAACCAACCATGGGTACTAAATATAACTAACACAAGAGATCTTGCACTTATCTACTATAGAATACAAATGAAATACCAAGGGCATAGAGACTCCTAGATTTGAACCTTAGAAAATAGTGTAATCTTGAAACTAACCTTAGTGATCCCAAAACAAGGTGAAAAATAGAAAAATAATGAAAATGAGCATAAAACAATTAGGTATCTCAAAGTGAAAAAAATTGTATAAAGTAAGATCGTAAAATTATAGATAGGTTGAGACATCATCATAATATAAGTTAAAATGTGGATAATAACATGTAAATAGATTAAAATAGTTTAACCAAAAAATAATATTACTAACTCCAAATGAGAAAACACTACTCATGACCATTTTATTATCTTTATATGAAGACAATAAGATAAAGTTGGGAGTGAAAACATACTATGAAATATAGTGAAATAATTATGGGTGTTTGTGAGGAGGTTCTAGTTGTATTCCTCGGGTTTTACTATGCAACTCAAAATCTAAGAAGTCCAAGAGGTATAACATAAGATAAATATTTGAATCTTATAAAAATTAAATATATGAATCATGGAAGGGATAAATCTTTGAAACATATAACATATGTCAAAATGCAATAATGATAAAAGAGACCAAATAATCACAAAGGAAATGATTGTTTAAAAATAAATAAAGATAAGTGATAATAAATATAAAGGTGAGGGGAATTTGTAAGGAATTCATGGTTGATTACTCAATGTCTTACCATGCAACTCACAAAATTAAAAACTAAGAGGTGAAAAAATGATAAAAATTTTAAAGCCTAATAATAGGTACTAGGGTTGATAGTGAGGAACCAAAAGGTGTAGGAAAATAAATGCCAAGTTATAATATAATATATTCAAATTATAACGTGTAATAAATGTTAGCTAAAAATAATATAAAATAATTTATTCATGTGATAAATATGTACATAAAATTGAAAATCATAAATAAAAGAAAACTAAGAAGAACATAGGTCAAGAAACACACTTCTTCAATAAATAAGAATTAGTTAGTTTTTTTAAGATATGTCCTTCATTAGTTTGAAATTATAGATACCTAAATATGGTAATAGGAACCTAAAAATGTTAATTATTGACACATCTTGAACCACATGACTTGTGCCTAAATACATTACTCTTATCACCATTCCTCTAAATTTATTTATATATATGTAGGCTTGACCCTCTATTTGTCATCACTAATACATAATAAATTTCAAGTTAATACTCAAATATTGTATTATCATCTTCAAAATGTTTAATAACATATGTCCCTAATTATTTTTGATATGTATACTAAAGGTAGACAATTTTGATGTCATTGACCTCTCTAGTAGGAGCAGACTTGTACCCATGTTAAATAATTTCTTGTTTTCAAATTTAAATTATTATTTTGGGTCTTCATGCACATTTCATAAGATATGATAAAGGTAATTATTAAAATTTTTATCTATATAATAAATTTAAAACTTCATTTCATAGGGACTTAGTTTTTATCTGGCATTTAATCTTTACACTATTTCACATTGAGCAATGTTTTTGTATTATCCCCAAATTTAATATAAATCTTTAGGAGTAGTCTCAAATCAAGTGTGAATTAATTAAAATCAAGTCAAGAGATATTATTTTTAGATATCAAATCCATATATCTATATACATACATATAGTCAATGATCATAATTACACAATCACTCTAGGTGGGATAACTATATGTGGCTTGATTTCTCTCTTCAAAATATTCAGATACATATATGGTGTTAAATCATAAAAGAGTGATTGTGTTCATTTCATTATGTTACACTCCCACTATATTTTTAATTTTTTCAAGATCTCACAAATTCCCCCATGGTTTCCAAAATAGAATAAATAAAATAATGATCTTCTCATGGCATAATCTAAATTGTGATATCTCAACCCAATGAATAGACATAGGCATAGAAGGTAGAATACTCATATTTTTATCTCAATCAATGCAAACAAGTCCATGGTCAAAGGATGTGACTATCCTAGGATATATTCCAAGGAATGAGTTCTTATCTAGGAATATTCTCAAATTTTGCTTCTAATCTATCATAACCATAGTCCTTGTTTTCTTTTTTTTTCACTACCGGTTATCTATCAAATTCAACTAGGATAATTGCATAGTCAATAAACATGACTATCATATACTTCTATCCAAAGAGTGGTCTGGTTTTAGTTTTATAATCTACCTTTGATCACACATAGTTACATTACTACCTTATACTATTTCACATGATAAGATATTATAAATAGTCAATATAAAGTCATATTTAATCTAAGTACATTTATTCTTAGTGTTTTATAAAAATAATAGTTTTATATATTTAACAAATTTTAAAATCATAGTTTTTAATAATTTCATATCTTTATCATTATGATATCTCTTAGTTTTTACACGTATTAAACATACATATTTATTGTTTTATCAAAAATAGGGTAAAACATATTAGTGAACCCATATATTTTCAAGCATTATTTTTTTTAAAATTTTATCTTAGGATTTCATAGTATTTTATTGATTTATATACACAATTATTTTATTATAATTTGGTTTTCAATTCCAAATTCATTTTCTATTTATTTTTTTAATATATCAAAACTATGCTTTGGTAGTTTTAAACTCATATGAGCTAAAAAAAATTGGCACAATGATCTTCAATTTTACTTGAGCCATGGTGTGGGGTATTTATCCAATACTCAAGATTTAGAAAATATAATATAAATATTTTAGTTTCCATGTACCTTATGGTGTGTGTGTGTGTGTGTGTGTGTGTGTGTGTGTGTGTGTGTGTGTGTGTGTGTGTGTGTGTGTGTGTGTGTGTGTGTGTGTGTGTGTGTGTGTGTGTGTGTGTGTGTGTGTGTGTGTGTGTGCATGTGTGTGTGCGCATGCATGTCCGTGCGTGCGCACGAGTGCGTGCATGTGTGTGCATGCGTGCACGTGGGCATGTGTGAGCATGGGCATGTGTGTGTGTGTGTGTGTGTGTGTGTGTGTGTGTGTGTGTGTGTGTGTGTGTGTGTGTGTGTGTGTGTGTGTGTGTGTGTGTGTGTGTGTGTGTGTGTGTGTGTGTGTGTGTGTGTGTGTGTGTAACAACTTGTGGATAAAACATATCTTGGCTAGTTACATCCATAATCCCATTTGAAAATTAAAAGTTTTAAATTCAAATCATGGTAATAATGAATGCATTATGGTTAGATATTTTGAATTTATTATCACATTCTATGTTACTTTTCAAACTATTGTTTTGATTCATTGTATATGTGTATTTTTTAATTCCAAATATTATTTTAGAAAGGTTAAAATACATAATGAGTAATCTCAAGCCTTCCTCAACTCACATTGTTTTAATAATGTTTCTAAGATATAAGCACCATTAAGGAAAATATTTATAAAATAAATTATGACTTGTGAACAAGAATAGTTTTACATTTTTAATGTTATAATGCATACTACACACCCAATTTATGGACTTATCATGACCATTTAAACTAATAAAGTTAATATAGATAAAGTGGATAAATTTAATGACAAATAATTCATTGAATACCTTAATGACAACCCACATAAGATTAAAAAAAATTATACATTGTAAGAGATGGAAAAAATAAAGTACCTCAAGCTCTTAGTCAAACTTCATGTGTTTCAATTAATATTGGTTTTATTCTTATATCAACACCTCCAATTTCATATGTGACATCACCCATAGATATGTGGACATCATAAGGATTTCAATAGATTCATATCCCTATTTATAAAATTGCATCATACCTCATTTGATTATTATACATAGTCCACCACTTACTTAACCTAATGTATTCTATTTTGAGAAAAATTGTATAGTATTACATGTTAAATTGTTGCAACAAGAATAGGGTGTGTCTAAATTTAATCACTCAAAAAATTATCATACTCTGCTACACAGTATTTATGGTACTTAAAATAACATCATACCCATTTCCATAAGGTTTTTAAGCTCATAAGCTACCCTTATATGAAGGTAAAGCTAACCTTGAACAACATCTAAAATCATTCCATTTTACTTTCTTGTATTTTGCTTACAATGAAAATTTATTAACCAAGATCTTTCCATGAAGCCTCAAAGACTATTTTTTGTTGGTTTAATGACCTTCCACTCCAATTAGTTTGAGCATACAACCCTTTGGTATAATATTTTTGGCACATTTTTAAATCAATAAAGATAAATAACTATCTTATGTACAAATTTCCAAACTCAAACAATGGTCCTAAAAGCCAATTAATGAATATGTTGTTAGATACAAAACAATGTTATAAAATTTGAAAAAATCAATGGCAAAAAATTAATTAAAAGATATTTTCAAACATAACTTATTAGCACCAGTCCATGAGTCTATCATGTTTGACAAATTAAAATATGTTGATGAGTTATGCCATATATTAAAATAAATAGAAGATAACCTCATGTCTCTGAACAAACTCGAGTATGCACTAAAAACTCCTTATTCTTTAAATACTAAATTTCAAACCAAAATAAGCCACAAATGTAAGCCTAATGAAATAAAGAGTGAAGAAAAATAAAATTCAATACAGTATCACAACCAAAAAATGGGCTTCAATTAACAATTCCATCAAGGAGGCAATGTTCAAGGTTATCACAACCTCCTCATGTTTTATTACAGAATTTAATTGATTAAAATCTCATTTATCTCACTTTATCATTAGAGGTTGATATGACCAAGCCTAAATATAAAGGATTAGACAATAACACATATTGTTATTACCAAAAATGTATTTGGAATTCTAAAAATAAGTGTTTCAGGTTAAGACATAAGATAAAAAAAATATTATTAATGATAATATTGTTGAGCTAAGTAAAACAATAGAGGAAGTTATACCACAATAAAATGATAATGCAAAGCTGAAAAAAATTCAATAATCTATTACAAAACCATGGAACTATAAAAAATATAGATAATTTAAAGGTACTTCATCCATACGATTTACATCCTCCTCCTTACACATATGGGAATATAATAGATTTAATTATTGGTAGATTTACAAAAACATCAACACCACATCCTATGATTACATTCAATGATAACGAAATTATTGATTATGATTCAAATAGACATGAACTCTTTATTCAAGATTATCTCAATAAAAAACCCATACATATTTTCATGTCAAATAATGGATCAAGTGAAAATATCATGTACAATGACACTTATTTATATTTTTGGGTATATACATCAAGATTTAAAAGATACATAAAAAATAGTTGAATATTTAATTAGACTCACAAAATATTCTTGGTAATATAGTTTTACTTCTTTAGGTTTATTCAACAATAATGGCCACTCCATTTCTAGTCTTACCAACCACATGGGTATTTAACATGTTATCAGGATTCCCTTGGATATAAATTATTAATTTAGTATCTTATATAGTGTATTGAGACTTTAGATATATACATTTCAATCAAGTGGACAAAGTTCAAAGCATTCAATATAAGTACCTACTATAGTTAGTGATATATATTCCTCCACCCTCATGCTCACCACTACCAGAAGTTGGTTATGGGACCTATTCAATAGAATAGTATAATGATATTAATTTTATATATTAAAGTGTAGACTCTAAATCTGAATTATATAACACCTCAATATTATAGACTTTGAAAATACCAATCATGTATGTACCATTCAATTCTCAGACCTTCCCACTACCAAAAGTCTCGTGTTCACTATCTCTTGGTCTAACCACTACTATTATAATGAATAGGAGTTATATAATATGAAATTTTTTGTAAAAATGATAATTATCCTTCCCTACCAATCTTGGACATGTACCTATTTTCTAGCTTCTGGGACACTTGCATCCCATCTAGACACCTACATTGATTCTAGTGTCCATTTCTGAAAATAAGTATCTAGTGCCCAAAATTCATCTAATTTTCAAATGAAACATATTCTAATGGTTATCCTAAGTGATTTAGTGTGATATATTTTCAAAATTGAATTTTATAAATATAAGATCAACCCTCAATAATTCTTTATTTGGAAATCACAGACAACTCACAAGGTAATCTACCAAAAGCACTCATTAAAACATTCATGTGAGAAAACCTTTCCTATTCATCCCTCCTTCCATATCAGTAATAGGATTAGTATTTCCATGGTTCTGAAGTATTAACATAGCATCCCATGAACCATATTTTCTAAGTTAAAATCTAGGTCAGTCTATGTACTTTCTTCCTTATGCACACACAAGCCAACATTTATGGGATAACTACATAATTCTAAGGCCCTCTTAAAAGTATTGGATATGTATGTAATTCCCATTGATATATGAGTCTTTGTGGTTTATCAACATTGTGTTCCCACTAACCCATGTTTTCCATAATCACTCTGAGGGTGAGGAAGATAAAATTTCATCATTTGACAAAGAGTGGCAGTCTATGCATGCAATCTGAACACACCAAAAAAAAGCAAAAATAAACTCAAAAGGTTCCAAGTGGTCACATCCATATCCAATCACTATTATTTACTATACACATTCATTTAAAGTAAACACCAATATCGATGCAACCATCCAGATCTGATGTAAGAATCCAAGGCCATAAAATATAAAATTCCAAAATTTGACTATTATTCCAAAATCATGATCCAATATACTTACAACCTATTTTAGCTCAGATATGTACATGCACAATTAAATATCTAATTAACTTCAGTATTAAATGATTACAATATCAATCAATAGTTGTACTTTTTGTTTTTGGCTTATCTCAATATTATAAATTTATAATATTTTTTATCTGAGTTTTGCAAATTAATTGGTCTTCTATTTTTTTTTATCACCTTTATGCTTATTTATTTCTATATTCTTAACCTTAGGTATCCCATACCTAAAAAATTTAAGGTTAAACATTTGGTGAACTTGACCATTAGTCTCAAAACCCTAGATGGCTTAGGGTTTTCTATTTTTTTTGTAAATTTTGATTTTTTCTTTTCCAAGATATCTAAAAATTTAAAAATCATAATTTTATCATTCTAAAAAAATATTTCTCAATATGGATGAATATATAGGCTATTTTTCCTCTAATTTCTAATTTTAGTTTTAGTTTGTTGTCATGATTGATTAATCAAACCTATCAGCTAACACAATCAATAAATCCTTCAATATAATGAGTGTGTTTTAAAATTAAAGAAACATTTAGTCTGTCTTTATAACTCTTTTTGTAATATAATAGAGTTGATATTGTGATGCTAATGTGCATGCTCTTAACCATTTATTCAACCTAAGTCTTATTTGAGTGAGATATACCATCGTGCACCCATTATTCATCCACTACTTATATTGTGTTTTTTGGTCTATGCTATCACTAAAAAAAAAAAAAGGTATATAACCTAATTATCCACCTATTAATATACAATCGGTGCCTCCTAAACCTAAAATTTTGATAAAATCTAAGGGATGTGACCTTATTAACCAATTGAGCAACATGCATGCCAAGATCTCAATTCTCAAACTTTTAAAGTAATCTATTATATATAATTTTATCATATATAAAGCATTGCACAATACCCAAGTTCCAAGTGATATTGAACTAACTTACTTTTTGGATATTATGTAAGATCTCAAAAAAATGTAAAACTAATCACCTTTGATCCAACATATTTACCATCCAAGGATATTATTAACCAACATTTTCCTTTGTTTATACAAGTGAGTATGCATAAAAAAAGGAATAAAAATGGTGATTTTTGATAATAGATAGGGCCTAAACATTTGTAAAATGAATTTAATAACCACCATGGCATTGATATCTATCTTATCCAAAAACTAGTTATACACATAAAAGGATTTGATAATTAACATAGCCTTCTAGTTGACTAAATCACATTAGATGTGGTATTAGGGCTAAAAATGGTTACTAGTATATTTCAAGTCATGTCCAAATCATTACATTATAACTTAATTTTGGGTTGACCATAGATACACACAATAGAATCCATACGATCTACATTAAATTGATGTGTAAAATAAATACATGAGGGAACCTTATTGTCAATGCATGTCGCTAATGAACGTTTTAAAAATTTTAAAATGATAAATTTTGACATAGAAGGGAAACCTACATTGGTACTAATTAAACATTGCATTACATTTGAAAATATACATACCTATGAAATAGGTGAGTCAATCAAAATATCTCATTTACCTCTACATAAAAATAAGGCACTAACCACTAAGGTGCACATGGATACACATCAAGATAAATAGAAACTACCAACATAAAATCAATCATTTAATCTTAATTTAGTATTTAATAGTATGCATCAAAATGGTCGTGTTTTAGATTATTATGATAGTGATGAAGATTTATCCCATGATATGATAGATGAGACATTGTAAAAACTAATATTTGATCCATTAGTACATTATTTCCATAACCTATTCATGCCTATAGCTAATAGAACATATAAACTAAATCCACCTTCAAAGTATGTTGAATCTAACAAAAATAAGGGTAAATCAAAAATAGAAGATGAGCATGTAAATTCTTTTTATTCCATACACCCATCTTGGCTACAAACATTGAGTCAACCTTATAAGGGAAAAATTCAAATACATCATGTAAATAATGTGAAGGTCTCTCATAAAAATCCACAACAGATGCTATAGATCACAACAAACCAATATACTCTAGATAAAATACTTTCTATTTTACTTGAACATAGGAGGATTTGTTTAATCCTAATAGATAGATTAGGTAACATACTTCTTCCTCAAAAATGTTTACCATATTGTAACTATCATTATATCATTGTCCATAATACAAATAATGTGAAGAATTGTAAAATCAAATTCATAAATATAAGAAAGATGGACACATACAAAGTATGCCTGAGAAATGAAAACAACATAATACTCCTTAGGGTTCACAACAAAAACATCCTTAAAAGTGACCAAGACATGAATATTTAACAATTACTACTAATATTAATGGCTTCTATTATCAACATCTCAAGTTTGATAGGAATAATTGGGATAAAATTGGTAGAACCATATTTATTCAATAATTAGGACATCATACAACTTAATTAACATACTCTCAGCTGATGCCATAATCTCATGGGTACATCAACCAATTTATAACATGTGAACCATAGGTTGTCCCACAATTATATGGATATATATTGGGAACCACATTTGACATTCAAATTTGGAAAATATTGGTTCACCAATTGGAATGAAACATTCAATTATATAGATATGTGTATCACCTTTATTGTTAGGGATAGTGAGATTTGCATACACCATGATGGATATGGTCATCCTCCCCTATTGATGGCTTTCAAAAAATAACTACACAGAAACATTGAGGATGTGACAATACATTGATATAAATAAAGATTAAAAATGTCTCAAGTGATCATACACCTTTTATGATGATGACTTAGTCAATTAGTCTTATCAAATAATATAAAAATACCAAAAAACTTAAAAATAAAAATACAAAAATCCAAAAATATTCATAATTTCCATATCTTATTTAGCTCCTTGTCATTTATGTTGTTGGTTCCATGTTGGTGGATAGTATATATTTTATTTTATATACACACATATGTTTCACACATATTTTGAGTGGGATATAGGTATACCTAAACACATGATAAATCACATATGGATGTCAATCCTTCCCTCTACTCATGTAATTACCTCATTGGAGGCATCCATTTATTTGATCATGATACACTTAGGTTACATTATTTGATCATTTCCATCATCATGTTTGAGATCATATACTTACACACACTTTTATACATGCCTATATATTTCATAATTTACTTGATATTATATGTACTTAAATTTTTTGCTAAGATATATATCTAGGGACTAGTATGATATGCTCATGTTGGTTACTTTTGATTCCATTTTTTCCTTTTTAGCACGTCCTTGAGTGTGTTCCTTACTTGTTACATTATATTTATTGTTCATAAAATTGAATATGCTACATTTCTTACAGACCCAGTGCCTTTGTTTTCTTATTATGACATTTGTATATGTCATCATTTATTATATGCGACATATAGACATGTATTTATATGCTTTGTGGGCATTTGACTAGGTTGTGTCTTTATATGCAGTCTCCTTGGACCATTGCCTTGTGTTATAATTTTGAGTGCTCTTGTGTTTGTGTTTGATTGCTTGTTGATCTTGTACTATTAATCTCTAAACATTTCCATGATTTACATCATGCATCCTATGATTTGATGTGATCACATACTATGTTACTAACTTATATATCTACCTAGACATGTTATTCCTATATGCTACATGATATATAAAAAGATTATACAATTATCTCATCTTTTTGAGGTAAGGTAAATTCTAGTTTATGTTTCTCCTCACCTCAAAATGGGGGGCATATCAGGGGCACATGTCATAGAGATATGGCTTCCACATTTCATAGTTTCATATTTCAGTGGGGACACATCATAGAGGCAAGGTTTCCACATTTTCATTTTTTTAGATTTTAGTTTGGGCATGTTATAGAGACATGGATTCCACATTTTTAGATAGATTATAGTGAAGGAATGTTACAAAAAAATGTTCTCCACACACTAGTTCTCAAATTATCTAGATTCAGTGGGGGAATTTCATGGGAACATATCTTCTACACTTGAAAAATATCAACTTGGCCAAATTTCGCAATTATATGACTCATGTACACATATATGGAAGCATTTTATACATTAGAACTATTTTTATACCTAGGTTTAAAATTTAGTAATTTATGAGGTGTATGTGCCATGCAAAAGAGAACCTTAAATTATCATATAAGTTAATATTTTAATTTTTAATACTACTATGGAATGTTATCATACCAAGGTTGGACTTATATGGATTTTATTGAGCCAATCTACAATAGTAATTGGTTCATATTTTTTTAAGGTTTATGTTATTAAGTCAATAAATATTACAAATATTTCTAGGATGGGGTGATTAAATCATCCATCCTCACCATATATATAGTGTGATTTGATTGGATCACTCACACTCACTAGGTTATAATTATGATTGGGTTAAACAATTGAGATGAGCTCAATGACCAGGTGGTGGAAACTCATCTTTCCATAAAGTTTGAGGGCATGTGTCTTCCAATATATGTGTGTGTGTGTGTGTACATACATACATACATACATATATACATGCATATATATATATATATATATATATATATATATATATATATATATATATATATATATATGTATGTATGTATATGTATATATATATATGTGTGTGTGTGTGTGTATACACACACACACACACACACACATATATATATACATTGTATATATGTATATGTATATGTATATATATATATATATATATATATATATATATATATATATATATATATATATATATATATGCAATTTCAGGTTTCCAAATTGTCTTAATCTAATCTCTGAGGCTTCATAATAAATAATCTCTTCAAATAAAATTTCCAAAAAGGCAAGATGGTTGTATTAATGCACTAGTGTACTCTTAGCCTTGCTATCTTTACTTTCAAGCATTTAAAATTATTTAAATTTCACATTATATGCACTTATTATATACTATAACATGCTTTTGGTTTTAGTTTAGTCACCAACAAGGCACTCAAGTGGGACTCACGCAAAGGCAAGGTGTGTTATACATAACCGGGTACACATTTATTTCCATTAAACTAAAAATCTCATTACTAGATTAAAGTGAAGGGGTAAAACATAGACACTAAATATAAATTATATGAGACCTCAATCTTTTACAATTTAAAATTATCTATCATGGTTGTACCCATTAATTCTAATACTTTCCTGCTACCAAAAGGATTGTGTTTACTATCTCTTATACCTAAATTTCTTATCACTTAATTTGACCATTTTTATTATGATGACCAAGCCTTATATACTATGTAAAATATTGTAAAGTTTATAATTATCCTTCCATAATATTTTTGGATTTATACCTATTTTATATCTTCCTAAACACTTACATCCCAACCAGATGCCTACATCGACACTAGTGTCTATTATCAAACTAATTATCTAGTGCCCTAAAGTCATCCAATTTAAAAATGAAATGTCTTATAATGCTCAATCTAAGTGATTTAGTGTGATATATTTTCAAAATGGATTATAATATATACAATATAAATCATCTTTCATTATTCACCTAAAATAACATACAACTCATAAGGCAACTTATCAAAATCACTCAATCAAGAATTTAAGTGAGAAAACCTACCCTATTCATCCCTATTTCCATATCAATCATGGGAACAATATTTACATAGGTATAAATCATTCAAAGAGTAGAACATGAGTTATATTTTACAAGTTACAAGATAGGTCACTCCATGTACTTATTTATCACACATTGCATCCTTATTCACACACAAACCAACGTGTAGGGGATAACTACATAAGTCAGAGGCCCTCTCTAGAGTATTACCAATGTAGGTTGCACCTATTTATAGAGGGTTCATTAGGGTAGCTCAACATTATATGTCTACTAACCCTTTTTTTAACAATAACTCTAAAGGTGAGGAATCTAGGGTTTGATCATTTGATGAAGAGTGACATCCTATGTGTGCAATATGAACACACCAGATCTTGACACCATGTGCCCACTAACCCATTTTTCCCATAGTCACTCTAAGGGTGATGAAGCTAGTGTTTCATAATTTGATAAAGAGTGATAGCCTATGTGTATAATATGAACACACCATAATAAAGGTGTTAGAAAACCCATAAGGACCTAGGTGGTTACATCTAGAACTAGTCACACTTTTGTACCATACACTAGCGTCTAACTAAAATACCAATGTCAATGTAACCATCTAGATCTAAAAAAATAATATGAGGCCATAAAATGGAAAATTATAAAATTTCGTGAATATTTTATAATATTTATCTAATATAACTCCATAATATTTTAGCACAGATCTTCGCATGCACAATAAACTAATTAATGACTTTTGTTTTCAATTTATTACAATATCAATCAATAGTTGTAATTTTTAGTTTTGGTATATCTCAGTATTATAAATTCATAATATGTTTTATATAATTTTGAAAATTAATTGACATAATAGGGTTAATAATATAAATGAATAATAACAAAGGTGATTATATATATATATATATATATATATATATATATATATATATATATATATATATTATCACCTTTGTTATTATTCATTTATATATTATTAACCCTAGGTATCCCATACCTACAAAATTTAGTGTTAAACATCAAGAACTCAATACAAAGATAACTAGTGCATCCATTCAAGAGCATAGTGTCGAATTAGTTTTTTCACCTATGTATAATATATATATATATATATATATATTTCAAATTAAAGTTACAAATTTTTCAATATAAAGCTTTATATAAAAGAGTTACTCAAAGTACAAATAAATTTAAATCTTTATAGTGTGTCCCAAGGTAACACCTAGAAAAATTTAGCATGTTCCATAGAGAACATAAGAAATGAGACCTTATCCTAATATAAAATAAACTCCATTGAGTATTTAACATTCTCAACTTACTCATAATAAAAATGGTACTATGATTAATGATAATTATAGTTACATTATAACACCTTATGCCTTTTTTGATTCTAATTCATATCTATGCAGTAATTTTATCCATGAAAAGTCATCATTCAACTTTATGATATAGGAACCCACTATGGTCATAAAATTGATATTATCATAGGATAGGTAAAATTAAAATAATTAAAAATGAAAAAAAACAATAAATATAAAAAATAAAATATTCTAAAAATATCCAAAAATGTTCAAAATTATTTTAGAAAATAAAAAATCTGGACATGAGATTTACTTAAGTTGCTAGTTTACCTTTTTACATATGTTATTTATCACATATTTTGGTAGATATAATATTATTTATTAAAAAACATTTATTTCATGAGTTATAGGAGTGTGATGCAAGACATACATTATTCTGCATAGACTCCTAGATATTTGATTCTCTTTATTGAGTGGTTAGGCTAATGTTGAGGGCATCTTATTCTATATGTTACATTATCAAAAGGTTATATATATATATGTGTGTGTGTGTGTGTGTGGTTTATATTAAAAATAGGGAATATTATGAAGTAACCTATAATTTTTTTAGGATCAGTGTAAAAATATTCACTTCAAGGCATGATTTTGAAGGTATTGGGTTTTATAAATAACCTAGTGGTGGAATATCAATGAGCATAGTAGTTGTTTACCTTGGATGGTTTGGGTGTGATGTGATTATAACATGTATTTCATATGGGTGGATGTATAGGTGAATATAAACTAAGGTGAGGAGGATCAAAATAAAACAAAAATAGAAGAAGGGTAGGGTAGAAAAGAAGATTTATGAATCAGAGTCAGATGAATCCCTTATGAATTAGATCTTGCACTATGGGTTGAACAAGTAATTAGAGAAATAATATTTATTTCAAGTCATTGTTATCACATAAAAAATATAATTAAGATTCAAATATAATTAAATACATTAAAATTTAGTGTTTATAATCAAAGTTTATTGTGGATGTAAGATTTCCATTTGCACATCTACAAAGGGAGATTATGATTATTGAAACACAAAAGAATACAAACTATTTAGTTTCACAATACGAATAGATATATTAAATGACATTTTTTCACAACCCAAAGACTAAAATACCATAATAATTGAAATTATTCACTAAATCATAGGTTTAGATAAGAATAGAAAATAATACATGCAAATAAACTTACAAAATAATTTATATAATTTCATTTTTATCTTGATAGCCAAAAACATTTCTCCCTTTGGAATAAGGAGGATACAAGTGTGTGTGTGTGTGTGCACGCATGCACGCACGTGCACGCTTGTGTGTGTGTGTGTGTGTGTGTGTGTGTGTGTGTGTGTGTGTGTGTGTGTGTGTGTGTGTGTGTGTGTGTGTGTGTGTGTGTATTTTTTAGGGGTTGCCTCATTCTCCATGAAATGCCTAAATTTATAATTAAAACTATAAATTTCATATAAATCATGCATATGTAGGATATAAATAAGATAACTAGCCAAAATTGCATAATTACAATGTAGATACACATGCTCAAAAATAAAATGGAGATATAAATATAAATGATAATAGATTACATGAAAACACATATGATTATATTTAACTATAGTTCCATCTTGGCACCACTCAAATAAAAATGGGATTGAATGTTTGTCATAGTAACTAAAGTAATTTGAAACATTGCATGTGAAGAACTAGTTGAATTAGAAATTGATAGTGACATGGACACAATTTTCACTAGATAAATAACTAATGGGACAAATATAAATATACACCACTTTATAAACTTCTAACTAAGGTTGAGTGCTTGTAGGTGTGTTTTGTGTGGTGATAGAATCTTTTTCATTAGCCTTAAGTTTTATTCATATAAGGCATATGTGGTGTCAAATTTAGTATTAATAATACCAAAATTGAGCATGGGTGGATTGAATATTCATAGAATATAATTTATTAGAATCTTATGCTCAATTTCTAAACTCTAAATCTATTTTTGAGGGCTTATACCATGGTAAATTTGTCTTTCAAAAAAATAATCAATTGTAAGATTTTTTCACTACTCTCATACATGGTGCCTTAGAATTTAGATTTGAATATCTCTGTAGCTACTTTAAGTAATCCCTCAAAATCAAGCATTTTCACCAATGTCCATATAGGGGGTTATCACATTGGTGACTCTCATATCTCTCATTTTTTTATAGCCTCTCTTTATTGATTTGTAAATTATACTACAAATAATTTTACTTGTTGGTGCTAATTATTGGAATTTTGTCTTTTTGGGAATCACATAATTTAAATCTCATAAAGGTTCTTAGGTAGTCATGAGGTTTAAGTGATTTTAAGCATTATTTATAACATAGGATACCAATAAATTGAGCCTCTTTTTGAATTATTTCAATTGGTTCCATTAATTTATCACCCTTCCAAATTAAGGCTAGGATTCACCCTTAGAATTCATTATATTATTTAGGATGTCATATATATTCTTACCGCACTTTGAGAATTGTCTATTATCTCTCTTGGAGCCTAAATAATTTATCTCTATAAGATCCTTTGTTTGGCCTACTTATATCTACTAGAAATTTATTCATGGCCTCCATTATTGTATCCACAAAAGAACAAAAGTATTCTACATATTCATTAGGGTCATTAGGGTTCTCTCTTTGCTTCTTTACCAAGGGAAATAAATTCTCCCTTTTCTCCAATATTCCTTCTTCCCCTCTTTTATCTAATGTATTTCTTTTCTTTGTCATTTGTATGGTTATACTTTTATTTTCTTGTCAAAACATGTGCTTATCTTAGTAATTTTGTAAGGAAAAATCCCATTCTATCCTTTTTATACTATTGAGACTCCTTGACCTAAGAAGGGATAAAGATATCTCCTTGTTCCTTGGGTTGACTAGCCTGTGTTAAATTGGTAGGTGGAAAAAATATTGGAGGAAGCATTGAAACACTAATTTGAATTAGCACTTGAATAGGTGGTTGACTAACCTTGATCCATCTTGAGATGTCCCTCTGGGATGTAGCCTTCACCATATAGTTTTCTTGTCCCAAATTCTTTAAATTTATCATTATGGAATACTCAACATGAGTAGATTAAGGGATAGACATGTAAAATTAGGTAGAGGGTCTAAGTGGTGCTTAGGGATTATAAAATGAAATATCTACCAAGTATTAAAAATTAACCTTCATTTTAGGGTCTTTGGGTTTGACCATTATTGAGGTAGTCGTTGAATGAACTAAAGAATCAAAAGAATTAGATGTTTACACCTAGGTTTCTCAATATGAGCATGAGAGTATAATTAATTGGTTTCTAAATAATATTCTTAAAATTATTCAAATGGAGAGAGGATGTAATATCTAAAATAATAGATGACACATTGACCATGTGATTATTTGTAATAATAATGGAGGGATTAATTTAAGACACTACCTCATTCAAAGCCTACCTTTCTTCTTCAACAATAATATCATTATTTTCATAAGCAGATGATGTTTTTAATAGAGTGGATTATTATATGATAGAAAATTTAGGGGAGGAAATAGGATATGTGGTTGCAGATGCATGATTAGGTCTCAGAGTATGAGCTTCTTTCAATATATATTTTGCATAAGACTCCAATATCTTATCTTCCTTTAATAATTCAATAGATGTTGAAAAATCATTTTATTACTCCAATTTTCCCTTAGCTTCTACATATATTATCTCAATTTACTCTATATCTTAACTTTATAATATATCAATATATATAGAATCAATTTCTTCCCCTCATCTTCATCTATTTCCTCAATAAAATTTATTTCTTCAAGTTATGTGTCCTCTTTAGAAAACCACTCTTCTTCAGCCTACCACTCTCATTATAAACTATCCAACACCTATATAAGATCCATTTATTTTGGATTTCCTTTTGATTATGCCTTTTCCTCATATCAATACTAATATAGAGCACTCCCTTTGGTAAATATACCTTTATTAGGTATTTCTTCTAGTTGAAAGTTTGAGGAGATATATGAGGAGTCTTGATCTTTCTCTTGTAATTAATTATATATGGCTAGGTATAAATAGGGACTTACCCTAAAATGGATATAATTGGAGATGAATTAGTCTTAATAGATAGAGGTGAAGTGGGAATGGAAGAAGTGGTGGGATGTGAAGAAATTAAAACTATAGATGGTAGAGTAAAAAAATATCTTTACAAGAATGAATGAAGACTTACATGTTAAACATTGTTTATTTGAGGCAAAGGTGACAAATACATTTCTCCTACTTATCTACCTATAGGAGGTGAATTCCTTGAATTTTTTGTATGAATTTTAATTATAGATAATGGTTGGGGTATCGGGAGTCCCTTAAGAATGTTCTTCCTAATCTAGGGATTTGTCTCCCTTTAAGAGGCACATTCCTCTAATAAGATAGCTTCTACTTGTTTTTTAGAGGAAGTGTGACCATGCTCTAGTGATAATTGGGATTCATATAGGACCACTGATGGATTTTGTCTTTATGTGCCTCCTCCATAATTTTATTTTCACATTTCTTAGTGATTAAAGAATCATATTGGATTACATGGGCTACTACCATTGGCATCTTATGCTAATTCATGTGAATTCATAATTTTGAATCATTTGCATCATTAATGAAAAATTGATCATGTTAAATACTCTTATGTCCATAAGTAATATTAATTCCCTTTTTCCTATGGTTATTTAGGTATTTCCTTACTCTATTTCTAGGGCCTCATATCGATATTGTGATTGATTTAAACAGTAATGGGCCCTAAACTTATTGACTAAATAAATATGCCTCCTTAGTGAGTATCAAATGTGGCCAATTATTAGAGGGGTTTTATGATAGTACCCTTAGTTCTTGGCACTAATATCCTAATCCATATTTTTATATATTTGATATGTTATTTATTGTTATACCACCTTGTTGGAAATAAAATGAGAAAAATTCAAAAGAGGTGCCCTAGTTCCTTAATATTGGTTATAGTGCAATAACAGTCATATCAATAGTCACCCATATTTAAAATGTTTCTTCTTATGCTATCAGAGATCCTGGGCATGGGGCACCCATAAATGGCTTCTCATACTAGTGGGTATATCTCTTCTATTTTTTTTTATTTCTATTATAAACCTGTAAACATAGAGTATTGAAAAGTAATCATAGACATGTTATTCACATATTATGTAGATGGTTCCTAGGGTTGTCAATAGTTTATGTGTATTTTTTCCATAATTTCATCTACTACATAAGGCATCATATAAAAATTACCATCAGATGGCCTTTCATCAAATTTGAAAATATTTACCCTAAGCCAAACACTAATAACCTCACTAAGTGTTATTATTTTATCAAAATTGAAAGTCATGTCTACTAAGGGAACCCATGCCTCAACTATGTAAGTGATGCTAGAAAATACATATAACCTATTTAAAAATTCATGACTATTCTAATACATGTCCTAAATTTAGTTATGGGAACTAAGGAAATATCTCCTCAAATATTAAAATTTTCATCTTCCTCCAGCCATTGCTTGAGTTTACCTTCAACTATGTATGGTCTAACAAAGCATTAGTTTCGACCTAGTTTTAAGTTATTTTAGCACTAGTTGGCACAGATACCTTTCAAAATTCTCCCAAAAAATATAGGATACCACTTTCCTATGAATCCTAAAGTGTAAAAAATATCCAATGATAGTGATATTAAGAAATAAATCTTGAAGTAATTAAATGCATGAAATTACCTTATCTTTCATTTTCTCATTATGCAACCCCATTGTTTTGGATGGTAACAAATTATATATTTATCTTCTCTTATCTTTATCCAGTTGGTCTTGGGATGAATATTTTTCAATGCCATCTACCTCATCTTAGAGGGTAGAGTAATGAGTAAATTGTAACACTCCTTTATCAAATATTATGTCTAAACACTTAGTTCCCCTTATGATATAATATTGAGAAGGGAACCAATTATCTACTCAATATGAGGAATCTATTTTTATACCATAGAATTTTTGATAAGCTAAGTGGATTGATTCAAAAACTTTATAATAAGAAAATTAGGGCTTTTGATAACTTGGTAGCTCAAATTCATAGGATATCCTTACGTTCTTACATATATTGCTTAAATATTGAAACTTCAATCCCTATCTCATGAAAAATTAATGTAACAATGGATTTTATCTCTACTTTCCATTTTTATTTGAAATTTACAAGTCATCTTTGGTGGGTGTCTTTTTCCATGTGGTAACTTTTTATTCTCCATGAATTCTTAGTCATCATCACAAGCCAAGTGTTTATTTCTCATGTATTGGCCTATGTCAAGCTATCAAATCTTGAATTATTATTATGTTTATTCACCTCTGAGATTATGAAATTTGTTTTGATCTCACTTATTCAAGGATAATAATCCTTTTATGATTATGCCTTGTATACTCAAGGAATTGTGAATTAATGAGATTTTGCCATTTTGCATGATCTCAAGGCTTAAAACATCTTTAAATTTAAAATCTGTACTTATTTTTTATGGTAACTACATGCACTAGATGGTTCCACATAGATAAATATTAGGGATATAGAGTTCATATAAATTTGACATTATATTTTTGAATTGTGAGCTCTAGGATTTTGATATCATGCCACATAAATGTCTCTCAACCTTCTTGAAACTTTGTTCAATTTTGTGTTTATAGATTCCTATTAATAGTTCTTAGGGTTTCAGGATGATGACACATATACATTATTTGGGACTCTAGAGAAAATATAACTTTATAAATGTAACATTGATTGATAGGCTCCAAGTTGATGAGATAACACCATGTGGATGGATATTTTTAACCTATGAATTTTAAACTTTTGGTGTTGTAATTTTAATTGATAGTGCCCTAATGAACAAGATTATACCACTTATTATGATCTTGGGTAATCAATAAATTTTAATATATTGGTCCTACCTTTATATTATAGGTTTTGAATCAATGATATTATGCTATGTGGATGGATCTCGGGGATAATAAACTCTAAAGAGTTAGAATTATCATGAAGACTAGATGTGTCTTGCATTAACAAGATTTTGACATGTGTATGACTCATAATGACTCAAGAAATTTTAACATATTTTTAAATATGAAAGTCTTGAGTGAAATAGATGCTTCTACTTGGAATGATATTGGGAATATATATGTTATGAGGGACTTAGATTATTTCTATTATAACTATAGTTAACTACAAGTTAAAGGAATGCCAAAAAATGTCATGATATAGGGAACTCAATGAAAATTTTAATCTTGGGAGCATGATGTTTCACATCAAATATTAAATACACTAAATTTGTTTCTTTAGTAACATTAGTAAATTAATCAAAACTTAACTTTTAATAAGCATTCAAAAATATAAAAAAGAATCAAAGGTGGAAAATAAATAATGAATGATGCCCAAGCTCTAATTTTATTTCTTTTGGAACCTTTTAATGTATATTATAATTAAAAAAAAATCTTAAGTATATGAATATTACATAAATATTAAAATTTATAAGGTTGATATGGATAGTGAATGAATATTTTTATAAATAATGGGTTCCTATTTAGATTTTTAAAATGGGGTGTGTTGGGGTATAAAAAATGATAAATCAATGAGGAAATACTCTAGAGTGTTTACAAGACTTGAAAATTAGTTAATGCATTGTAATATAAATTAAATCTTTAGAAGAAAAGAATAAATAAACTAGTTAACTAAAGATATTCCAGCTTCTTTATGCAACATACTAATCCTTTTCATTCCTAGGATCTATGTGTGATTTTTTGAATTTCATTTTCATCTTATTATGAGAGTTTTGATAGAGATATGGGTGAACACTATAGGTTTCATTTTATTTTTTTATTTTTATAAAAACCAATAAGGGAATCTTGGATATTACTCTTTTATTAACCATGCATATATAACCCTAAAATATATACCTTTTATTCCACTCTAAGAATTTTTATATTGCCAACTAGGCATCTATAGCCTTGATAGAGATTACTTGAATCACCCTTATTCCATAATTCTATATGATATTTTAGTTTAAAAAAATTGGAACAAGGGTTGAGAACCACCATTGGTTAGGTGTATTAATAAGATAACTTATTTTATATCAATATGTCCCTATCAACATATATCCATTTCAATGTGTATTCTCTCTCATCCAAGTTTTAACATGAAATAGTGCAGTTGATCTTTGGAAATGAAAAGTATTTTTAAAATTTGAATGAATATACTATAGAAACTCCAAAATACATGGTGAATTTAATCAATCCAAATAAAAACTTTATTCAAACCATAATACATACCTTAAACTAAGAATCCTCAAATTAATACTAGTATAGATCCTAGTGAATGTTAGTTGTGTACTTCTTAAGTCATCCCCTTTATTTTTGTAAGCCTTTCATGATTAAAAAATAAAAATTTGATTAGACTATTTTGTATTTTTAATAAGACTAATCTAGAAAATAACAAAACTAACTATGCAATCAAATGATGAAAATAGGAAATTAATATCAAAAAATAAGAAAATTGTCTATGGAAATAAATAATAGAAAGCAAGGAACCTAATCTAGATAGAAATAAACCTAAATTACTCCATTTTCTATGGTGTAACTCAAAATCATTTAGAATCATCTCCAATTGGAGTAACCATGAAATAATGTTTCAAAAATTGTTCATTGATTGAAAAATCAAGGTCATTACTTTAGAGGTCTTTTAGATAAAATTCATTGTTACCTAGGATTTCAAAGAATAGATATGGTCCAATCCATAAAGGATTAAAATTTTCATGATATACTTTATTTTCATGTGACCTATCCAATAAAATTAGTAAGTCTAAAATCCTAAAAGTTTTGATTTTGAATATCTTATTAAACCACATCTTGGTAATGTCCTAGTGTTTACTGAAGTTATACAATGATTCTATTTAGGCATCTTCCCTTTGGACTACTTATAAAAACCTATACTTGATTATATCATCTTCTCCCATTTAATCTTGAATTAAATGATATGTTTGTAATTTATGAAATGATATGTTTGTAATTTAAGATTAATATGAAAGAGTGGATGTTATCAATACACTACTAGGAAATTTGAAACGTTGAGTGTTTAATTATACCTTATCATGTCTACACATAGTGAATACTTTAGTAGTAGGTGTCATTCCCTAGGTTTATCTTGTATTGATTTAATAATGTCATCCATTAGGTTTTTATTAGTGGAATTAGTAAATCCATTCCCTTGTGCATAATAAACTGATGAAAAATTGATTGTAATATGGTTTTCATGGGCACATTTTGTAATTCTAGTTGACTAAAAATCTAGACCATTGTCATATACCAAATATATTGGACTACCAAACCTAGTGAGTATGTTTTTTTCAAAAAAATTGTCACATCTTGGGTAAAATTATTGGTAGCCATAGCCTCTATCCATATAGTATAATAATTAGTGGTTGTTAGGACAAACTTATATCCTACTAAGGAGTTAAAATTAATCACTCTAATAAAATTAATACCTCATTGAGCAAAGGGTCATCCCTTAATGACTAGTTGTACAGGATGGCAACATGTAATTTTTTTCTAAATACCTGGCATTCATGGCATGTCCTGACATGATTATGGGCATATCTAAAAATTTTAGGCTAGTATTATCCCTTTATAAAGATTATATGAGCTGTTGCATTACCTGAGGGTGCCCATTGCCTATTTTTTGGTGAAATGATTTTAGGATATTTGTAACTTCTTATCTTAAAACACGCCTCAAGTAGATTCCTTCATAATATTTCATATACCATACTCCCTTATTTATCATGTAATTAAATTATTTTAGCCTAAGCGCTCACCTATATTTTATATTTAGTTTAATTGAGTATATACCTATGAGTAAGTAGTGAATGCTGTGGGCATACCAATCACCACCAGTTACTTGAATTTATTGATCTACATAGTAGGAACGTGTGTATCTATCTCAGTCATGAGTTGGATGATTCATTTTCCAAATATCATATTTGTTGGTTTGATTTTAAGATCAAATTCTTGTATTTTTGTCACTCACTTACCTCTTCTCTATTTGAATTCATTTTGGCCAAGTGCAAGCTTTACGGATGGATCTATAATGATGGCATAAGTCTAGTTCCTGAGAATGTAGTACCTAAACTTATTTACAACTTTGATTAGTGCATATATTTTCTTATCTATCATTGAATATTTAAACTCTACATCTTTTAGGTTAGTACTCATGAAGGCAATTAGGTGTTCATTATCATCTACCTTTTGTATGAGCATTGTTGCTTTAGTGTATTCTAAAGAAAATGAATATAGAAATAAATACTTAGTAAAATTAGTGTTAATTAGAATTGGAGCTTGAGAAATAACAATCTTAATATCTTAAAATGCCTTATTGGATTCAACTATCCATTATATTTTGGTTTACTACTTTAATATGACATTTAGTGGCTTGATAATCTCTATAAATCCATAAATGAGTTTTCTCATGAAGTTTATCTTACCAAAGAAGAATTAAATTCTTTCTTGTTGTTAGGAGTTATCTTAGAAATGGCCTAGATTCACTCTAGGTCAATGGAAATCCCATCCTTGGTAATGAAATGGCATAACAGTTTTCTTTTAGTCACTCTAAAATGTTCCTCTTTGGATTCAGTGATACTCCATAACTTTTACATCTATCAAATACATTATGTAGATGATATACAATATCATCGCTATTTTTTAAAAATACTATGAGATCATCCATATAAATGATGATGCATTTTCTAAAAATTACCTAGAAGGTGAATTCCATGGCATGTTAGAAGGTTTATTGTATGTTAGTCAATCAAAATGGCATCACTTTATATGTAAAAGTGCCCCATTTGGTGGTAAAAATAGTCTTCATTCTATATTATACTTATAATAATAATTGGTTATAGCCTTAAAATCCATCTAGAAAGGACATCATCTCAGACCCATTAACCATCTAGATCACCTCATTGAAGGATGGCCAAGGAGAGTTATCCTTTTTTGATTCTTTATTTAGGTTCTTGAAGTTAACACAACTTGATTTATCCATTCTTTTTCCTAACAAGCACTAGTTAGTAAACTAGGTGGAATGCTTGATTGGAAACACAATATTAAAATCTAAGAGTTTTTGAAATTCTATTTGAATGAGGGGATCTAAGATTGGATTTACTAGTTTTTGACATTACTTGAAGGGCTTGTATTCTTACTTTAGTGGGATAGTATGTGTGATGACCCTAGGATCAAATATTTTTAGATCTTCATATGTCTATGTTTCACATCCGTGTATTCTTTGAGTATACCCTTCAATTTTTATTTCTCACTTTTAGTGAAACTTAGGCCAATATTTACATATTTAGGATATTTTTTGGTTCCCATGTTTTCTTAAGTGAAATATAATTCACTTAATTTAGACTATTTATTCTTTTGAGCTTATGGATCCATGTCAAAAACTCACTCTAATAAGACCATTCCCATAGGTATGTTATTATATTTCAATTATAATATTCCCTCTTCTCCTAGGCCTTATATATTAATAGGTTTGACATAATTTTCATATATTATTTGAGATTTAAAGGATTTATAATTACTCATGAATTGTATGATCCACTAATCATCATCAAATACCTAGAAGTTTTTAATATTGTCTAGAATAGAAGGGCAAGGAACTATCTCCACTAAAAACTTATACATTTATTTTAGACTCTTTTAATGGTGCCAAATTAGCATATAAAGATGATATTGAATTTATTATTTAATTTTATTCTCTTGGCATAACTCTGATGTTGAATGCTTTAAAGTATTTTATCATATCCCAGGCTCAGCCTTTATACTTTTTCAAGTAGGAAATTTTGCATTGATACTTTCTTTCGATCTAGTTGACAACTAGATCTAAATTAAAAATATTTAAAAATGATTAATTTCATGTTTTAGTGCAACTTTTAAGCCCATAATCATAGCTTCATACTCAGCTCAATTATTAGTGCATAGGAATTACATCATATACATGGCTAGATATTATTTTCCATTTAGGTTGATCAAAGATATGCCAACACTAGAGCCATACTTTGATCTAGAACCATTTAAATGTAGAGTCCATAAATATGAAGGAATTAAAAATTATTTTTCTTGAGGTTGATGCTTTGTTTTAAATGTGTAAACACTTGTATGTGAATATGCAAAGTCAACCTTCTCATTCTTGGTATTATACTTGATAATCAGGCACTTCATATTTAGTTCTCATTCCACCTATATCTAAATAGCTACTCATTTATAGGGTATCCACATATGTGATAATTTTATTTACAGTACCCATTCAATGTCTTTGACCAAACATGACTTATCAACAATACATAAGCTTCAAGAATTTCAATAACCAGAATGTTAATGTACTATTATACATGTTGCTTATAGGCAACTTGTATGTGTACATTTTTCAACTCACCAAAACATGGTATTAAGGTCTTGTACAATTATAATACCATTCTTTTGGATTTATCTAGGTTTAAACCTAGTTTCTTACATATAGTTTTGGGCATCACATTGGCTGAGGCACCTAAATTAACCAAACAATTATGAAAATTTTTATCAAACATTTTGATGGTTATCAAAAAAGGTGTTACCTCATTATTATCCTTTTAAACAGCCATGTTGGATTGATTAACCTTTTATTTATCAGTGGATGGTCTCCTAGTCAAGGCCTTGAGTAATAATTCACTTTGTTCAGTAATTTGAGCTAGCTCTAGAATACTGATATTTATATTTATCTTCTTCATATATTTGACTATATTGTATCCACATTTACTTTGTGGCTCTACACTTTATATCTGATAATTTCCTTTTGGATGATAAGGATTATTGTTTGCCTTGGGATTTGGAGGAGTAGTGGCATTACTATTTAGAAGAATTGAAGTAGTATTAAGTTGTTTATTCCTCAAGTTGTATTTGTTCCTATAGAAATACGAAAAGGCATGAATTTCATCTATATTATCTTCAATTTCATTCTCATATTTTATTAGGAAAGGGAAATAATATGTTACAAATACCATTGTTGTGTTGGAAGGACCTAGAGTAGTGGAAGGAGGTGAGTCTAGCTAATTTAGAAAACCTTCACACCTAAACATTTATTTTTGAAAGATCTTAAAATTAGTGTATAACTCTATACAGTCTAACTTGCCATGTTATGTTATATTGTGGACTTAGAACAAATTAATTAGGGTTGCTTCCAAGATGATGATTTTAGGAATCATATTAAGAATTTTTTATTTCAAATTATTTCTAGATCTATTACAATGTCCTTTGTTCCTTTAATATGTAAAATTATGAATTGTATTATACCCTATGGTGTTTATTTTTCACTTATTCATGATTAATAACTCATTTATCATCTTTTTTAACATTCATTAGATATTATCCAACTTAGATTTCATAGAATTATAAGTAGTACCTTGTGTGTTAATAGTATTAACTAACATCAAAGACTAGTTTTGATTTTATTGATTAGGTGCAGACAAGATTATTCAAAAAGTTAAGGTGTTGGTTAGGTGAAACATGGGATGAAGTTAATTATGTACACACTTGTTTTTTATTTTTATCCACAACATTTGGATTATCATTTGGAATACAATTGAGAGTTGGAAAATTAGGACCAATATTGGGTGGGGCCAAATCTTGTAGCTGAGGGTTCAACTGCATATCAATATTAATAGATTTGGCATAGGCTAGTGATAGTAAAGTAATACCATGTGATTTATGGATAAAGATAAATATCATAAATTCCAAGTCATTATTGTACATTTCAAAGGCTAATGCAACATTAGGTTTATAGTCATTGTCAATTCAGCTATACATCTTTTGGAATCTAGCATCAAAGGCTCTAATTGGCTCATTAGGTTCTCTTCCTCATGCTTGTAAACTATTGGTATATGGCACTTAGGCTAGTTAATTATCCAAAATATTATATAAAGGTTACTTATCATCGGTTTCAATTGGTAATTTAATTTTACATTATATTGAGAAACCAATCATATGTAGCATCTTGCAAGGTAAAAAGGAAGAGTTTGCATGCCACATCTTCATGGGATATATTTAGTGTCCCTAAATTAGTCTTCAAAGCTTTTATGTTTTTGTCAATAGTCTTACCTCTTGAGGGAGGAAATATAGGAAGATAATTTTCAATGCTTCAAGCCAAATCATACATGTCCATAGGAATAACAATAACCTAACCATCTAGCTAAGCTAGGGCCATCGTACACAAAGGGAGATGACATATTTTGATTAGGTAATAAGATCAAGTCCAAGGTTATCTTAATACACATATATCTAACCAAAAAAATTTATGGATCTACAAGGGTGGGAATATTAGCCTAGTGTTGAAAATGGACCTTATTAGTCTTCTAGATATATAATGTAACTCAAGTGATCTTTTAAAGAAATAAAAAGGTGTCCCTCTTTATAGAACCAATTAGATTATTATTGGTGTGGGTTTTATGCACACTAGGTAATATTAAAATGTGAATTATACCATTTTAGGATCAGTGAAAAAAATCACTCTGAGGAATGAGTTTTAGGGTATTTGATTTTATAAACAACTTGGTGGTGGAATAGTGGTGAGCAGAGTAGTTGTTTACCTTAGATGGTGCAGTTATGATGTGAGTCTAAGATATATTTGAGATGGGTGGATGGATGGATGAATCTAACCTAAGGTGAATATGATAAAAATAAAACAAAATGGGAATAAAGGTAGGGAATAAAAGAAGATATTTTAATCAAATTCAAATGAAACCCTTTTAAACTAGATCTTGCACTATGAGTTGGACAAGTAGTTACATAATAATGTTTGTTTCAAGTCATTGTTAAGAAAAATAATAATCATATTTAAGAGTTCAAGGGAATAAAATACAATAAACTTTAGTGTTGATAATCAAAGGTTAGTTTGGATGTAAGATTATAATTTTCACATCTATAAAGGGAGGTTTTCCTTATTTAAACTCAAAACATCCAAATTAGTTATTTTCATGATATGAATAACTATATAAAACAATAGTTATAAATATTATAAATCCTAAAATACCATAATAATTTAATTTATTTAATGAATCATATGTTTGGAGAAGAACAAAAAATTACAAATCTAGACAAACTTACAAAATAGTCTATAGAATTTATATTTATCTTGATAGCCAAAAATTATCCTCCCTTTAAAATTGGGAGATACAAGTGTGTGTGTGTGTGTGTGTGTGTGTGTGTGTGTGTGTGTGTGTGTGTGTGTGTGTGTGTGTGTGTGTGTGTGTGTGTGTGTGTGTGTGTGTGTGTGTGTGTGTGTGTGTGTGTGTGTGTGTGTGTGTGTGTGTGTGTGTGTGTGTGTGTGTGTGTGTTTGTGTGTATCTTGGGGAGGGATTGCCTCATCCTTTAAGAAATGTCTAAATTTACAATTCCAATTATAAAATTTGTGCAAAGTATGCATGTGTAGGATATGAATAAGATAGCTAGCCAAAATTTATAATTATAATAGAAATACATATATTCTCAAAAATTAAATGGAAATATGAATCTCTCCTATAATAGAGTAAATTCAAACATATATTATTATATTTAACTATGATTCCATCTTGACACCAACTAAATAAAAGGGGTTACATGCTTATCATAGTAACTAAAGTAGTTTAAAGCCTAAAATGTGAAGAACTAGCTAAAGTATCACCTCATAGTGATGTGGAAATGGTTATCATTTGAGAAGAACTAATGGGCTCAATATAAATTTTCACCATTGTGTAAACTATCACTTAAGGTTGAGTGCTTGTAGGTTTGCTCCATGTGGTGGTAGCAACTTGTTTAATAACCTTAATTTGTTTATATAAGGCATATGTAGTATCCAATTTAGTATTAATAATACCAAAATTGAGCATGAATGGATTTAATATTCATGGAATCTCATCATTATTCTCTTATGCTCAATTTTTGAAGCTCTAAATTTAGTTCTAAGGTCTTTGGTCACTTTATCTTTATAAAAATTAATCAATTGTAAATATTATTTAATAGTCTCATACACGATGGATTCAAATTCATATTTGAAGCTCTCTATAAATACTTTAATTAATCCCTCAAAATTTGGCTTGTTCACTAGATACCCTATAGAGGTTATAACATTGGTGACTCTCATATCTCTCAAAATTTATATAGGTTCTCTTTCCTTATTTATAAACTGGCTACCAAGACATTTACCTGTTAGTGCTAATTATAGACATTATCTCTTTTGGGTATCACATAATTTCAAGGAAATATAGCTTCTTAGGGAGTCATGAGGTTTAGGTTAATGTAAGAAGTATTTCTAGAATAAGATACCAAGAATTTTAACCTCTCATATAATTATTTCAATTAGTTCTATAAAGTTATCACCTTTCCCCATTAAGGTTTGGATTCACCCCTAAAATTCCTTATAAATTTTAAATATGTTATATATCATCTTTATCATGCTCTAAACACTATCTATTATCTCTTTTGGGGTGTAAATAATTTGTCTCTATAGTAGCCTTTGTCTAGCTTGCT